>JAJEJH010001416.1:7466-35021 GCA_026122585.1 Anacardium occidentale | reverse complement strand
GCACTCACAAAGGAGATGTTCGATAAGAGGTGCTTTCTTGCTCTCCAAATAAGATAAGATTATGGCCTCTACATGATGATGCAAAAAATTATTGTATGGGTACCTACGGTCACAAATAAAAAAGGGCATGAGGCCAGAGGTCTGGTCATCCTCCATCGCATATCAGAGCTTCATTTAACTTACTCAAAGAACAAGTCCAATATTCTTTTCACTGCACCTAGTCGAATTAATTCATTCTCCACTGCTTCACTACCAACTGTCAGCAATACTGAAAAGAACTCTACAATCTGAAAACATTCATGTTCAATTAGAAGTCAACAATAGCAAATCACTCATTAGCTTACTCTGAAAAACAAAGTGGAAATTCAAGCTAGGGCTAGCTACAAAATAGTCATATAGTAGAAACTTCTAAAAAATCTAAAAGTCTAATTATGCAAGGACAAAAATTAAGACAGCTTTTAAATCCTTAAAGACAAGCAAAAGGACTAGAATAAACACATAAGACATACCTTCAGCCGATGTTTTCCAAGAGGGGGCCGCAACTTGCCATATTTAGTTAGCAAAATACTCTCCTCAGATGACACATCCAGAAGCTTTAGTAAATCACCTGCAGAATTGCACAACATCAAATTACTGACATACACAGAAAATGCTCTGATCTTGTATCACCATAGAATGGAAAACTTATTGACTCAATTCACCTAGGCTATCCAGCATTCCTTCAACTGTCTCTGGACTTGCAGTTATTGTGGATCCATGAGTCATCTGATGGTTGACCATATAGTATGTCCCCGCTGTTAGCCTCTTGGGGTCTAACAAAGATATACAGATAGACAAAGAGTTAACCAGAACAGATTTTGGCCGAGAGTCTTCCAAAGCATAACAAAATAATCTCCCTAAAAAACTGCATGATAGCGCAGAAAAAGGAAATGATCAGTAATAAGATTAGGGGGATGCCATACAGAACCATTAGCAGTTAATCTGGGCAACAATGGAAGATTAAACTATACTTTGGACTAGTAATCTTAGCAGCAAAACCCGGGTGAGCAAATCGTAATATAGAACACAGTGTTTCAGCTGCATTTGCATGTACCTCTGGACAATCCTGTGGCAAAAAAAATGTATATATACATTTAATATATGGAAATCATTGCATATTACATATGAAGGATTGCTGAATATCAATCTAGAGTGTGAATACCAAGTAGATTAAACTTGCATTTTACACTTTAACTTCACATGTCCAACAGTTAGAAGTCAAAGATGTATTGCTTATAGCAATTTGTGAAACATAGCATCTCATCTAGATAACCTTTAAAAGGGGTTCAACAAAAAAGACCTAACACCTCAATGCAGCAGCATGTGAAGAAATTGGCGCCAACTCAAAATATATAAATTGGAAAATGATTAAGTTAATGAGATCTCCCATGTCTCTCACTCATCTGAATACTCATCACATTTTCTTTTCCATTTTTATCTTTCCTTTTCTTTTTTGCCAGGAATGAACATACTCTAATAACATAAAATGTAAAATGGAAATGTTATCCACACGAAAAAGGGAAAGCTGTCCCTTAACCATGAGCTTGGAAATATTATACAAAAATGAAAAACAATTCTCCAATTCCTAAAAATAAAATAAAAAAATCCCTAACTAAATTTTTACAAAAATCTTCCAAATCTAGGTAATTGAAGAATCCCAATGTTGAATAAAGAAAAAAGAAACATCTTGAAACTCTGGAATAATAGATGCCCAAAGAAAATCCCAAAATTTTACTTTATCCAACATAGACAAAATCTCTTGCCTAGTTGTTAAAAAAAAAAAAAAAAAACACCACTCTCCTGTTTCTTTCTAATAATATGCCCAATAGTTGCCACAACTGCAAAAATTCATAACACAGCAGCAGCTTTTCTGCCTCCCAAAGCAACATGTTTGTTTGACAGAGCCAAAGAACAGTCAGAAGGTATTGCCAAAAGTAGATTAAACTACCTGACATTTCCACCATCATCAAGCTTCATGATCAAACAATGAATATCAAATAATTGAATTGCTCTTTGCCAATTATTTCACTGCTTGTCTAAACAAAATCTAGTCAATCAAAACTTGGAAACGAATTTCTTTATTTTTCCAGTAAATAACATGATTAGAGAATTTATGGCTCATGCCATAGTGGGCCATGTTGGGACCTCACAAAAAGGCCAACAGGCCAGCAAAAATCAAAATACTTAAAAAATAAGCCCACCAAAAGCCCACAAAGGAACAACTCACAAATTTGGTAGGCTAGCACAGCCCACATTTTTTCAAGCCTTGACCCGACACAGCCCATGGCATGCAGGGCCAGGCCATGTTCCGCCCAGCACAGCCCACTGCCCCTCTACTTCTATCATTATTATTATATTAATGACCACCAACTTATATGATTTCACTTAACTAGCTAGCAGAATTTTCTCCGTATCACAATTTAGTTTTGCACTCCTGATTAATTTTAGCTTCCAAATAAAGAAAACATTAAATGAACCTCTTACTAACTCTTGACATACAAAATTCTGGCAGTAAAATCCAGAACATTATGCTTAACTTGTAGATCTGTCGCCTATTGTTAAAATTATCAAAAATTTGTCACCTTGTGTTTATAACAACAACAATCAGTAAGGACTACTTCCATAGGCAAATTGAAATTTAAATATACGTAAGTCCCTCCAATAAGGGAAAAAGATATGTATTCAGAATTAAGAAAGCCCAGTTTCTTAAACCTGAATATAGTAGCAACAAAGTATTGCAGTTAAACGTTATCAAGATACAGAAATCTAAGAATAGAAATTAAGAAGACAACGGAAGAAGCTCACCGAAGAGCTGAACTTGTCCACAATCATCTCTAACACATTTGTATCCTCTATCCACTGTATTGACTCACTATAGTTTGTATACATGTGCTCATCAGCACCAATAAGGCGTATTAAAACCTGTTTACCAAAAAATAGCAATTATAGTAACAGGATACAGGCATAATACAGTTGTAATTGAATGTAACCAAAACATAACTTTGAGCAAATGGTTCATATACAAGCAACATATATGATGTAAGAACCAACCTCCATGATAGATGTAATACCAATCAGGTCTATGAGCCAAGGAATAATTTCCTGATGTGCCTAAAATGACAGCATAAAATGGCACATCAGCTTACTATATATCATGCAGAAACGTAAAAAAAAAAAAAAAAATCAGAAAAAATACACCTCACAGACACATTGGGTGGTGAGAAATGGTTTTGAAATTCATAAAGTATATGACTTGCTGAATCATAAATTTTTAGGCAATAACAACATTGCAAATCATTACTCATAGATATAAGTCTGAAGGATCAGTATAAGTGATGGATACATTCAAATTGTATCTTCAAAGATTTCTTCTTTTTTAAAATTCATAGGAGCAACTCAAAGTTCTTGGGACTAAAATCAACAAGCCCAACTATTTTACTTATTACAACGATCAGCAAAATGACATGTTCTCAGAAAAAAAGCCAAGTATTATACAACATTTTTATATAAATTTTTGATAAACAGTTAAACTATATTAAGAAAAAAAATAATGGAGACATATTAGTGGACCAAAAACAAAGATATCAAAAATGTTGCATATACAAACATACGCCTTAGTGATTGCCAATAATAAGTCAAATATCATACTCAATGGAAATCGAGGCAACTACTTATCAATTAATGTATGTGTTAGGATAATAATAAGGAAATAACATTAATTGGAAAAATAATATTAACTACAATAATTTTAGACATAAATTAGGAAGATAATATTAGATATTGATTAGGACAATAATATTTGATATAGGTAATATTTTATTGATGTGAATAATATTTGATATGTGATAATATTTTGTACTTGATTGTTACGGATTGGGATGAGATGAGGTTATCATAAAGAGGAGGGTTTGATGGAGGAAGAGGAGAAGAATATTATTATTTGGGTATTTGCACAACCTTTGGCTGATTGGAATGCTAAGACATCTGGGATGAGCTATGTCAGTATACAATGAAACTAACTTAATTCATGATTTAAAAATTTTCATTAAAACAAAATCATGATGTACATGATCCGAACCCACATAGTAAAGGAAATTCTGACAAAACATATTATGGCTTTATTAAATACAAAGAAGACAGCAACAACATGCTCATTTCGGAGCAAGAACACAATTTCAACTAAATCCATGGGATTCATTGAAATTCAACTCGAGATTTAGTAAAATTTCTACCAAAAACTGAACCTACTTCTATATTGTAGTTATAATTCAAAAGAACCATCAATAGACAGGAACAGCAACACATCAAATTTCATAATTTTTCAATTTTTTAGTTCTATTTGAATAAAAGACAAATGCATCTTCCTGAACCTCCAGATAACAATGCAATGCAAACTTATGATCCAGTAAATGAACAATCGTGGAAATCAAATAGCCCCAGAACTCTCATGATTGATAAAACTGCAAACACCGAATTCATATATGATGTAGGGGCCTGTAACATCCCTAAAATGACTCCGCTTATAGACTGCTCTACTCCATTATACATTCATCACATCCTTATAGAAAACGAAACAAGGGGCTTACATGCATAATTGCATAAAATACTGATGGAGGTTTGTCTGAAATGGAAGCCTATTCATTCAATAAAGATAATGGAGGAAAATAATCACAAAGAGAGTGAAAATCTTAACTGTAAATGCCACAATGGCTGACACTTCCAAGAGTTAAATTAACATTTGTCACTGATAAACATCCTCTATAAATTTTCTTTTTTATTTATACTCTGAAGGCAAGAAGAAGGATAAATTATACACTGTAATGTGAAGATTTCATTTTACACTAAGTCACTAAAATATTGTCACACAAGTGTAAAAGAATATTAAAAAAAGTTGGAAGAGATAACATCTTCACTTACTTTAATATAATGCATAAAAGGCATTGTCTTCCTCAACAACAGACAAATCACAACCTAAAAAGAAGAACATAGGGCAACATTAGATGAGATAAATGATAATCATAATTTAAAGATAACATCCAATGAAGAGGGTATTGATAGCTCCATCTGACATACTAGTATCTTTAAAGTTCAGTATGAGGTACCTTGCTGAAGTACCCAGCCAGTAATGTGCTATGCGAGTTTTCCGGTTCCAAAAAGGAACATCAGCTGAAAATAAGCAATGACCTGACAGTTCAGAGACTGAAATTCTGGAAATACAAAATGTGCAACAAGAAAGGAGCAGAGTTGGCATCTTACCTCCTCATCCTCAACCAATGTCTAAAGAATGATATCAACTTCACAAGTAAAAATTTCACAAGCAATAAAGGGAAACCTAAGGGATCAATAAATAAATGGTTATATCAACTACTGAATCCATACTGGTATACCATGTAGCAACAAGATCAACATGTTCATCCATTAAACCTACTTAAAATTTTGCCTCTTTTCAGCATCCTCAGGAGCTTCAACCACAATATATTGAATCAGTTGTTCAACCTGAGCCCTTTCTCGCAAACTGGAAAGCAAGAAAAATAATAAAGGTCAAATAACCTAAGGCTAGAATCTAAAAAACAAAATATGTTATGTAATAAAACCAAAACACCATCATCAACTATCAAAAAAAATGGCAAGCTTGTAAAGCGAATTTAAGGACTCAATTTCAGTCTTGCACTGAGAACAGAAATCAGATCAGATATAAAACAACTCATAATTCTTAGCATATTTTTTCTTCTAAATAAATAAGATATCCTTCTTGTATACTTACGAAAAAAATATGGTCAAGAAAAATCTTAGAAGTCTTTATCCAAGGGCAACCAACATCCCTATAGCACCAAGGCGTTAGCAATAATATCCTCAACACAAAAACTCTCATGAGCACACATGAAGGAAATGCCTTGAAGATTGGCAAGGCATTAGAATTTAGTGCTGGGCGGAAATGCTAGGTGAGTCCAACAAGGAATATCCCTCGTGTAAATATGCATAAGAAAAGGGGAAAAAATTGAGCAGCTATAGTTCCTGTAAGTTTGAATACCTCATTTTTTAGAAGTAATTGCTTTAGCTAAGGAGCCACATCATAGTGCCTAAGAACCACTGACTGAAACAATCAACTAAGGGAAAATAGAACAATCACCAATAACTGGAGCAGCAAATCAATGAATAAAAAAAACTAATCCATCACACCCAGAGCAACAAGAAGTATGCAACTAGTTTGTTGTAAATCTTTCATGATAAATAGACACCATTTCAATCACCATCTCTGTGAGATACAAAATTACTTTGTAGCACCAAAATCCAGCATAATGAGAGTAATTTTTCAGACAACAGTCCTTTTGAAAACAAGAGGCCAATTGCAACTATACAAAAAAGAGGAAGGCTACATTTCCCTTTTTTAAACTGAGGTCCATTGAATAATCATATAATTTAGAGAAAGATTCTAGCAATCCTATAATATTAATACTGCATCAAACTCATCAATATGTAGAAATACCCACTCCCAAGATTATGGTTCACCTATTTCAAAAATTTCTGTGTTCATTATAAGTTGGCGAGATTCGAAATTTCAAAGCAAGTATTTCCTGTCCCATATCTAACATAAGAAAAGCTATTAAATTGAGTTTTTTAGTATATCAACAATGTTGGCATAATAGTTACAATTCTTTGTACTGTGGAAAAATTAGTGCTAATTTTATTTCACTCCATCATTTTAAGTATTTGAATAGTTGTATCCCAATGAAAATCACATAAAGACGGCAGCAACTAGCTGACTACACTAAATAAAAAGGAGATATCTAGTCTAGTGATAATAAAATAGTTGAGTTTACCTATTAATCTCCGATATCTCCCACAATCTACGAGTGGCTCTTTTTGTACCATTACAAGTCTTGTAAGGGTCCATGGGAAAGTCAATAGGTTTACAATCCAACATCCTAGCCTCTTCTAAAATATCCAAAGCATACTTTTTTAAAGAGATAACTATACTAGATTTAGACTGGACAACTTCTATCCCAAGAAAGCCTCTATGTAGTTCCAAGTCTTTGGTCTAAATGATTAAATAGATTTTATTTTAATCAAATGATACCCTTCTGATCATTACCAATGACAACAATGTCATCAGCATAAACAACAAGATAGATACATTTCCCCTATGCTGTTTGCCCATAAAATATAGAATAATCCAACTCACTTTGAGTCATACCAATCTCCTTAATAAAAGTGTTAAAACATTTGAACTGGGCATGCGGGGACGCTTTTAGACCACACCATGAGCAGCAAAATTTATAAACCAAGCAAGGCTCCCCTAGGCAATAAAATTAGGTGGTTGATTCATATAAATCTCTTCCTAAAGCTCACTATGAAGGAAGACATTTCTAATAT
The DNA here is from genome assembly GCA_026122585.1 of Anacardium occidentale. Taxonomy (NCBI): domain Eukaryota; kingdom Viridiplantae; phylum Streptophyta; class Magnoliopsida; order Sapindales; family Anacardiaceae; genus Anacardium; species Anacardium occidentale. The sequence goes on along the minus strand of JAJEJH010001416.1, from coordinate 27,608 downwards.
CTAACTGAAACAAAGACTAGTGATAAATCACAGCCATAGATAAAAGTAATCGTATAGAGGACATTTTGGCTACTTGAGAAAATATATTACTATAATCCAAACCATAAACCTAAATATAGCCCTTAGCAACTAACCGAGCCTTAAAACAGTCAATTTTACCATAAAGACCAGTCTTAACTGTATAAACCCATCAACATTCAAGAGTCAAGTGATTAGGAGATAATGGCACAAAGTCCCAAGTCCCAAGTCTCAAGTAGTATTATTATGTAAAGCAATCATCTCTTCAACCATTGCTTATGGCCAATCAGGGTCAGAATAGGCCTCATGGATGTTGGAAGGTATAGAAACAAAGGATATGGTAGACACAAAAGCATAAACGGGTGAAGATAAACGATGATAACTAATGAAATTATAAATAGAATGAGGGTTGCAAGTGGATCATGTGCCTTTACAAAGGTGATAGAAAATCGATCACTGGGAGGCAAAGCAACAACAAGGGAGGCATCTAGAGCAAGAAGTGCATCAACAGGAGGATAAGGCAAAGGTAACTAGTAACAATGTCAGTACCTGTAAGAGAAACAAGTGTGGTATCCTAAAAAGGAGTAGATCCTTTTGTGGATTAAGGAGACAATGGTTCAATGACAACTCAAGAAATTGGTTGATAGAAGGAAGATGCGGCACAGGACGAACTGTGGTTATAGACTCATATTCTAATGACAAAGAAGAGAAGAAAGGTGATGACTGAAAGAATGTAACATCAGTAGATATGAAGTATTGACATGTAAATGATGAGTAGCATTTATACCCTTTTCACAAACGTGATTAACCTAGAAAAACACACTTGGTGGACCTGGTAGACAGTTTATCTTGATCAAGAGAGAAAATATGAACAAAACATGTGTAACTAAAGATACGCGGAGGAAAAGGAAATATGGGTTGATCATGAAAAAAAAAAAAAAAAAATGAGGTATTTTGTGTTGGAGGACTAATGAAGGCATCCTATTGATTAAGAAACAAGAAGTGAGAACAACATATGTGCAAAATCGGGAAGGAACTTGATTATGCAATAGTAGGGTACGAGCAGTTTTAATAAGATATCTATTTTTACACTCAAAAATCCTAGTTTGTAGGGGGTGTGAGCACAATAAGCCTGATAGAGGATTCCTTGGGAAGATATGAATTTAGTAAAAAAAAAAAAGGAGAGATATTACCATGACCGGCAAAAATCAAAGAATAAAACCATAGCAACCGACTTTACTAGTGACTAAAGATGCACTTCCAATTGTTGGACAGTGATGAAACAATAGAGAAAGGTTCACCGACATTATCTAAGGAGATTGGAGCAGGTGGTGAGCACTCATGCACATTAGAGGAGGGAGATCAGAAAAAGAGATGGTCAATCGAAACGATACATGTGGAGGCACGTGAGACGATGACAACAAGTGGCCTTCGAGGGTAGAGCTAGCAAGGAGGAGAGAAGCAAACCTAAGTTGTCAGATTAGAGTTCTAACAACTGGAAATGAGCAATTTGGCTTCACCAGAAAAGGAGATTAGGGAAGCAGATTAGGGTTTCAAATAAGAAATTAGGTGCTCTAATACCATCTAAGGATGATAGAATTTTTTGTGTATTTTATGTTAATTGAATACAAGGTCATATATAGTTTATACATGCCTAATTTGGGAAACACCATAATCTACTTTCCTAATTACATTAATCAAATTCCTATAATACTAAATCTACAACTCAACAAAGTCCATATTGATTAAAATTTAAACTAAACAAAACCCTTGACCAACACTTCAACTTTTAAACCCGTATTCCAAAATCAATCTTTGCTAATTAACCTCATGTATCAAGACATATTAAATAGTAACAATCTTCGAAAGGCAATCGCAAGAGAAAAACAAGATTTAAAAAGGACAATTAGAAATAAACAAACGGTAGAAAAAGTCCCAAGATGCCGATCACTCATTAGCAATTAAAAAAACCCAAAATAAATAGAGATGTCATATACATAAAGTTTAAAAAAATATATTACAAATTTATAAGTTGGACATTCAAAGCTTTGCATTCTTGAATTATATCATCCTCATCAAGAAGCTCTGCCATTGTGAAATTCTCCTTAGCCAAAATTGTCTCCACCTACATTTAGGACCCAAAATAGGTGAAATGAATGAGAAAAAAAAAAACTTTTGGAAAAGAATTTAGACAGCTGATGGCATATTATGCAGTCATGAATAGTAGTGCAAAAAATAGAGGATCTTTGCAATATATATTTTCAAAGAGCATGAGATGCTCTTGAAAGAGGATCTTATTGACCTTTTTCATGAATAGTAATGTAAAAAATATTGAGTCTTCTAAAGCAATACAGATTTTGCAAGTTATATTTCTTTGAAAGGAAAACCTTACATTTCATCTCTTCACATCTCTTATTATGAAAGCAATACAGATTTTGCAACTCATGCAGCATGCAGCCTTAATTTTTACGCTTCTTCTGTTCTCTTACAGGATGATTCACACTTAAGCAACTAAATTAAGCAATACAATAACTCCATCCATAGTACCCAGTAAACTTCATTTACTGAAACCCAAATTGCCCATGATCAACAAACCCAAACATTTCTAGCGTTATCAAAATGAACAGTGGCCTTGCCTATATCCTAAAAGAGACGAGCTATCATATGAAAAAGGGATAAACAATAAACTAGTTTATAAATCCTAACAGACAACACTCTTAACTCTCACTATCACATTGCAATTTCGCTGAAACTTAGATGAAGGAAACAGTTCTTCGAACGCAAAGTCAATTTCTCTTTATTTCAAATACACCACAACCTACCTAACAGAATTCAGAAGAACTAGAAAAGATACGCATATAAACATAAACCACAACATACCAAAACGCACCGTTCTGTATACATATCGAAACTAAAAAAATTCAAATTCAATAACCAATGTAATCCAAACAACGAACTCCATTTCCATCTAACCATAGAAGCAGCAACAAATGCGCACACAAATCACGAATCAAGCAGCCAAACAACCAAAATTGAAACAAAACAAAGAGAAAAACTCACCGGAGACGCAGTAGACAATCCTGTCATACGCCAAAACATCTTCGCAATCAAACACCGAAGCCACCGCGAAATTCAGATCTGAACACCGCAAAATCCTAATCGCCGGTCCACCAAACACGCCGCGATGAAAGGAAACCCTAGAATCAGAACCACCAGCGATTTGCAAATCAACAAAGCTTAGAAATTCAGACCAAACGCAAAATTTTCGATAGCGAGAAAGAAAGAGAGTGCGAAGCCCACCTGTAATCGCGGGAGTGAAGAGTATGAATAATACTTTTGGGGGTTAATGCATTCGAAATATACGGTAAGTTGTTTTAGTATTTTTTTTATTTTAAATTATTTGGAATATTTGTATATAGTTGTGGCATGTGACGAATTGCAAAAGTCTACATGACAAATTCTCAAATAAGATTTTTCTAAATAACAAACTTTTATTCGAAATTTGTAAATCAAAATTAATTATTAAAAAATTATTTTAATTTTTTAAATTAAAAATTTTAAAAATAATAAAATTAATTTTATAAATATAACAAATATTAAAATACTATTAAGAATTAGTAAAAAAATTTTAAAAATTAAAATAAAATTTTAAAAAACTATAATAACTATTGTAAACATAATTAGATAATTGAAAATGATTATCTAATTAAATTAATGGTCAAATCTAGACGTCTTAATGACTAAGGCAAAAATGACCTTTTGCAATGTTTGAAATCGATCAAAAATAATTGACATATTTAAAATCAATTGTTTTTAGTTTTTCTCAATAACAAAGGCAAATCAAATCATTTCAATCATCAAAGTAACTAGATCCGATCGTTAATCGAACTAGGTGATCACTTTTTTAATTTATTTTATTTTTTATAATTTTTTAAATAATAAAACTGATGTTTGAATTTTACAAGTTGATGGAAAATGATTTTTCCACGGTGAGAATATGTTTTTTTATTAAACCTAGGGTGGACAATTGTCATTTGGCAAAAAAAAAAAAAAGACAAAATAGAGAGGCCGTAAGAATATTATTTAAGCAAATAGATTTAATGGGTCCCGCAATAGGATTATAGGGAGTTACAGATAATTATCCTTAAAATCACTAACAGCCGATGTAGCTGATGGATCTCACCACGACATTCTCCTTCTTCGTTTGCTTCGCAGCTCGACTTAAATCTTTCCTGAAATCCAATCTTTCGAATTTCAGTCGCAATCTCTAGGGTTCAACTCAATCCACGTGTCGAAATGCTAGGTGGATTGTACGGAGACCTCCCTCCACCCTCCGATGATGACAAACCAACCACCACCACCTCCAACGTCTGGTCCACAACCGCGAAGATGGCGCCGCCCACTCTCCGAAAACCCTCCTCAATTTTCGCGCCACCACAAACCATCCTGAAATCCCAATCCAAGCCCAAAACTCTGAATCCCCAATCAAAAACCCAAAACTCTCCACTAATCCTGCCGTCTCCTGCCAATGCCACATCTCCCCCTCAAACGGCCCTTGTCGGCGTTACATCCACCGTCAACGAAGAGTACGATCCCGCGCGACCCAATGATTACGAAGATTACAGAAGAGAACGAAAAAGAAAGCAAAAGGAAGCCGAAATGACGAGGGAATTAGAGAGAAGAAGGCAAGAAGAAGAGGAAAGAGAGAGAGAGAGGAGAGAAAAAGAAGAAAGAGAACGAGAACGGGAAAGAGAGCGAGAGCGAGATTTGTCTTCGAGGGTGAATATATCAGGAGAGGAAGCCTGGAAGAGACGCGCGGCCATGAGCGGTGGGGGAGGAGGGGTGCCGAGGTCGCCATCGCCTCCGGGGAATGGGGAGGGAGGTGGGTTTAGAATAGGGAAGTCTGAGACTAGTGGGTTGGGAGTTGGGGCGGGCGGGCAAATGACTGCTGCACAGAGAATGATGGCGAAAATGGGATGGAAGGAGGGCCAGGGGCTTGGAAAACAGGAGCAGGGGATCACCACGCCGTTGATGGCAAAAAAGACTGATAGGAGAGCGGGCGTTATCGTGAACGCCAGTGAGAATAAAGCAGAGAAGAAGGTTAAAAGTGTAAACTTCAATGGGATGCCTACCCGGGTTTTGCTCCTTCGGAACATGGTATGAATCCTGTTCAAAGCTTTTGTATCTTGCTATTTATTTGATTGTGGATGATTAATGATTGATGATGAGCTTGATGTGAGTGATATTACTAGCAAATTGGTAGCTTGTAGAGATACAATGAGAAATAGATGTTTTCAAGATTAAGCTGTAGATAATGCTGGAAGGTTTACGATGTTTTTAATGATTGAATGGGGCTTGTGGGATATTTCTTATTTAGTATGTAGCACATTTTATTGCTTAGCAGGGTTTTATCTTATCTGTATGAAGGATTAGATAGATGATTGAAGTGAGAAGCCCCTTGGCTAGCATGACATGGCCATTTTTGATAGATTTGGGCAAACAGACGAATATATAGAATTTTGGATTTACTATTAAATTTATTTACCCGTATAATATTTTGATCTGATACACGTTAAGATTTTCCCTTGCTTGTTTTTTCTTGTCTTCTCTATTCCTTCTGTAGCAAGGTGCATGTGTTCTCTTTCTCTGTTTTATACTTTTTTCTTTAATTTTTTGTTATGTACTGTTTTATTTTGTTAATGTTTCCTGTACGCGTAGGCTAATTTGTAATTAACATAATTTTTGTTGGTACTCTAATTGTTGTTAGCTTAATGCTGCCTTGATGCACTTCGAGCTTTTACTCCACGACTTTGTGAATGGTGGCATTTTAGTGCAAATAGAGTAGCAGTTCTTACAGTATTTTCTGTGTACAGTGGATTCATAATCAATTATCAATTTTTGAAGGGTACTAAGATATACAATTCTTTTCTTTTTGGTATCTATATGTTCGCTGAAACATTATCTAAAGTGGACAAGTCTAAAATCATGTGTTGTGACACATATTATTTCAAGCTAGATGACATAGCAAGGATAGGGTAAGTCTAAGGTTATGTTAGTCTTTGCTTTAATTATTATAGGGTTTTATTGTGCAATTACTCTTAGAGTTTTATTTTGTTCATGTTTTTTGGGATTTTATTTCTTGTTTGATTTGGACTAGGATTTTATTCCTTAAGCCTAATTAAGACTTCTGTTGTTTCTGACCTGGCTGATTTGTGACAGAATAAGAACATTGATTTTCTCTCCTCATTGATTGTCTTTTCAACTCATAATTCTTCTAGTTTTCTCCCGCTTTTCTGTCCTCCCAAATTTCTCTCTCTTATTCTCCCCATCTCTCTTTGAGTCTATTTCTCCTTTTGGTTCTCTATAGCTAGGTTTGGCTAGTCTTTTGGTCTTTCATTTCTATCCAAAAAAAGTTGTCCTTTGTGCTGAAACCATCTGTAATTTCATGGATCAATCATTAGATGTAAATTCAATCTTAGATTTTGTTGATAGGAAAAAATTAAAAGGTCCATTGACACATTTTAATATGTAAATCCTTGTCAGTGATAGCTTTGAGTTCAGGATGGATGGTGAATTCTCTATTTTTTTAGTGTTAAAACTGCTGAAGCTTATCAATCTAAAAAGTTTCAGAATGACTTGCAGTCAAACATTTTTGTTTTCTTCATACTTATGGTTGTTTCCTTGCTGGGTTTTGACCATTACTTGATTGTTGATTTGTGATAGTGAAGAGATGGAATGAATAATTCATAGTTGCATAACAATTGATGTGGCGCTTAATTATGATTGAATTTGAAATTTTAGACAGCTGTAAAGGTTCTTTAGTTCTTTCTTGAATTCTGGTGATCGTTGGTCTAAGTGGCTGTGGTATTGCTGAACTTAGCACTGTTTCAGTAACTACTTGTTTCGTCTCTCATGCATTACTCTTCTTGATCACTGGGCGGGGCAGCATTTTTTAGCTTTATTTACTATTATTGGCCCTTACCTAATAGTTTAAGTTCTTTTGATCAAGTTGATACTTGATTTTCTTTTATTGTTTATAACTGGAAGGGCATATTTGGATAAGGCCTAATATGGCATTTTTTAGCTTTATTTACTATTATTGGCCCTGACCTAATAGTTTAAGTTCTTTTGATCAAGTCGATACTTGATTTTCTTTTATTGTTTATAATTGGAAAGGCATATTTGGGTAAGGCCTAATATGTAAAATATTGAAAGCAGTTGTTAGGTTGAAAATCTTTGAATTAAATGGCATTTGAGTTGTAAACTTAGCATACGATATAAGTGTGGTTACAGATTATTGCCTCAAGTTGGCTGCTGTATCACTTTTGGGTACACAGTCTATGCTGGATGGTATCAATTGTGATTCCATCTTTCATGCTGAAACCATTTGAGTACTTACCGAATATACTTACTTTATAGCCCTCTCTTCTTTCATGCATGCTGCAATCCAAAATACTATGTAACTATAATAATTGTCTTAGAAGATTATAAAATGCTTTTCTTTATGTGCAGTTGGTGTTGATTTTTAATTCCTGTGCTGGTATGTGGTTTCAGATTGTTAAACATTTTTCCTTTTTTTCCTGCATTAACTTTTTATTACGTTTTTTTGTAATTTGGATGTCTGAGTCATGAATCAACTTGTTGGAAAGTACAGTCTGTGTTATATTTTTAACAGGTTCATATCTTATCTTCATGCTTTATGCTTGTGATGGCTTATTGAGAGAAAATGGAAACAAGTTCAGTACTGAATGTTCTTTTCATAGGTTGGCCCTGGTGAGGTAGATGATGAGCTAGAGGAGGAGGTTGGTTCTGAGTGTGCAAAGTATGGAACAGTTACAAGGGTTCTCATATTTGAGATTACAGAACCAAATTTCCCAGCTGATGAGGCAGTGAGAATATTTGTGCAATTTGGGAGACCCGAAGAGACAACAAAAGCATTAATTGACCTTGATGGTCGGTTTTTTGGCGGTAGGGTGGTGCATGCCTCATTTTATGACGAGGAAAGATTCTGTAAAAACGAGTTGGCTCCAATGCCTGGGGAGATTCCTGGTTTCACCTGAAGCAGGAAGTTGTTTGTGAGATGGTAAAATTACTACTAGGACTAATGTATGGTATTTCGATTAAACAGAGGGAGGAAATTTGGCACTGTTGTGAGTAGAGCATTCAGGCCTGGAGTGGCTTTTTATTTCTTTTCTTTTATCTCTAGCAGTTCGTTTCTTTTCTTTTTTTTTTTTTTGGTAATTATCTCTAGCAGTTCGCTGGATCATGCTTTTGTAACAAATTACAGTATTGTAGCATGAGAGGATTGTTAAATTACATGAACAGCATGTGGGGCGTTTTCTTGCCCTTTATATTTTACTTGGAGAGTAAAGATAAAGGAAGAATGATCTTTCTCACCCAAAGCGTAGTTATATGATCCTTTCTTACCCTTTATGTTTTATTTGGACAATTTCCAACCCATTATCCTGTTATGTTACAGAAAATTGTTTACATGAATTATAAAGTTCGTAAAAGGATAAAAATATTGTTAGTCTACCCTGCCCACCGAAAGGTTACCGACAAACAAACCCGTTATCTTTTTACCTCTGCTGCCATCAATCGCACGTTCGCCTCCTTTAAGTCTCGCCCTTAACTTGCTCTTAGCTTCAATCAATTCATCCTAATCATCAACACAAAAACAGCACCATCAACAATCGTCAATTCTTCATCATAAAATATAATTTTTATCATATTCACAATCAAAATTCAATTGAGAACACTTCATAAAGTCAGTCAGTCCTCCTCTTACGCTTGAACCCAAACTCTTTCCTTTGTTGTTGCCACACTTTTTCAGCACCTCCTTCAACGAGAACAACACCAACTCTAAATGTTTCAGTCTTACCAACATAAGGAAATCAAACAAGTATGATTTTAAGAACCACCAGGTTCCTCTCACATTAAGAATTAAACAAGTTAACAATGTGAAAAGAAAAGGAATGGAAAGTCGCTATTTTCTCAAACTCAACCCAGCACATGCATTATCAATAAATAAATAAATAAATAATGGAAACAAAAAAAAAAAAAGGAGATGCCTAGCACAAGAAGAAATAGACAGGAAGCCTTTTGATTTATGCCGTGTTTTCCTATGAAATAGCCAACAAAGAAGAGTATGTGTTTGTTTCGATCAGATAACCGATTCTTGCCCAATTATGATAAAATTTTAGTATGTTGTTCATAATAATGAGTTTTATAAAGTGAATTGTTATTTATCTTCTTTATTGGTTTTTTATATTCTCATTTGATTTGAAACCTTCTATTTTAGTTTGAGTTTATTTATTAATATCTATTTTTATTGGTCATATTATTGATGTTAAGCCTTTGAAAAGAACTTTTTGTACTCATTGATTTTATTAGTAAAAGTTTTTTAGCTGAATTATATCTCATGGTTTTTTACCTTCGTTTTGCAGGGTTTTTTACTTGAACATGTTGATGTTATTGTAGGTGTGTTTGATTATTATTTCTCATGTTTGATGTATTGTTTTGATGTTATTACTCATTTGATTGCGCAAAAAGAGAAAAATGTTTTTCCACTAGTATTTTTATTTTGTGATTATTTGGATTTTTTCCAATAATTTGGTATCAAAACCTTGTTTAGAGCACCTAAGTTTTTATTGTGTATTCATAATGAAGGATTTAGGTAGCAGCATTTTTATATTGACATTATTTAATTTTTCTATTTAGAAGACCAAGATAAAGGATTTTTTACACTATAATGATATACATGACCCAACTGAGTGTGGTGATATCAAACCTGAGACAATTAAAATTGATAAATAATGAGAAAAATAGTACAGAAAAACAGTAGATTTGATCAAATAATGAATAGATAATATAGTGTTTCACCATGTGGCTTAAGAGAGAATGACACATACTTTATGGAAGAAATTGTCAATGTTGTATAAGAGAAATACTTCACACGATAAAAGCTATTCTTATGATAAAGCTTGTTCATATGAGATTGAAAAATGAGATGATTGTTTCTGAGCACCTGAATGACTTTTAAGATATAATGAACAAATTGACTAACAAAAAATTGTGTTGTTTGATGAGTAGTAAGTCTGTTTACATCCGAGTAGTTTACCTAATAGTTAGAAAACATTGGTAATTGCTTCAATAATTTTGTATTTAGTGATGAGTTATCTATAGACTTGGTAAAAGAGAGCTTATTTAATGAAGACAGTAGGAGGAATTAATTAGGTTTTTTTTGCACAGTCAGAAACATTTGTTACATATGACTGAAGGAGAAGTACATTAAAGCCTCCCAAAATTCAGATAATTATGAGAAGTCAAGGGACAAATCTAAGTTTAGAAAGGGTATTATTTGTCATCACTATGGTAAGTCTAGTCATATTAAACAGTTCTATAGGAAATGGAAAAAAGAGAAATCATAAGAGAAATTTAAAGATAAAAAGACAAAGACAACTTTAGTTGCTTTTGATGGTGGTATTATTATATCTTACCTTGATAGCAGTGCTAACTTGATATGTCATGATTTTATTTGGGTTGTTGACTTTATAGCTTTATTCCATGTCACTTTTAGGATTGATATCTTTTCTTCTTACAATAATGGTGATTTTGGTATTGTTCATATGGGTAATAAAACATTTACCAAGATTGTGGCATGTGACAAATTTGTTCAGAGACCAATATTAAGAGTACATTATGGCTGAATAATATGAGACACGTTCATGATATTTATATTAACTTGATTTCTATTAGTCCTCGATGATAAGGGGTACCATAACTCATTTGGCAATAGGATATTCATCAACGGTAATCTATTGGTGACCAAAGGAAAGAAGCATAATACTTTTTACCTTACTCAAGTCAAGATATATAGAGGAGATATGAATTCAGTTAAAGATACCTTTACTAACTTATAGCATAAACTGTTCGGGCATCTTAGTGAGAAGGGACTTAACTTACTCATTAAGGTGAATTTACTTCTTTTGAAAGGTGCGACCTTGAAATTTTGTGCTCACTATTTATATAGCAAACAACATAGGTTTTTTTTTAGAGTTTATCTTCATATAATAGTTCACATGTTCTTAATTTGATTCATACTAATGTTTATACTATAAAAAATATAATTCTTAGTGGTTTTTTTATATTTTGTTAACTTTATTGATGATTATTTTAGGAAGTTGTGGGCTTATCCTCTAAAAAGTAAGAACTAAGTGGTGATTATATTCAAGCACTTTTATACTACTATTGAGAGAGAAAAGGGAAAAAAGTTAAAATATGTTCGTGTAGATAATGAAGGTGAATACAAAGGTCCTTTTGAGCAGTATTACAAAGATTATGGTATCAAGTTACAAGAAATAATTTCTAAAATACCTCAATAGAGTAAAATTGCTAAGAGAATAAATAAAACTATTGTGAAAAGGACCAGAAGTATGTGTTATCATGCTAAACTCCCTAAAGCCTTTTAGAGTGAAGAAATGTTGATTATAGTGAAACTTATTAACTTTTCTCCTTCAATTCCTCTTAAAAAATATAAGCTAGAAAAAGTGTGGAAAGGGAAAGATGTTTTTTATGATCATTTGAAAGTCCTTGATTATAAGGTATTTGTTCACATTCCAAGAGATGAGAGATCGATACTTGATGCCAAGTCTAAAAAATGTCTCTTCTTGGGTTATAGGCATAATGATAAATTTGGTTACAAATTATAAGATCTTATTGATAAAGACATCATTAAAAGCAAAAATGTAGCATTTTTTAAAGACCAACCCATTAAAGAATTTGATAAACCCAAAAAAGCCAAAGCGTCTTACTGATGAGTTACCTATTTATTTGAGTTTAAAGACTTCCACCTCAGATTATGGTAATGATAGAGATGTTTAGGAATAGGTTGATGATCATACGCATGATGATATTTCTGAGGTTGATGGTGATGAACATGATGATCAACTAGCTTCAGAGTTATCTCTTAATATTAAAGTTAAGAGATCTAATAGAGACAAGAGACCTTCCTAAAGATATCTTGTTTATAAGTATGTGTTACTGACTAATAGGGTAGAACCAGAGTGCTATGAAGAAGCCATGGTTAATACTCACAAGGATAAACGGTTTAAAGCCATGCAAGATGAGATGAAATCTTTATAAGAGAACCATACTTATGAATTGGTGAAACTACCAAAGGATAAGAGACATTTAAAAAAAAGTGGGTTTTCAAAATCAAAACTGAAAATAAAAATTCACAACCAAGGTACAAGACAAGATTAGTTGTGAAGGGTTTTGTTAAAAAGAAGGGAATTGACTTTGAAGAGATTTTTCACCTGTGGTCAAAATGTCTTCAATCAAAGTTGCTTTGGGGTTAGCTACTAATCATAGTTGCTTGATGTAAAGACTACTTTCTTTCATGGTGACTTAGAGAATGAAATTTATATGAAGCAGCTTAAAGGATTCAAGGTGAAAGGCAAAAAGTATTGTATGTAAATTAAAGAAAAGCTTGTACAATCTTAAGCAAGCTTTAAGTAATGGTACATGAAGTTTGAGTCTTTAATGGTATACCATATGTGTGTAAAAACCACTTTTGAATTAGTTTAACTCAATCAAAGCTAATATAGTTCAAATGCTTTAGAATTCATCTAACCTTTAAGATGTATGCTTGTGACTAACTAAGACTCACAATCGTATATCAAGGCAAATCTTCAAATCAAACTTCTTAACTCAATTTAAAAGGACTTGACAAGTCTCGTACGATGTATCCTAATAGCATAATTACCAAGACAACAATCATGTGCCTTCGATTATATCAACTCTATAGTGTGTCCATAAGCTCTCTATTATCTTGAAAACACCCTGATTCAAGTTAAATATAAACATATATCATAAGCAGCCTTTAGTAAAGCATCATGACCATCCAAATAGCAGAGTATTAGTAAATAACTCTAAGCTTGATCAACTAATAGTTAATGCACAATACGATCTTTTTGTCACCATGTCTTATGAAGTTGAGATATAGATTCATTTCTATCTTAGGAACTTCTTATATACATATAAGTCCAAACTAGATATTGGATACGATGCCAACTAATCCAGATATGATTACAAATTTATTGGTTTACATAACTCAACTGAGATATTGATCATAAGCTTAGGATTGATGAATCCCATGTTGATCTACCATATCTTTCATATTGATTATGATATGGCTAATCACTCACCATTATAATACCTTTTTATGAAAGTGTGTTTGATGACATTAAATGACATTACTCCTAGTACAACATGGTTTGACAGACCTTAAATCGAATGATCACGTGTACCTATCTAGCCATAAGGATTAATCCATAAACATAAGCATCATCATTTATATGAGATCCTTATCATGGGTCTGTCTAGTAAACATAACCAACAAATCATACACTTGTATGTGAGACCACACTACAAGCAACAAACCTTAATGTATGCAAATTTCCACCATCTTTCAATTGGATTACATATACTATGATAATCTCTGTACTATCACTTGTGCCTTAGGTTTATAATGATATTAGTATTACAGATTATTCTAGTATAACCACCAATAAAAATATATGAAAAGCACAATCATTCATCTGAATCCATTGTTTCAATACTATCATAATGAAAACACGACATATGTTAAATATAACAATAAATCTAAAATACCTTATATTATTAATCATGAAATAATGTTTACAAATAGAACAATACATTAATTAATACAACTAATACACATATGAAAGATCGTTATAGGGTACCAACATTAACAATCTCTTACTTGCATTATAGCCAATTAGATATAAACTAAACTTCAAATGAGGCTGCATGCATATCCTACTTATACTACGATAAAGGGGTTTAGTTAGTAGATCTTCCAAGTTATTATTTTACTCTTTCAATCTATATGTCTTCATGTTGCACAACCTCTCACACCAAATGGAATCGTTTTAGGATGTGTATGGATTTTTGGTAAGATCGTGGTTCTATAGCCTATATTATGGCCCCATTATAATTACAATAAAGTCCAATGGGATCAGTAGTGCTTAAAACCATTCCAAGTTTAGTAATAAATTTCTTAATCCAAATTGTCTTCTTTGTAGCCTCAACAATGGCTATATACTTCTATTATTGTAGCATCCCAAGATTAGAAAAGCCCTTAGAGGTAGAGTTTTGGGGTTAGAAGTGAGATTTAGAGATAGATTGGGAGTCTAGAAGAGTTGAGGGGTGAGATGGTAAGTTTTCAGAGCTTGTATGGCCTTCGTATGATTCTATTAGGGAGGTTTCAATCATGCGAAGCGTAGAAAATGAATTATATTCATTTTCCCTTGTGCATTCCCGTGTACTGCGTCCTGCATGCCCGTGCAGGTGGGTTTAAAGAGAGAGAGATGGGAGATTAAGTATTCTCACCCAACAGTTTCCCATTTTCAGCTAAGTTTCTTTTTGTTTTCAGCAGCTCCCAATCCTAGACAAGAAATCCAACTTCCAGTAGCTCCCAATCCAACGAGAGAAGCAAGAGACTAGCTTGAGAGAAAGATTTCCAACAATCATGTCCAGAGGTAAGTGTTCTCTTACTTCTTCCCGAGTTTCCCAGCTTGCATTTTGATATTTGATGACGTTTGGACGTGTTCCTTGCATGTTTATGAGTCTTATGCATGTTTGTATGCCGATATGTGATGAAATGATAAGTTAGATGATGATTTTCCACCCAGGAACCATGCTTGCTTTGCTTGTGTGTGTTTATGTGAGAGAAATGATTGATTTTCATGGTGGAATGAGCTGGGAATGATGAATGATGCAATTAAAGTGATATGCATGCTTATTGAAGTGCCTTAGATGTATGTTTAAAGTTAATTTGAGATTGGTTATGTTTTGGATGGATTTCTTGCATTTCCAGGCATGTGTTGTTGTTGCAGAACCAGACACACACCCGTGTGCCTGCATGAGCATGCCCGTGTGCCCTTGTTTCTGCAAGGACACGCCCGTGTGCACAAAATGCGCACGACCTACTTGCAGAAGACACGATCATGTGTCTTGAAGGACACGACCGTGTGCCAGCTATTTCAGTAAATAGCGTAGAAAATTCTAAAAGTGAGCACGACCGACTGCACGACCAGCGCACGACCTCGTGCGTCTAGGCACACGCCCGTATGCCTTGCTCACATGCCCGTGCGCTAGAAAAACTTTTTAGAATAAGCAGAAATGGTTAATTAAAGCATGGGAATTCAATTTAAATGCTAAAGAGCATCAGATAATGGCATATTCAGTTAATTAATGTTGCATAAGTATTCCATAGCATGACATGTAGTATGAGAGGATCAAGGGATCCGAATTCAGTAGTATTCAGCATTCAGAATCTGATATACGGGTTAGAGTTTGGGTGAACTCGAGAGGGCATCTGTGGGATTTAGCTTTCTGACACCAGTCAGATTGTACAGCACAATATATTCAACTTTTTAGCCAGTAGCTAGACTGTTCAGCCCATATGGCCAAGATGCAGAATCTCTGTGTTCATCAGCCTGATCAGCATAGTAGGTACCTTCAGGTACATATAGATACAAATGCATGCATTTTTAGTTTCCAGTTTAGCATGACATGACATCTATATCATGACATGCATTAATAATGATATTCAGTAATCAGTAAGTAATCAGATAACAGAATAAGCAGTAACCAGCGCCAGCAAGCGACTAGATGAATGATTAGGGCCGAGGCTAGGTATGTATGTGTTGTGTGTTGCTTGCTTGGGCTGAGGGAAGTAAAGAATGCTTACTGGGTGATCTTTATCACTCATCCCCTTCCTTCTTCCTCCCTTTTCAGGTCAGTTTGCTTCTGGCGAGGAGCGGATAGACCGAGGCTAGCGAGAGAGGACCCCATACACAGTTTCAGCGTGTATATGTACAATTTTGGACCTGTTGGGTCTTGTAATGTAAATGTATATACTCAAATGTAAAGAACAGTGTACAGAACAGTTGTAAATATATGAAAAAGCCATTATGGGCTCATTGTATATTTATATTCAGTATTTTACTTCCAGCTTCCGCTTGTGTACAAATGTATAGCAGTAGTAGATTTCTTTTCGTAGGATTCCCATTGTGTGTACCCAGATTTTCAGATTATTAATAAAAAAACCATATTATTCAGCAACAGGGGTACGCATGGCGGCGGTTCTTACATGTTGGTATCACAGCGGTTCTCTGAGCCATTTTAGTAGATATTTGAGTTGTAAGTGTGTGGAGCTTGTTTTCTCTCCCTCGCAACCATCGTCCAGACCCTCCTCACAGCACGAGTCATGTATTATTGCTAGTTTATTTTATGATTTGTGTTTCTAACCATGTTTGTTGTGATGCTATAGATAGAGAGGAATATGTCTCTAAATACATAGATGAAGCCAGTAGTAGTTCTCCCACCGGGCCTATAAGTGTTAGTGATAGACAACGATCTCAGAGTGCCTTCCATGTGTCTATGAGACCAGATCAGTTAAGGGAAATGATTGGGGAAGTAGTTAGAGAGAGTCTTCAACAGGCTGGTGTGGATAATATCCATGAACCAGCTAGAATAACTTCTCCCCAGTATGAGAGTTATCAGATACCGAGAAGAAGACAGTCTTAGCCTCAGTATCACCCTCCGTCACAGTTTCAACCACAGCCTTAACCACAACATCAGTATCAGTCTCAGCCTTAGTCAGTCAGAGAGAGATATCAGTTTCCAACTGGGTTTATAGAGTACAGTCAGGGTATGAGTACAGAGACAGCTGGCACTAGTTCATCAGAGAGGCTTCATCATATCTACCATCTGTCAAGGTCTTTCCAGCCTTCAAAATTCAGTAGGTCCCGAGATCCAGCAGTGGCAGAAGAGTGGATAGAGTCAGTGGAGAGTGTAATGGGACTCTTCACACTATCAGAGAGAAAAAAAGTCAGATATGCGGTGTTTCTCCTAAGAGGTGACGCCAAAGTTTAGTGGGGCCTAGCCAAGGCTTCCATCAATAAGAAGCAGTTGACTTGGGTAGAGTTCAGGTAGCTATTTGATGTTGAGTATAGAAGCATAGAGATGTTGTATGCCAAGGCTGAAAAGTTTATTGATTTGACTTAGAGGTCCAGCTCAGTCAAGGAATATGCTACAAAGTTCAATGCTTTGGCGCGATTCGTCCCGAGTTTGGCAGGGACATAGATGGGGCGAGTGCAGAAGTTCATCCATGGCTTGCACCCTATAATAGCCAAGAATGTGATGACAGAAGCAGATCTTCCCCAGAGATTCAGTGATGTATTGGGGAGAGTGCTCATATTTGAGGCATGTTTACAACAGATGGGTGCCATGACCCGAGTGGTTGAGAGGACAGAGGATAGAGACAGAGGCAAGAGACCGATATCAGCTAAGAGATCAGCCCGAGGTTTTCAGAGGCAGAGGACTACACCACAGTTTTTATTGCCACAGTGTGTCAGGTATAGCAGGCGTCATTCAGGAGAATGTTTGGCCGACCATATTATATGTTATGGGTGTCGTCAGCCAGGACACAAGATTATAGAGTGCCCAACCAGAGGTAGAGCTGGTGTTGGGCCCAGCAGAGGTGGTGTTTGTCAGTTCAGAGGCAGAGGAGGTCCACCTAGAGACGGTATTGGTGTAGAGAGGAGTGGAGCAGATATTCCTAGACCTGGTGGTAGAGCACCTGGGGGAGGTGCTGGTCCTTCCAGTGTAAGCAGAGGTAGAGTTAGAGTTTATATTGTCTGCCAAGAGCAGGCAGAGGCCATTCCTTATGCAGTGACTGGTCAGTTGCTTTATTTTGGTACTCATTTATTTGTAGTAGTTGACTGTGGAGCCACACACAGCTTTATAACTCAGAGTGTAATGGAGAGATTAGGGGTTGACCCTAGTGTAGCCAGTAGTAGTATCCTTGTAGAGATACCAGATGGGGGTTATGTGGTGAGTGACAGAGTCCTCATAGATCAGGAGATAGAGATTATGGGTAGACAGATGATGATAGATCTGATTCTGCTAGAGTTAGTAGATTTCGATATGATCTTGGGGATAGATTTCTTGGGAAAATATAGTGCAGAGATAGATTGTGGAAGAAAGAATGTGAGATTCCACATAGGCCCTTCCTCTTTGGTCACCATTAAAGCATGTTTTAGAGGAAATTGTTTCTTTATTAATTTCTTTATTTTCTCCTAAGATTTGATTTTTTCCCTATCTTCCCTATCCCTGCAACTTTGAACTTTTTTTCATCTGACTACTTCATGAGCTCACACATCATTTTAAAACCATTCAACCAATGCAAGAATTTTTTTGGCTTTAACTTCTCAACTTTGGGCACATCCATCTCTATTTTAAATTAGCTTTAGACTAATTAAAAAATTTGCTTAGATACTACATGCATAAGTTTCTCAAGATCATTAAATTTCCCATGCATTTTGACTCTAAAGTTTTGAATTTGGTCCTCAAACTTTGTTCTTGCACTAGCCATGGTTATATTTAGATAATGTGGGAAAAAAAACATTAATGAGGTGACATCAAAGTCTATGGACAATGTTTTCAAATTGGAAATAGTATTTTTTAGGAAGGTTTTAAGCTTGGGCTAAGTGTTTGGGTTAGAGTATGAGGTTGGGTTAGGGTGTTAATAATTATTTAGGCTTAAACTTTGAGTTGAACTTTGTCAATCTTTAGTAAGGGTAAAATAGGAATTTAAAAAATGTTAAAAATGGTAAAAGTAAAGGTAAAGGATAAAAATGTAATAGTGATTAGGGTTAGGGAAGTATTTAATAGATAATGGTGATATGGCAATGAGTTGATAATAATGGTGTTTGGAAAAGGTATTATACTTGTTATAAGAAAAGTAAAGTCTAAGTTGGAGTGCAATAAATTATGGCTAACTCTACAAGCAAGCATGGAAACTAGGTTGACCAAATTCAATCACAAGTCTTACAATCAACTAGGCAAGCAAAGGAAAATATTAGTTTTAAGAAGGTTATTTTGGGCTAAGATAAGACAAGTGACTTGTGGCTAACTTTTAAGAGAGTTGTCTAAAAGAAATAGACCCAAATTATGACCATTTTCCTTTCTTTTAACACTTCTAGCCATAATTCTCCTTCTAGCTTAGTCAAAATTCTCCAGCAAATTTTCTTCCCCAAAGTTACAACTTCTGGCTGTGCTGTAGGATCCGTTGTCGCTCATACCACTGCTGCTGAATAATTTCTTTACTTTTATTAATATACTGAGAATCCTAGTATACGTGACAAGAATCCTATAGAAAGAAAGACTGCTACTGTACAAATATATATGCATGCGGAAGCTAAAAACTGAAATGTACGATAGAGGCACAAAACAAACTTTTCATATATACATATGTGTCTGTACATTAGACTGAGTATAAACAATTACAAAATATCCCACTAGGCCAACTGAAATCTAACTGGAACCCTCTCCCGTCAACCACGGTCCACCCGTTCCTCACTAGCACCAAACACAGGGATTTAACATCTTGGCCATGTGGGTTAGATAGTCTAGCGAAAGGCTAGAAAACTGAATATACATATTAGTCATCAAACTAATAAGCTGAAACTGAAACGATTTGACTGCAGTCAGATCGTGAAATCCCACATATGCCCCCTCAAGTTCACCCAAAACTCTAACCTATATATCGAGTTATGAACACTGAATAACTAATGCATTCGGATCGCTTGATCCCTTTCCATGCTTATGTCTTAGCATGTCATGCTTTGTAATGCTTATGTAGCATTTTTTACCTCATTTTATCATTATATACTGCTTTATAACCATTAGAAATGTTTCTTATGCTTTATACTTCAATTTATATCAATTCTTGGAAAATTAGCTTGAGCACTAGCGTATGGGTTAAGACACACGGGCATGCAAGGAACACATACAGGCGTGCATGACAAAAGCACATGGGCATGTGTGGGGACACACGGGACAGTGTGTTGGTCGTGTAGTCAGTCGTGCAAGCTTCTAGAATTTCTGTGTATTTCACTGGAAAAGCAAACACACAGTTGTGTCCCTTAGGTACACGGGCATGTCTCTTGCGTAACCAACTATGCACACTTTGTGCACATGGGCGTGTCCCTGTGAAGGGAAAGGCACTTGGGCATGCACCTGCAGGCACAC
>JAJEJH010001415.1:6553-27560 GCA_026122585.1 Anacardium occidentale | reverse complement strand
GGAGCTACTAAGATCTTCTATCTCTCTATCTCAAGCTGAATCTTGGCTGCTAAAACTGATTAATCTCTCCCTCAAAAGGCTAGGGTTTTCTAGAGAGAAAAGAAAAGGGAAAAGCTGACTGAAACGGGTGGAGGAAAAACATTGGTTTATATATCAGTAGGCATGCACGGGCGTACGACAAACATGCACGGGCGTGCATGGCGAGAAAGGGACGCACAGACGTGCATGGCGAGAAAGGGACACACGGGCGTGTGTCCAAGGACACACGATCGTGCCCCTTCCATAAGCTGCATATAAAGCCAACAAAAGACCATTCGACCCTCCTATCTCATTGAAACAGATTCCTAACTGAGAAATCTCTCTTCTAACCCCGATTCAAGGCCTAAAAAGACCATTCTAACCTCGGGTTGTTACATGCAAGATGAAGGAAATTAGGGCTGAAAACTTACATTAAACAGTTAGTTTGAAATAATAACCTACAGTCGAACGTCGAAATGGAATGAGTGGACAAAAGTCATGGAATGAAAGTTATAATAGTGGAAGATTAGAAACACTTCTGTCAATGCAACAAAAACCATCGAAACTCGAGAGTTTGGTTGGTATTGTCACCTTATCGCTAGAACAATGGTGAAGTCTGAAAGTGTGAAGTTGTGTTCACCAAAATGGGAGTTGAGAGCAAAGTTTCACTCGATTGTGACTCAGGAATGAAGTATTGAAGCGATTAAAGTAAAAATTGAAAATTTGAAACGAAGAGAGAATATCTCGACATATGCCTATATACAAATAAAACAAAGTTGTTATATTATTTCAATAAATTGACATCGTTTTTTTCTTTTTGAGCTGTTCAAGAGCCAAACAAGCTACTCATTTCCTTTGATTATGGTTGGGCTTCCTTTTGGTTATCCGAAGCATTTGTGTTTATGTTCGAGTTTGTGGTCACCGTAAATCCCAACAAATCAGATTTACTGGAACTGAGTTTAAAGACCAATTTGAACCAGTTTAATTCAAATCCGGTCCTACTCAAGACTCACTATAAGTGTGACTTTGTTATATTAAACATGATAATTATCATAAAATCTGAGTTCTTTGTTTGATGGAATTTAAAAAGTCAGAAACGACTGCAGTTGTTTTCCCTCCTTTTCTTGTTAAGCATCGTGGACGCATCCCGCCCACACCTTTCATCTCAATCCCTCTCATAAAGACTCAAGGCTTTAAGCTCTCCCTGTGTTTTGGTTGAATTGGCTATCACTATGTCTCTCGCAAATGTCCTCAAGACTCTTTTCTTCATGCTCTGCTGCCTCATGATCGTCACTCTCGGCTACACCATCACCATAGACGGTCTCCCGTTCCGCAAAGACCTCCTCACTCCGTGAGTAACTCTTTCTCCTTTATTTCTCTTCTGTTTTTCTTTAGATAATGTATTTATAAATGGGTTGTGTTGTTTCAGATGGATGGTTGCCACTTTGGCTGATTTCTACATCAACGTGGTTCCTTTGGCGGTATCAATCTTCTTCGTTCTTTTGATTCTTTAAGTTATCAGTATTCAATTCTATGTTGTCAATGATGATAGGCCCTTGTGGATTTATCATCTCATCTGTTTTATGTTGAATCCTCTCATTCATTTTCGGGTTGCAACGATTGTTACTGCTGTGACTAAAGCTTTTGTTGGTATTCAGTTTATTTTTCTTTCCTTTTTTTTGATGAAAGACAAATTTTTTCTAAATAATTTTTTGCTTAATCAAAATTTAAGTGTTTTGTACTTAATTATGGACTTGTTTGTATCAGGCCTGGGTTTCCTACAAGGAACCAAACTGGATTAGTGCAATTATATGGATAACTCTCCTTATATGCTTTGGCAGGTAACTAATGCTCCTAAATACTGTATCCATGCTTAAATTAATTTGTGCTTGGAGCATCTGGATTTTCACTTGAGGGTTATGTTTGTATCCAACTTAGGACCAACTCTCATTGTGGGCTAATTTTTATTGCTTAAGCTTTTGAGATTAATGATGTTTCAGTTTATACCAATTATAATGTTAACCCTGTTGTTAAATTAGTAACCAGAAATAGATTTGTGTCCTTCTGACGTTCTTCTATTTGTGTCTTTTTTTTCCCTCTGACTACAATTTTTGACCAAGAAATTGTATTATAAGTTGGCTTTGCCTTTTTTTTTCTTCATAGTGTTCTGCTTTGGTGATTTAGTCAGATTCATGTAACAGTAGTTGTTTTTATGATTGATTGGATGAGATGCAATTGTCGTGTATTTATTGTAAGTAATTAAGCCTTAGGAATACACTCCATTTGTCACCACGCAATTAATGGAAGTTTTCATTCTGACACGATGTCTTTTATGCCACTCATCTCTTTCTTCTTTCCAGTGTTGAAAGTATGAAGTTGTGTGTTAATTATTGTCAATGATGAATAGTGAAATTTATGATGAGCTTTTGGTAATTACTTATGTCATCACTTACGTACTTTCAAACTTCTTTTCTTTTGCAGCATTACAACCTGTGCTTACATTTTCATTCAATTTCTCAAGTTGTCACTTCAAGAATCTTTACAAGATCCCATGTATCATGTTCTGTTGCGATATCCTATCGGGTATGTACAAAAACCTTCAGGTATATTGAATGCATAGTTGTGCACCTGTGACTGAAGAACTGGGTAAATATGAAAATAATCAATAGAAGTGTTATTGTAGAAGTTTCTCGAGTTTTGAAGAGTCAATTCCTTATAATAATCTGTTAATTATAGATGGATTGGTAAAGTAATGAGATTGTATGTAGATTGAACATGATGCATTATGGCTTTTATTATTGTCCTTTCTTCTTTGAGTTACACTTATATTTATAAGTTTATTTGTCTAGCAATAGCATGGAACATAAAAGAAAAAACTCTCCTGTTGTAGCTGCCAGAGTCCTTTTTGGTGCCCTGGGTTTATTGATGTTGGGAACTCTAGTTTACACTATCTTGACTGATGGTTCTCCTTTTCGTAAAGAGCTCTTAACTCCGTAAGTTATTTCCTCCACTTATTTGTTTTTTCCTTGGTGGGGAGAACAGTAATACTGATGCTAAATCTAAGGACAATCAACCTTAACTATGTGTTTCTTGTTCTTATGTTGTTAGCTCTGTAAAAATTTTCTAGATTGCTTTGTAGTTATTATCATTTTCCCTTCCTTACCCTTTGCAGTCCACTTGTGTTATCATCTGTTAAATGAATTTTCTTCAGTTTTGTTACATTTAGAACACCAAAAATAATATCTCAGAAAATGCTTATACTAATTTTGATGTGGAAATGCTATGTGTGGTTTATATATTAGGCAGAGTAGATTTCCCAGTTCTGGTGTTTTTAAGTAGAAGGATGAATCTAATTGAAATATAGCGGCTGACAAGTATGCTTCTGGTATTGTAGGGATTTTGCTTTGTTTTCAGAATTTGTAGCAGTGAGCTGTTTTCAGGGAATAATAGAAGTGATTTTCTTATTAGATATTGGCAAAACCTAGAGAGGTGGAAAATTCAATGTGTTTGAAGCTATAACCTGTTGATCATAATATTAGACTTTTGCATAATTTGGCTGCCTGATAATAACAATGGATCCCTGAATGACAATTTAGTGCACATTTATGCTTCTGATTATCGAAACATGTGATCTATATATGACCAATTTTGCTGCCCTCTTTAATTTCTCAATAACCAGGCAAGTGTTATTGTTTTCTTTGCTTTATGCTAACACATGTTTGTCTTTGCCCTTCTGTTCACATTTCTTCTGCTTTTGCGTGCCTTGTTAAACTGTCTGCAGGTGGATGTCAGCAACACTAATGGACTTCTATATCAATGTTGTGGCTCTGTCGGTATGTTATAAGTAATTAATATTTGCAGTTCTGCTGAAAATTAAATCTGGGTTAGCTTTTGATATGGGAATCAGAGGGACTTATCAATGTTCATGAAAAACTGTTAGGTGGTTGAAAACTTGTGTGGCATGTGTGGAAAACACAGTTGCTCTAAAAGTTTTAGCATTTAGAAGGCGGCTTTTTTATGAATGCTTTACTTCATGGAAACTAAAATAATGAAAATCTTTTTGCAACAAATGATGCACAGTGCATCTTAGATGTCTTGTCAGCCTCGCGTATGAGGTTCCAGAAAAGCAAGATCTGCAGAAAAAGTTTGCTTATGGCCTTTGTTATTGAGTTGACTGAAGCCATGATAAATTACTTAGAAGAGTAATAATCTAACGCATTATTATGCTCTTGTGCGCAACTTAGGTTTGGATTGCCTACAAGGAATCAAGTTGGTTTAGTGCATTCCTTTGGGTGATCCTATTGATATGTTTCGGCAGGTAATTTTTTTTACATATTTCATTTATATCTATTTGCTCTTCAAAAATACATTTTGTAAACATGTGTAATGTTATGAATCCATTTGAGTGGCTTGCATTGTTTTGGAACTGGTACTGATAATCATTTTTACTACTTTTCAGCTTAAGCACATGTGTCTACATTGTCCTGCAGCTGTGGTGCCTGCATTCTGAAGATTCGCTCTACCTCATTCTGTTGAATACTAGAAACAGGCAAGTTTAGTAAGTTAAATAAGTCTTAGAATTTGAAGAAGTTTGTAGCAGATTTTTTAGTGCTTTCCTATGTCTAAAAGCTTTATGTTTGTCCATGGTAGGGCAGAAAACTGGTATGATGGAGTCTTAGCTGAGAGATGCTGCAAATGTTGAGTCAATGAGCTCAACGGTTGCTGGGTAACTAACAGTACAAATTACATTTAGCATTCTACTTTTTGCCAGCTATACTGATCACAGTTTCAAATTCTCTGTTTCATATTCAATGTAAACAATTCTGTGTATTTGTAGACTACTGCTATCAATTGGATTGGGCACGTTAAAACTCCGAAAATTCAAGCCAAAAGAAAATATAAAAAAGTTTGAGTTGAATAAATTTCAGGTCTGAGCCAGGTTTGAAAAAAAAGTTGGCCAAAATGTTATTTGGGTTGGGCTTGAACAGCCCCTGTCACCCAAAGCCCGAACATGGAATTATTGGAAATTGCATGCATGGGTTCTGCAGTTAGACTTGAATTGTTGCCTTTGACTCCACTTATTCAGCGCACTCTATGAAAGTTCAAAAATTTGAACTAACTAGTAGGATGTAAACGAGTCAAGCAACTTGTGAGTAGCTTGTGATGGCTCATCTCAAATCAAGTTTGGGTTGGAGTCGTTTGAGGTCAATTCTTAAGTTGAGTTTAAGTTTGATGTTGATTGAATCAATGAGTTTGTGAGCTCATAACTTGATTCAAATAAAATATTAATATATTCTTAATAATTTCAAATTTTGTATTTACATATTTACAATTTTGTCTTTTAGCTTTAAATATAAGAGAATAATTGATAAATATTATTAGTTTGGTGAGCTCACACTTGAGCTCTTTCCCAAGACAATCAAATCGAGTTTAACTTAAGCATTACTTGACTCAACTAGGTTGAATTACTTTTAGACCCATTGGGGGGACCAGGTTAGCCTGTGACCTAACCCAAACCCCTTTTTTTGGCACAACTTGCAAAATTGTGGGTTATATCTAGCTTATAGGGCAAAGGGGCCATGTCGAAGTCTCGAAAGCAGGCATGTGGATTGGTTTAGTCCAACATGATATTGTAGTTGATGTGAATCCATCAAATTGGCTAAAATTACATTCAAAAGCTGATGCATGCAAATTAGGCTCTAATCACTTCCAATACTTAACACCTCACTTCCAACCATCATCAAACATCCCAATCTACTGATTTTCATCACCAAATCAACACCACATCAAGATTAACAAAACCAAAGGCAAGCACTATAAGTTCTACAAGTTCAAGTAGATAAATTTTTCATGCAACATATATAATACTTACTAGATTAGCCAAATGATACTCCAAGCATAAAGGCAAAGCCACCAACTTGGAAATCCACCACCAAACCTTTGGCTAAAGTTTGGATAAAGGAAGAACAAATCAATTCAAGAGACAAACTCAAGAACCAAAATGAGAGAGATTTTCATATTGATAAAAACTACTTTTTACAATATTTTCATGCCTTTATATATGGTCTTCCCAAAGGCATGGTCAAAGCCCTAATATTAAATATAAATACAACAAAATGAAATTACAAAATATTACAAAATTTCTAAGCCATTGAAATGAGAAATGAGCCCATGCTTCATTAATTACAAGCCATGCCACTTTTCCTTAAATAAAGGAATCATGTCCCCTTGACTTTGCAACTTGCATATCTTCCATTCTTTGAATCAAATTGAAGCCAAATTTGGTAAGTGGGCCTAATTCTCCTTGATGAACATGGGTTGGGCTAGGATAGCCCAATGTGAGCTCTTCTTGGACCTCCTTGTTGCCTTGGGCCATTTGCTTGCATGTTTGATTGGCTTGGACCATAGACTTCATATCTTGGACTCCTTTGGCTTTTGATTTCATTCCATAAACATGAAGAAGTGTAGGGCTGCTGGAATGGGTTGGGATCACATCATCCTCCCTAGGTTGAAGAGGATTTGCCCTCAAATCCAAGAAATTGTTATCTTCAAAATATGGAGACAAGTCACCTACATTAAAGGTTGCTGAAACTCCACCAAATTCACTTGGAATGTCCACCTTGTATGCATTGTCCCCAATCTTCTCAATAACCTCAAATGGTCCATCAGCCCTTGGAGAAAGTTTACTTTTCCTCTTGGATGGAAATCTCTCCTTTCTTAAATGAACCCAAACCAAGTCACCTGGCTGGAAGGTGGAAGCCTTTCTATGCTTGTTTGCCCTTCTCTTGTATGCTTCATTGGACTTTTCAATTTGAACTCTTATGGACTCATGCAATTTCTTCATAGCCTTGGCTTTCTCTTTAGCATCTACACTAACTTGAGTATCAGTAGGCAAAGAAGATAAATCAAGTGGGATAAGGGGATTTATACCATAAACAATTTCAAATGGGGAATGGCCGGTTGTCACATTTGGTGCCCGATTGTATGCAAATTCAGCATGTGCAAGCTTGATGTCCCAATCCTTCAAACTTTTGCTTACCAACGTCCTCAAAAGTGCTCCCAATGTGCGGTTAGTAACTTCGGTTTGCCCATCAGTTTGAGGATGATGAGAGGTACTAAAAAGAAGCCTTGTTCCTAACTTCCCCCACAAAGTTCTCCAAAAATGACTAAGAAACTTTGTGTCTCGATCAGATACAATACTCCTTGGAACTCCATGTAGTCGAATGATCTCTTTAAAGAATAAATCAGCTACCTTATATGCATCATCCGTCTTGTGGCATGGTGTGAAATGTGCCATCTTGGAAAACCGATCCACCACTACCATAATGGAGTCTTTCCCCCTTTGAGTTCTAGGCAAAGCAACTATAAAATCCATGCTTAGGTCCTCCCATGGCTGTTCTGGTGTTGGTAAAGGAGTATATAGACCTGGTTTGAAATGGCTCTTTGCCCTTTGACATGTACCACATCTTGCAATTATGGCTTGAACATCCCCATGCATCTTAGGCCAATAAAAATGCTCCTTGATGATTTCTAAAGTCTTGGTAACCCCAAAATGACCAGCAAGTCCTCCCCCATGTGTCTCCCTCACAATTAATTCCCTAAAACTCCCTTTTGGAACACAAATTCTGTTGCCCTTAAAAAGAAAGCCATCTTGCATCATATAATCTTCACAATTCCCTTTCTTACATTCAGCAATAATATCACTCATATATTCATCATTGGCATAGCATTCCTTCATCATATGAAAGCCAAGAATTCTAGCATCTAAAATGGCAAGTAAAGTGTACCTTCTTGATAAAGCATCAGCCACCACATTATTGACTCTTTGCTTGTAATTAGACACAAAGGAGAATGATTGAAGGAATTCCACCCATTTGGCATGCCTAGGACTCAATTTGTGTTGCCCATTGATGAACTTTAATGCTTGGTGATTTGAGTGTAACACAAATTGTTTAGGCCTTAGATAATGACTCCAATAATCCAAAGCCCTTACAATTACATAGAATTCCTTGTCATAAGTGCTGTAGTTCCTCCTTGAGTCATTTAACTTCTCACTAAAGTAAGCAATAGGGCGTTTGGATTGAGTAAGGACTGCACCGATTCCGACACCACTTGCATCACATTCAACTTCAAAAACTTGGGAGAAATCAGGCAAGACAAGGATTGGTGCCTCACAAAGTTTCTTCTTAATCATTTCAAAGGCTTCATTGGCTGTCAAAGACCACTCAAAACTTCCTTTCTTCAAACATTTAGTGATAGGGGTCATGATAGTGCTAAAATTAGGTACAAATCTTCTATAGAATGATGCCAACCCATGAAAGCTCCTAACTTCAGTTATGGACTTAGGTTGGGGCCAACTTTTAATTGCTTCTACCTTAGATTGATCCACCATGATGCCATCTTTTGATACCACATAACCAAGGAAGACAATGCTAGGTGTAAGGAAGTCACATTTCTCTAGCTTGGCATACAACTTCTTTTCCCTCAACACATCAAAAACTTGCTTTAGGTGCTGCAAATGATCTTCTTCTCCCTTACTATACACCAATATATCATCAAAATATACTACCACAAATCTTCCCAAGAATGGCTTCAACACTTCATTCATCAATCTCATGAATGTGCTAGGTGCATTAGATAGCCCAAATGGCATAACCATCCACTCATACAACCCTCCTTTGGTTTTAAAGGCTGTCTTCCACTCATCCCCCTCTCTCATTCTTATTTGATGATAGCCACTCCTAAGATCTATCTTTGAAAATATGGTAGAGCCATGTAACTCATCCAACATGTCATCAAGTCTAGGAATGGGATACCTATACTTGATGGTGATATTATTGATAGCTCTACTATCAACACACATCCTATATGAGCCATCCTTCTTAGGAACCAATAAAGCCGGCACCGAGCAAGGACTCATGCTCTCTCTCACATATCCACGGGCAACCAACTCATCCACTTGCCTTTGTAATTCTTTGGCCTCTTCCGAATTGCATCTATAGGCTGGTCTATTGGGTAATGGGGAGCCAGGTATGAGGTCTATGTGGTGCTCTATTCCTCTCAAAGGTGGCAAGCCAGGTGGTAGTTCATGTGGGAAAACATCTTGGTATTCATGGAGCAATGGTTGGATTAGAGGGTGAGGTTCTTTTATGGGTTCAAGGTTTCTCCTCTCAGTGATAAGCAATGCAAGGACAGGTTGGTTCTTCACTATGGCTTGTTCCACTTGGTTCCACTCAAGAAAAGGTTTCCTTTGTGGTTTTCAGGTTTAGGAATGGGTTGATGTATTTGGGATGGCTTGAGGGGTGCAAGGGTGATGGTTTTCTTCTCTATTTTAAAGGTGTAAGTATTCTTTTTCCCATCATGCAAAACCTCCCTATCAAATTGCCAAGGCCTTCCCAACAACAAGTGACATGCATCCATAGGTATAACATCACAAATAACCTCATCAACATATCTCTTTCCAATAGAAAATGGCACAACAACCTGTTTGGTGACTTGAAGTGTGCTTCCATTGCTTAGCCACTGTAATTTGTAAGGTTGTGCATGTGTAAGGGTTGGTAAGCTCAACTTCTCCACAAGGGTGGTGGATGCAACATTGGTACAGCTCCCACCATCAACAATGAGTGTACACACCTTGCCCTTGATGGTGCACCTTGTTTGGAAGAGGTTCTCCCTTTGTTCATCACCTTGGCCAACTTGTGCATGCAATACCCTCCTAATTACAAGCATGTTTCCACTATCAGCTTCTTCTACAATCTCTTCCTCACTTTCTTCTTTGTCATCATCACTTTCCTCTCCTTGTACTGCCTTCTCAATCTCTTCAATTTCTTTCAAAGTCATTACCCTTTTATTTGGGCAATTGGCATGGAGATGGCCATAACCATGGCACTTGAAGCATTTCCTCTCCTTAAGATTGTTATTGTGCTTGGGAGTGATGGCCCTCTCCTTGGGAGTCTCTACTACTATCTCTTTACCCTTATCCTTGGATGGGAATTCAGTTTTAGAGTAAGAAGTGGAGCCTTTGTATTGAGTACTACCTTTATAAAAGGTTTTGGGGGCTGAAATTTTCAATGACTTCCTTTGCCTCTCCACTTTAATAGCTAGCTTACAAACATCTTCAAAATTGCAATAGGTTTGCAATTCCACCATATGAGCAATGTTATTATCCAACCCTCCCAAAAATCTTGCAATTGTTTGTTCTTTAACTTCAGGTAGATCACTTCTCATCATGAGCTTTTCAAATTCTCTAATATACTCTTCCACACTCTTGTCCCCTTGCTTAAGTGTATGCAATTTTAGGTAGAGGTCTTGCTTATGGTTGTCGGGTAAGAACCTCCTTTTCATGAGTTTCTTCAATTTCTCCCATGATTTCACCCTTTCTTTACCTTCTCTTTCCCTCTTCTTTTTCAAGTTTTCCCACCATAAAGAAGCATAATCTTTGAACTTCAATATGGCAATCTTGCATTTCTTTTCATCGGAATATCCTTTAAACTCAAACACTCTCTCAATCTCACTTAACCAATCTAGAAAATCATCTGAATTTAGTCCTCCCTCAAATTCAGGTATATCAATTTTCAGCCCTCTATCATCATCTTCATCCCTCCTTATTCTTCTTCTATGGTCCCCCGTATCACTAGAGTCACTTGACAAATGCATTTCCTCCTCAAGGTGTGGCCTTGGAGGTGGTCTAGGATGGGGTTGATTTCTTCTATGGTTTGTGTTTTGGTTTTGGTTTCTAAGAAGTTGTATGATTTCAGTGAATTGGGTTCTAAGCTCATTGATTTCATTTTCTAGTCTTTGGCTAACAAGTTGCCATGGATGAGGTGGTGAAGAAGAAGGTGATCTTTGTGACATTTTGGTGTTTTAATGGTAAGCTAAGTGTTTAGAATGTGTTTTGGGTGATAAGGAATGGTTGGGATTAAGTAGTTTAGGTATTGTCCAAAGTTTTGGGTCTTGGCTTTTAAATGAATTGGGTTTGTATTTGGGCTAGGTAAAAATGTGTGGGGAATGGTAAATTTGTGTACTTTTGTTTGAGGTAGGGCAAAGGAAAGATGTAGGATAGTTTTTAAGTGTTTTGGGCTGGAAAAAGGGCAAATTCACATTCTGTGAACAGTAAATTCGTGAGGGAACAGTACTTCCGGCTGTAAATAGTTTTTTCGGCCAAGAAATAAGATGAAGAAGAAATGGATCCACAATCAACACAACCAAACAACCTAAGCTCTGATACCAAATTGATGTGAATCCATCAAATTGGCTAAAATTACATTCAAAAGCTGATGCATGCAAATTAGGCTCTAATCACTTCCAATACTTAACACCTCACTTCCAACCATCATCAAACATCCCAATCTACTGATTTTCATCACCAAATCAACACCACATCAAGATTAACAAAACCAAAGGCAAGCACTATAAGTTCTACAAGTTCAAGTAGATAAATTTTCCATGCAACATATATAATACTTACTAGATTAGCCAAATGATACTCCAAGCATAAAGGCAAAGCCACCAACTTGGAAATCCACCACCAAACCTTTGGCTAAAGTTTGGATAAAGGAAGAACAAATCAATTCAAGAGACAAACTCAAGAACCAAAATGAGAGAGATTTTCATATTGATAAAAACTACTTTTTACAATATTTTCATGCCTTTATATATGGTCTTCCCAAAGGCATGGTCAAAGCCCTAATATTAAATATAAATACAACAAAATGAAATTACAAAATATTACAAAATTTCTAAGCCATTGAAATGAGAAATGAGCCCATGCTTTATTAATTACAAGCCATGCCACTTTTCCTTAAATAAAGGAATCATGTCCCCTTGACTTTGCAACTTGCATATCTTCCATTCTTTGAATCAAATTGAAGCCAAATTTGGTAAGTGGGCCTAATTCTCCTTGATGAACATGGGTTGGGCTAGGATAGCCCAATGTGAGCTCTTCTTGGACCTCCTTGTTGCCTTGGGCCATTTGCTTGCATGTTTGATTGGCTTGGACCATAGACTTCATATCTTGGACTCCTTTGGCTTTTGATTTCATTCCATAAACATGAAGAAGTGTAGGGCTGCTGGAATGGGCTGGGATCACATCAGTAGTAAAAAAAATTAATAAAAAATTAAATTGACTACCAAGAGACTTTTTCCTCGATTGCCAAGTATGTCACAACTCATACCTTTCTCTCTATCTTTTTATTTTATGATAGGCCTCTTCATCAAATGGAAGTCCATAATACATTTCTTCAATAGGGACCTTGACGAGAAGATTTACATGGAACTACTTCTAGGGATTCATAAAAAATGGGAGGACAAGGTCTATCTGTATAGGTGGAAACAACCCTCAACAATGGAATTTGAAAATCATTAAAGCATTAGTTACATATTTTGCTCTACAGGAAATATCTTTGTATAGGGATTCACAATATAGAGGCCTACTGTGACTCAAATTCGACAAGTTGCCTTACGACAAGAAAATCTCTCATGGGGTATTCTATCAAACTAGGACAATCACTCATTTCATGAAAGATTACGAAACAAACAATAATGTCATTATCCTCAATAAAAGTTGAATATTGAGCAATACCCAAAACCACTTGTGAGATAATTTAGATTTAGGGCTCACTGAATGTAATAACCCACTGCTATAAATTACTATTTATTATAGTTATATATCTATATAAATAAAATATGATATTATATACACTAATTTCTTTGTTGGAAATCATTATCATGATTAATATTTAATAGGAATTGCTACCCTAAATTTCTTAACTAAAAAACAATATGCATGCAAAAGCTTTATATGAAATATGATGTTATCTTAAAATTTGATGTATAATAATCTAAAAGAGAAATCATATATCATGAACTATTTACTAAATATTTGAAACATATATGATACATATTGTACATCATATGTATGAGCAATACAAAGCATGAGAGCCAACATGCTATCTACTAAAGCTGAATAAACTATAAATACATATATATATATATATATATATGTATGTATGTATGTATGTATGTATGTATGTATGTATACAAAATCACACAGGTGAAGACCTATTCAAGTTGTATCCTCCTCTCCAGCCTTTTTGTGCTCCACTTCAGCTCCTCATAATCACTGACCTATAAGAAAGAAAAAATAAGAGGGATGAGTGATAAGTCACTCCGTAAGTAACTCCTATCTCTACCATCAAGTAGGTTTCTATTTTATTTTATTTTTATAACTTGTCACAAAGCTTTATGTTCTCTTCTATATCTTACTTTTTAGCTGAAGACATTTCTAAACTCTTCCTCTTGCTTATCATATCTCTCAACTAATCTCTTTTTGATTTCTTTTCCTTGGCTTATCATATTTTTAGTTTAACAGACCTTGCTTAGTTTATTTCTAGCCTTTGGGACTTCAATTCTATTATTCTTTTGTGACCTTCTACAAAAGTCTGACTCTTTTTACTCCTCTTAATCTCTAATCTATCTTGTTTCTAACTTTCTAACTTTTTTACTTTACTTACCTCACTACTTATTTGATGAACCTAACTTAGTTTATTACTTGTCTTATAGACATATCCTTCTCTACCTTATCTTGTTGTTCAAATTCTAGTTTATGCTATGTCATAAGTACGTATATGGGTATATGTATACAACATGGTATAAAAAAGGGTCTAAATTAATATAACTTATCACATACGACTCTCTTCTTGAATTCATTATCTTTATACTTCTTAATTTTGTATTTGGGTTCTCTGATACTCATGATATGTCCTAAATCTTATCTAATCTTTATTTATATTTATGTTTATGATGTATATCATGCAATAGTACTTGTGACTTGTTACGAGTTCTTATTTGATTTCGAAAGCTATTTCATCTGAATCTTAGATACTCTATTTCTCGTCATCTATTTTATGTATAACTTATTTTGTATTGTATAATTATTTGTTCTATCATAGATCTGGTCTGTTTGTACTTACATCTTTAGTGTTGTATAATATAACTTTTCTATTACTTATCAGTCTATCTGATAAGTACTACTTCGTTTTACTGTTATTTGTCATAGTTTCTCTGTTTTACTTAGTTTCATGCTATAGATGATGTGATATGAAGTATACTAAAATCATGCTAAGAATCATGTTTAAATCATGCTAAGAATCATGTTTAAACCCTTGAGCTTATTTTCTGAAAACATTTTTTCAAATATGTCTTTCTAAAAAATACTGTTGGGATTCGAAGACCCTAAAATACTAAAATCACTAAATCTAAAAATCTCTCTATATTTGAAAATACTTGATATACTGTGTAAATTGATGAATACAAGGATTTGTCACCTTGGCTGTTAAACCTTAAATAGTAAATGACAAATAACCTAGAAGGGGGGAGGGGGGGTGTGAATAGGTTATTTTAAAAACTTATATAATTTTGAAATTTTTTCAACCAACAATCAACACAAACAATTTAATCAATATAATTAACACAATATAATCAAGTATGAACATAAAATAAAAGAGATAAGGAAGAAAGAAATGCTCAACTGTTTTAGAGTGGTTTAGAGCTTCTCCATGCCTCCTACGTTCGCTACTTCAAGTAACCCCGATTGAAGATTTCCTTCTACTAATTTTAACCCCGTAGTTACAATAGTTTTGACATAAGAGATTTTACCCTTTTTATACTAATTTTGATACAAGGGATTGCACATTTAACTTAATTTTAACAGGGATTACGCCCTATACTAGTTTCACGGGATTGCGTCTATGGGTTTGTGAAAAAATTACAAGGAAATTGTCTCACAAGAAGTTGCTTTAGAATATGTGCAAGTGGATGTGGCTTGGCGATTGATTGGTAAACTAAATGATATTTAGGAAAATGTTGATAAACCCCGGGTACCTATAGATTTCGGGTTGCTTATATCATTCTTTGTTGAGAAGCTGGGTTTAGATTTATATGATTATGAGCATCATATAATTCCTTTTTCTGACATTCATTACCTTAGTACTGATGTTTTGTATATAATGAAATTAATTGAAAAAATGGTTTAGAGGGTTAGAGATTGGTAGATACAATTGAAGAGACTGAGCTTTCCATAGCTCTTTTAGGTTCCCTATCACATGTTACCGAATCTAGTAGAAGAAAAGGGAAGAGAGCTCGAATCAAACAAGGAGTAGAATCTCAATTGCCCTCGGAATTGCAAAGGCTTATAGAATCATTTGAAACTTTTTAGGGACATGCCTTAGAACATTCTAATTTAATGAGTCAAGAGATAATCGACATGAAAAACAAAATGGGACATCTCGATGACTGAGTGAGTGGAATTGAATATCAGTTACAGGCTCTCAATTCACGTTTTTCCTTTATGTCAGCTCAAGATGATCACGATGCTCCTTCACTAGCTCAGGATTGAACGACATCATTTTTCATATGTATTGTTTCACACATCATCTGTACTTTAGTATTTTTTTTAGGAACATTAATCTTTTAATTGTTTTTATTTTAACATTACATTGGATATTTATTAATATTTGGTTGATGATTGCTTTGTCACTCTAGTATATTTCAATTATCATATTATTACTTTGACTAATTTTTTTTTTTACCTTAATGCTTGGATTAATGTTTGGTGGATGGATATATTGTTATATAATTATTTTTTCTGATAACTGCCTTTGATATTGATTACTGTGGATTGATATGAATATTAAAGTAGTTGGTTGATAAATATATATAAATATTGAAGTGCTTTTTTTATTGTTTTTGAAAATGGGAAATGTTCAAAATATAGGGGAGACTGTCAAATTTTTTGATTTATGACAAAAAGGAGGAGAGTTAGTATTAAAATTGCAAATTTTTAATAAGCACAAAGAAAGGGGGAGTGGCATAAAGAAAGAGGGAGTGTTGAAAGTTGTAAGCATTTAGAAATAATGGTTTTTCTATATATTCCATTAATCAATTACACACACACACACATACATGTACGCACACACACATACACACACACACATATATATTTATCATACAATTCTAATCCTAAGAAGGAATAAATCCTATTTTTTCTAATATATTATGATATCTTCCTAATACATCGTAATCTACATTAATACAAGATATACACAACATTCAACACTCCCCCTCAAACTGGTGTATATGAATCATATGTATCAAACTTGTTAAAAATAAACTCAATTCGAGACTCCCTAAGAGATTTTGTGAAGATATTAGCCAGTTGTTCATTTGAGCAAACATAATTAGTAAAGATACAACCAGAGATAATTTTTTCTTGAACAAAATGACAATCTACTTCAATATGCTTAGTTCTTTCATGAAACACTGGATTGGAGACAATGTAAAGAGCTATTTGACTATCACATAGTAATTTCATTTGTGGGACATCTACAAACTTTAATTCCTGGATTAATTGCTTTAACCATATAAGTTCACAAGTTACAAGGACCATAGCACAATATTATGCCTCTGCACTTGACCTAGCAACAACCTCTTGCTTTTTACTTTTTCATGAAATAAGATTTCTTCTAACAATGACACAATAACCAGATGTGGAGCGTCTATCATATGGAGAACCTGCCCAATTAGCATTTGAGTATCCAATGATCTATGTATGACCCTTATTCTCATATAATAATCCTCTTCTTGAAGCTCCTTTGATATACCTCAAAATTTGTAAAACTGTATCCCAATGACTGTCACACGGAAACTGTAGAAATTGACTAACCATACTGACTGAAAATGAAATGTTAGGCCTAGTGATTGTGAGATAATTGAGTTTACCAACAAGTCTTCGGTATCTTCTAGGATCAGTAAGAGGCTCCCTCTGTCCTGGTAACAGTTGGTATTCGGATCCATAAGTGAATTTACAGGTTTACAGTTTATCATTCCCGTTTCTTCAAGAACATCAAAAGCATATTTTCTTTGAGAGATAACAATACCATCACTAGATTGAGCAACTTATATTCCCAGAAAGTATCAAAGTAATCCTAGATCCTTAGTCTGGAATGCTTGCATAAATGCTTCTTAAGTTGTTCAATACCATCTTTGTCATTCCCTATAATAACAATATCATCAATATAAACCACCAAACAGATGCACTGCCCCTGTGGAGTATGTCTATAAAATACTGAATAATCAGATTCACTTCAAACCATTCCAAATTCCTTAATAATTGAGCTAAAATTACCAAACCAGGCACAAGGAGATTGTTTCAAATCGTATAATGATCGACGAAGCTTACACACCAATCAAGACTCCCTTTGAGCAACAAAGCCAGACGGTTGCTTCATATAAATTTTTTCATCAAGAGTGCCATAGAGAAAGGCATTTTTAATTTCTAGTTGGTAAAAAGGCCACCGTCGTATAGCGGTCATAGAGAGAGGAATAACCGAATAGAAGACATCTTAGCCACAGGTGAAAATGTTTCACCATAATCCTAACCATATATATGAGTATACCCTTTTGCCACTAAATGAGCCTTTAAATGATCAACACAACCATCAGGGCCAACTTTGACTGTGTAAACCCAACGACAACCAATTGTAGAGTGTCCCGGTGGCAATGGAACAAGCTCCCAAGTACCATTTGCGTTCAAAGCCTCCATTTTCTCAACCATAGCTTGCCGCCACCCAAGATGAGACAAAGCCTTATGAAGGGTGGAAGGAGTAGACACAAAAGACAAAGTTGAAACAAAAGCATAAAAGGGTGAAGATAATTGATGATAACTCAAAAAATTGTAAATAGGATATGGATTACGGGTAGAGCGCATACATTTACAAATGACAATTGGAAAGTGATCAGTAAGAGACAGGACGTCGAGACGAGAAGAAGTTAGAGTAGGAAGTGAGTCAAGCGGGGCTGCATTGTTAGGCTAGACCTCAGTGTCAGTGTCATGATTTATAGAGATGAAAGTAGTATCTGAAGAGACAACATCTGACGAAGTGACATCAAAACTTTTATTGGGAGTAAGAGGAACATGAGAAGACACAGAGGGGAGTTCAATATATGACAATGGGAGAAGCTCATTGAGTGCACTAGTGTTTGACTTAGAATAAGAAAAGTAAAGAGAGTTTTCAAAGAATGTGACATCAGTAGATACAACATATTGATGTGTATCGGGGGAATAATATTTATACCATTTTTAAAGATGAGAATAACCAAGGAAGATACACTTGGTAGACCGAACAGAGAATTTATCTTGGTTAGGTGATAGGTTATGAACAAAACAAGTACACCCAATAACTCGTGGTGGTAAATAATATAAAGGCTGAGTAGGGAATAAAATAAAGTGAAGTACCACTTCATCTTTTTATTCATTTGTTTTTTCTTTAGGTTAATAAAATTAATTAGGTAGTTAACTATCAGTGAAACAAAACAACTTTGAAATTCATAGTAAAAGTGGATTAAGTCTCATTCCCTATATACAAGAGTTAAGATGAAATAAACAAACATGAAAAAAGCCCTTTACCCAAAGATTAGTTGATAGTGGACTTAAAGGATCAACCTTATAGAGTTTTCATGATCATTTGTTTGTATTATAGTATAGATATTACAAAATGTGGGATTAGAAAAAGATGGGTAAGTGGGAAGGAACATCAATAAAACTTAAAAGATTTGTAATAGAGTTTATGTATATTATCTAAAAGGATACTTTTGCATAACATAAAAAAGAATACTAATTGGGGCTTTAAATTGATAGAAAATGATCAGATAGTACTCTCCATAATTTCAAATCAGACTATGCTCTTACCCTTTTATAAAGAAATGATTATTGCGAGCAAAATAATCCTTTACCCTTTTTAATGATGTCTACTGATATTTATACAAGGAGCATTTTATTCAAGGAGTGATTAAATTATTACTCAAAACAAAAAAATTGAAATTCGTAAAGTATGAGATCAATTCAAAATATTTTCTGTTTTCTATTTATTTTTAGAGTTTATAGTGGACAAAATTCCATTGGTATAATATAATTGGGGACCTTTCAATAAACTTTGATTCTATCTATCTAATAATCATGATAAAATAACTAATACTACCTCGGTATTTCCATTTATATGTGGTCTTGAAGAGCCACATGAGGTTAAAAATCTCATATACGGTTTTATAATAGCAACAAGAACAATAATATAATTATTAACTATTATTATCTAACAATTCAATTACAATTGATATAGTTCGCGTGCAGTCAAAATATGGTTTTTTGGGGTGGAATTTGTGGCATCAACCCATAGGGTTTATGGTTTTTCTAATTTCTTCTCCAGCAGATTGCAAGAGATTGCCTTCTGGTTTATCAAAAGCCAAAAAAGAATTATTAGCAGGGTATCAAACCAAGTATTCAGGGACCCAATTTGTTATTATTATTATTATTATTATTATTTTGGTGTGTTGCTTCTTATCTAAATATATTAATTTCCTCTTTATTTGTGATAGTTCTTTACTTGAGTGGTAGGAATCTTTTTATCCCGTACAAATCTGTTCCGGAGCTACATGGAACGAATAAAGCAAATGGAATTTTTGGAATAACAATTGGTATTTTTATTACATTAGCTGAAACTTATATGCTCTTGTTCATTCATATCACAACAAGAGAATAGATCAACTCTTAAACCGTGGCAGAAAATTTCTTTTACCTATTTCATTTGGTAATCTATCATTAACAACTTCTTTCCAACTCCTTTCACCGTAACCAAAAAAAAGAATACTATATTTTTGACTTCTTTCAAACAAGGGAAAGAAATAAAATCAAATTATTCATAACTATTCACGATACGTTCCCGTGGTAATTGGGTTCATCAATTATGGTCAACAAATAGTACAGGC
Organism: Anacardium occidentale; assembly: GCA_026122585.1. Taxonomy (NCBI): domain Eukaryota; kingdom Viridiplantae; phylum Streptophyta; class Magnoliopsida; order Sapindales; family Anacardiaceae; genus Anacardium; species Anacardium occidentale. The sequence continues at coordinate 7,724 of JAJEJH010001415.1, read as the reverse complement.
TGCAAGGTACCTTGGTCAAAGTTTTCTAATTACCTTATCTTAAACTTATCGTTTACTTGTAACTATTCAATATCTTTACGAAAAATTAATACTATGGGAGCGCTTCTCAATCAAATCCATTTTGAATTCGATAAATGTATTGTTTGTGAAATATGTGTTTATGTATGTCCTATAGATCTCTGCCTGTTGTCAATTGGAAATGGAAAACAAACATTTGAAAGAAACAATTGTTTAATTACAGTATGGATTTTGGAATTTTTATTTTTAGTGGTACTTGCGTTGAGCATTATCCAACAAATTGTTCATCAATGATTGAAGAATATGAACTTGCTATGCACGACCGTCACAAATTGAATTGTAATCAAATTGCTTTACGAGGTTTACCACTATCAGTAATTGATGATTTTACAATTCGAACAATTCGTATTTCATCACTTATAGTTACTTAATAAATTTTCATTTTTTTTATATAATTTTCTAACAAATTTGAGAACTTAACAAATATAACATTATCCATAATAAATTTTAAGACTTATCGACCTTTCTTCAAACCTAAGATAAAAAATGTGATAGATAAATTTTTTTTAATCTAAATCTGTCCAAAATCCAAAGTACTTGTGCAAAAAATTTCGTTAAATTAATTTAATCAATTTTCATTGAACATTTACAATAATTAAACACTCACATACGTGCTCTAAGTTATTCTCTGAGATTCTGAGCCTCTACTCAGTTCACCTCTAACTAGTAAACCCACTAGAGAAACATCAAACAAGATTGTTCTTAAAAAAGATAAGATACCAAGTTCGCAACTCAATGCAGATAAAAGACCAAGACTTAAGGATAATAATTCTTCTTCTATTCTCTTTTCCTAATTAGTCTTTGTATTTACATACTAATCAAATTTAATTTGGATGTTAATCATACACTATCTATTTCTATTTGGCCAAAGGACAATTTCCCACCCATAGTTTGAGGCGGGGACAAAGTCCCACCCGCAAGTTTTCAAAAACCCGGTCTCCCACCCATGGAAATAATTTAATATTAAATAAATTAGTAAACAGTAACATTTCAGGGGTAATTTTATCATTTTATGATTAAAATATTATAAAATAATAAAATAAATTTTAAAAAATTTTAAAAATTTTAAAAAAAATTAAAAATAAACTGGCCA
>JAJEJH010001414.1:0-27585 GCA_026122585.1 Anacardium occidentale | reverse complement strand
CTATCAGACGACTATTCAGATTGCTCCATTTGAGGCGTTGTATGGCCGGAAGTGTAGATCTCCCCTTCATTGGGATGAGATTGGAGAGAGAGATTCTTTGGAGACAATTGTGGGTCCAGAGATAGTTCAGGGGATGATTGAGTAGATCAAAGTTATCAGACAGAGAATGAGACAGGCCCATGATCGATAGAAGAGCTATGCAGATTTGAGACGCAGAGAGATTGAGTTTTCAGTAGGTGACAGAGTGTTTCTGAGGGTTACTCCATACAGGCACGTTCTCAGATTCGACAGAAAATGGAAGTTGGCCCCTAGATTTATTGGTCTCTATGAGATACTTGAGAGAGCGGGGACAGTTGCCTACAGATTGGCGTTGCCAGCCAGTATGGATAGAATTCATAATGTGTTCCATGTGTCTCAGTTGAGGAAGTATGTGGGGGATCCTTCTCATGTGCTTCAGTTTTTAGAGATTGAGTTGGCAGAGGATTTGAGTTATCAAGAGCTGCCAGTGCAGATTCTGGACTACAAAGTCAAGGTTCTCAGGAACAAGCAGATTCCTCTTGTGAAGGTCTTATGGCGTAGCCAGAGAGTGGAGGAAGCCACTTGGGAGGTAGAGTCTGAGATCAGGGATAGGTTCCCAGAGTTATTCAGGTAATTTCGGGGTCGGAATTTTTTTATAAGGGGGAGGAAATGTAGCATCCCAGGTTAGAAAGCCCTTAGGGGAAGAGTTTTGGGGTTAGAAACGGAATCCAAAAATAGATTGGGAGTTTAGTAAAGTACAGGGGTAAGTTAGTAAGTTTTCGGAGCCTGTGTGGCTTTCATAGGAATCTTTTCGAAAGGATTCGATCAGGCGAGTGAGTAGAAAATAAGTAATGCTTATTTTCCCTTGTGCACGCCCGTGCACCTTTGACGCACACCCGTGCAAGTGGCTAGTATATAAGTGAGCCGAGTGCTTTATGTCATTTTATCACCCACTTTGCTTTTTCAGCCAAAGTTTTCTCTTCATTTCAGCTCCTTCTAATCTTAGAGAGGAAATCTAGCAGCAAGTAGCTCCCAATCCGGCTAGAGAGCAAAGAGATTAGTTCGAAAGAAAAGCTTTCAGAGGCAATGGCATGAGGTAAGTGTTCGCTTACCTTTTCCTTAAGTTTCCCGGCTTGCTTTGTGATTTTTGATGCCATGGATGAGCTCTTTGCATGTTGATGAATGCTGGGAATGTTTATATGTCATTGCATGTTGATTTGGTTGATGGATTTTAACCATTTGAGCCATGCATGCATGATTGATAATGTTTTAGTGAGAGAAAGCTAAGCTTCCATGGTGAAATTGTTGGTGGTTAATGCATGTTGCTTTTGATGATTGAAATGTGTTATTTGAAGTGCTGAGAATATATGTTTGAAGCCAATTTGTGATTTATTGAGATTTGGGTTGTGAATTGTGTAATTTTCGGCTAGTGTTCTTGTTGAAGAATAAGACGCACGGTCGTGTGCCTGCATGGCACGGTCGTGTACCTTTGTTTTCCAGAACACACGCCCATGTGCACGCTGGGTGCACGGCCAGAATTCCAGGCACACGCCCGTGCATCCTGAGGGACACGCCCGTATGCTTGCCTTTCAGTGAAATGTCTAGGAAATTCCAGTAGCTTACACGGTCAGCAACACGACCAACGCATGGCCCCGTGCGTCCAGGCACACGCCCGTGTGTCCAGGACCTGCACGCCCGTGTGTTAGCCATGCACGCCCGTGTGCCTTGCCTACACGCCCGTGCAGTAGCAGTTTTCCAGAAAATAAAAGGAAATTGATTAATAATGCATGGGAAATTCATTTAATGGCTAAAATGCTTCAGATAAGCATCGGATGAGTACGAATTCAGATAATAAAGCTGCATATGCATTCCATGGCATTACATGTAGCTTCAAAAGGGATTAAGGGATCCAGATTCAGTAGTATTCAGTATTCAAAACCTGATGTACGGGTAAGAGTATAGGGTGAACTCGATGGGGCATCTGTGGGATTAGCTTTCTGACACCAGTCAGAATGTTCAACAGCATTACAGTTTCAGTCTTCTGACACCAGTCAGATCGTCCAGTAGTTATTATTCAGCTTTCTAGCCAGTAGCTAGACTGTTCAGCCCACATGGTCAGGATGTCGAATCCCTGTGTTCACTAAGTCTGATCAGCACAGCAAGTACCTTCGGGTACTTAGAGATATTCAGATGCATACATCCATCAGATATATTCAGTTAGCATGGCATGACATACACTTCATGACATGAATAAATGAGATATCAGTAAATGAATGTGACTCAGATATTCAGTAAATCAGTTCCAGATTCCAGTAAGCGCATAGATGTATGAATAGGGCCGAGGCCCAGGTATGTTCGATTATCATGATTGTTTATGCTTGCTTGGGTTTTGAGGAAAGTAAAGAGCGCTTACTGGGTGATCTTTATCACTCATCCCCCTCCTTGTTCCATTCTTTTCAGGTGTTTGTACTATTTTCGAGGAACGGTTGGATCGAGGTTGGCAGAGAGGGCCCACACCACGATCTCAGTATGTACATATATGTTTTGGGCCTGCGTGGTCATGTTGTATATGTTTTATGTAATCAGATGTACAGAACAGTTCATATATATGTGTGATAAAGGCCATTGGGCCCATTATACAGAAAAATGATGTATATTTCAGTTGATGTATATTCAGTTTCACTTCCGCATGTGCAGAATTGTATAGTATCAGTTATTATTATTTTCGTAGGATTCCCGTCACGGGTACTCGAGTTTTCAGATTATTAATGAAAAGTCCGTCTCAGTTTTCAGCAGCAGGGGTACTCGTGGCGGCGGGTCCTATAAGTTTTACTCAGCTTTTCAGTGTTTTGGATCTTCAGTTCCTAACATCTATTTTTAGAAACATGTTTTTAGAAAAACAGGCCCAAGGGTAAATAGTATGATTTCAGCATCTCATGATACATAGTACATGACATGGCAGAACATACAAATAGTAAGATTAGAATCATGTAAGAATAGAAATAAAAGAAAGATAAAGCTGCACGATATACGTCAGAAATAAAAAAATAAATAATTCAACTAATCCTATCAGAACGCAGAATTAATAAGAAAAGAAAGAGGATTAGAAGAAGCTATTAGGCTATCAGGAGCTTAGTTAAGTTTGCCTAGATAGTAGTTAGTCAGCAGCAGCTTAGTCTAGAGCCTACCCGAGGGTAGAGGTAGGAGATGCTTACTGAGTGACTTGTCACTCATTCCCCGTGGTTTTCCTTTTTGCAGGTTGGTGTTTGGGGAGCTGAGTGTGGTGCACGAGAGATGGTTGGTGTGTGGGATATGGCTTGAGCGGGTTTTTACCCGAGTTTTTAGATATATATATATATATATATATGTATGTATATATGTTCAGTTTTAGCAGATAGCATGTTTGTGGCTCGCATGCTTTAGATTGCTCATGCATCGGATGCACAGTATCTTTATGTTTTCAGATATTATTATTATTATTTAAACATGAGTTTTATTCAGGATATTGTACAGTGGGTTGTAGTTTCTATCACAGATTTATAAATTCGCTTCCGCATATTTTCAGTTAGCAGTATAAGTAATACCTACTGCTATATATTAGGGATATATATTTATATAATGAAAAAAAAAATGGTCTACAGTAATATATAGCAGGCGGGGTGTTACATGTGCCTTGTGCTCTCCCAGCTACTATGTTTGCCAATTGTCCCATTTGAACCTCAAGGTTTCTGATGGATGCCTCTTGGTTCTGAAATCTTGTTTCAGCACTATTGATAAATTTTGTCATGAGTTCCTCCAAGTTAGATTTCTTTTCTTGAGGTTAAAACCCTGGTGGTGGTTGTTTCGTTGGATTCTGATTGTTCCATGAAAAATTAGGATGATTTCGCCACCCAGGATTGTATGTGTTAGAGTACGGAGTATTTTGTTGAAGCCTGCGAAAATTTCCCACAAAATTAGCACTTTCAGATGAGTCCATAAATAAGTTACCTACTTGGCAATCAATGCTCGCATGACCCCCTCTGCATAGATCACAAATTACGTTCTTTGCTTGCATGACTGCTATTGTATCAATTTTCTTATTTAATGTTTCAATTTGGGCAGCCAATGCATTAAACGAATCCACTTCATGTACTCCCACAGCTCTCCTTGGTACTCTATCAGTTTGCCATTGGTAACTATTGGAAGCCATTTCATCTAACAACTCGAATGCTTCCTCTGGTGTCTTTCTCATAAAGTTACCTCCTACAGCTGTATCAATTAAAGTACGATTAGAAGGCATTAAACCATTATAGAAAGTTTGTACTTGAAACTATATGGGTAATCCATGGTATGGGCATTTTCGAAGTAGTTCCTTGTATCTCTCCCATGCTTCATATACTGACTCTGTGTCATATTGCATGAAGGTTGTGATGTCATTACGTAACTTTGCAGTCTTTGATGGAGGAAAGAATTTTACTAAGAATCGTTATGTCATCTCATCCCAAGTAGTGATTGATCCAACGGGTAATGAATTTGACCAATTCTTTGCTTTGTCCCTAAGTGAAAAGGGGAATAATCTTAGCCTGATGGTATCTTCAATAACTCCATTCTGCTTGAAAGTGTCACAAATTTCTAGAAAATTGGCAATGTGTGATTCAGATCATCACTAGGCAAACCATTGAACTGAATCGACGTCTGAATCATTTGGATTATGCCCTGTTTGATCTCGAAATTATTGGCATGTATTGATGGCCGCCTAATGCTTGAAGTTGTGCCTTCGACTGTAAGAGTCACATAATCAATCAAAGATCGCTGGTTTGTACCTCGATTTGCTTGCTCTAAGGCTGGTAGTGTTGCTCGCTGATCTTCTGCCATTGCTCTTCTTTGCCTCGTCAACTGATGTAATGTTCTTTCTATCTCAGGATCAAAAGGCTTAGTTGTCTGATTTCTAGTACGTCTCATGCACTAGATAAGAACCTGCAAGGCAAACAAGACTAAGTAATGCAGTAAAATATAAACAAAATTAAACAAAAACTAAAATAACAAAGAAATAAAATATCTAGATTAAAATTAAAAGCAATATATCTTGATATTGTCTAAGACGCAATCCCCGACAACGGCGCCAAAAACTTGATGCATTAAAAGTTTAAACCCTAACTTCCTAGCAAGTGTACTAGTTCAAAGTAATATGGGAAGTATTCAGGGTGTCGTATCCACAGGATCGCGTAAGCAAGTACCAAGACGGCACTACTCCTAACTTTATCTAAAATATCGAATTCGAGTCTAAAATAAATATGAAAAATAAAATCAAAATAAAATCAAGCAATTAAGAAACACGCCTAAGTAAATTGAATAATAATATGTGAGAAAATGCTAAGATTTCGGGTACAATGTAGGTTTTCCATATGCTTATATATTTCACGTTATTCATGTGACAACGGAATTCCCTAAATTGATCAATATTCTTTCTCAAGCAATATTAATCTTAATTAACAATCTAATAACCTAAATATCTCTATCTAGGTTTAATTAGATGAAATTGCATTAGGTTCTATGGAATCCACTAGCTTTCAGCACAAGCCTATTATGCCTATAACTATTACATGTATTATCAAATATATCTCTATATTTAATTAATCCACGGTTCGTATTCTAGCTGCTTTTATGCAATATCACCTCTCGGTCTCAATCACATAACAGAAATCCTATTAAAAGTGATCAAGTTTTCAATAGGCATTAAGTTCAAAATGCAAACTCACATTAATTAAAATGTTTGTAAATTATGATCGAAAAACCCTACATATTCATGAATTAGCTGGCCCTAATCTTAGCAAAAATTATTTAGTTCATCATTAAACACAAATAAGCAATGAGATTCAAATAAATCATATCCATAATAGAGAAATAAGAACAAAACCAGATGGAGTCTTGAATCTCTTTTTGAAGTTGATGAAAAGTATTCCCACAATTGCAATCTGAAAAGCTTTTGATTGAATCTCCAAAATAAAATATTAAATATCTAAAAAGTGTGTGAAAAATCTCTCAAAAACTCTCCTAGGACGGCTCTCCTCACTTCTAAAATTACAAAGTACTATATATGTTTAGGGTTAGGGAAGAATTTCTGTCAAACTGAAATTCTATTGAACAGTGCCCATGTCGCGGTATCATACTGAGGTCTGTAGGCTCTGAAATGTTGAATGGCGATCATGTCGTGGCCTTGTCCAGGATTTTTGATGTTGCGGCATTATGCCGCAGCCTCCAACTTCTACCTTGCAAGGTAAGCATGCTTTCATCTTATGCCGCGGCATCATGCCGTGGCCTTGAGCTTATGGATTTTTGCATTTCATTCATGCCGCAACATCATGCCGCGGCATGAGGTTTGCTCAGCTGGCTTCGATTCCACTCCTCGATCCTTCGCCTCAGTTGTAATTTTTGGTCTCGAACATACTCACTTGGTCTTGTTTCGATTTGGTCTCAAACATACTCACTTGGTCTTGTTTCGATTCGAAATTATGTAAGTTCCTACAAAACAAAAACAATAACCACGTGATCCCGAATTTGCACAATTTAATAGCGAAATTGATAAAATCTCCCCCAAATTCGCCTGAAATAAACCATAATATATACGTATGTCCATTATCCATCATTTATATATATATATATATATATATACACACACACACACATATACTTACACACACACATTTAGTTTTCAACACATAGCTTGTTAGCTTGTATGTTTTGTATTACTCATGCATGGGCGTGCAATATCATATATGTTTTCAGTATTTATTAAATATAATAATAATATTATGAGATTTTCTTCCAGGATATTGTATAGTCGGTTTTAACATTCCATCACATTTCATTTATAACTTCCATATAGTACATAGTTTTTAAATAAATAATCATGTAGGGTTCTTGCTATATATATTAATAAAGCATTTTATTAGTATAATAAGATAAAGTAAAGTAAGATAATGATAATAAATAATAATAATAGTATATAACAAATTATGTATAGTAATATATAGTAGTAGTGCCTATAGACGTCTTAACCAAACTAGTCTCTCAAGTCAACTCAATAAACTTCTAAGCTCTCATATATATCATGTTAGTACTCCAATACTCCTCATCAAACATACACTAGAACTATTTCTAGTTTAGCCTCTCCTTATCAATCGACATCTTAGTAAGGTTTTACCAAACCCTCACATCACCTTTCAATATATAAATAACATATCTCACCCTCTCTCTATCAGACATATTAAACAACCCTACAGTACTCTCCATTGCTTCCATCCACTTCTTGACAATAGTAAGATCTCTCAAGCCACTAAATTTCAGTGATTGATAACTTTAGGTAGACTATAGGTAGGATATAATCTATCTTTACCTCTCCTAGCCCCACTCGTTAACTCAAAACTTGGTTTAACCACTAATTCACCATAGGCTCCTAAAACCATCTCTTTTTATCTCTTAGAAACCTTCCTCTTACTAGCTTCTAAAACCACTTCTTATGGTCTCCCTAATCATCTCACATGCATATTCTATACTCAAAATCACTCGAATTGCTTATGACCCTCTCCTAGCACTCATGGGTCTAATTAAAACACTACTCTCAACATCACCAAGTCTAGTTAATAAGGTCCTTATATCTAAAGTTTAGTACATAGAGTTAGAAAAATTAAAATTTCATTATTTTACATATTAATATACTTACACTAAGCAGGTACTATGAGCACTAGCTATCGAGATATGTTAACTCTTGACTCAAGCAATTTTTTAAAACAATGTACTTTTGAAAGCAAATTTTCATTTAAAACACTTGGAAAAATTAATTTTCAAAATAATTTTTTGATAATATAGCCCAATTTTTACTATGATACCAACAATTATAACACTATTATATATGTGTGATACTATTATATATTAAATACTATGTGAATATATATATATATATATATATATATATATATATATATATTCACATAGTATTTAATAAATAATAGTATCACACATATACTTACTTGTATATACGTTCTTCATGGAAGCTTAAATATACATTCATTAATACATTACAATAGTGTAAAATATTTATCATTATATACTGAAACTACTTGTATTATTGATGCCTAAAAAGTTTGAAAACATAAAATATGAAACTAAACTCAAAATTGAATCATTATACTCATAAAATTAACTTTATACATGAAAATTGGGAAATACATGAAAACTGTATAAAATCTAAGCATAAGATATCTCATCTAAAGTTGTCTCATAACACTTCTCGGTAGTGCCAACATAATCTATAAAGAAAGAAATTTTAAAGTAAACTCAATAAGCCTTTTTTAACCTTACATACATATGTGTTCTTATCCTTTAGCATTAATGTCTTATCATAACTCTTATCTTATTTTTTGTCATATATTCTTTACTTGCTTACTACTTTCAAAATTGTCTTTCCTCTTGATCCTGTTGTGTAATGTATGTTATGATATAAAATATACTAAAATCCATGACTTAGCCTAAAAGCTTGTTTTCTAACAACTTATATTTGATTTAAAGATCTCATTATAAAACATATCATTATCAATCCAAAGATCTCATCATAAAACTTATCTAAAAATCTATGTTGCTCATAAAGAAATCATGCATAAAATCCTTTTTTAAAACATTTGTGCTAATCAGACTAATGAATATAAAGATTTAACACCTCAGTCATGTGAATTCGACTGATGCACTACTAACACTCTCTCTAATGAGTTTGGTCTTTAATCATATTCTTTCTAATAGATGTTGGTCTATTTAACAAGCATATAAACCTAAAAATGTCTTATCTTATCTATCCCTAGAAGATGTTTAGAACATCGAATTTTCTACTTTAAAACTTATGCACGTAAAATATTTATTTTTTCTTAAAACATTACTTTGGCATGTCATGTCATATAATGTTTATCATGCATTAAAACTTAACATTTTCTTAAGAATTATTATCAAGATTTTCTTCATAATAATCATTATAATTTTCTTATTAGTTATTATAAAATTTTTCTTATAATTTCCTATTAAAATTTTCTTAATATTTTATAATTTTCCCTTATTAATAATCTGTTAAATTTTCTTGAAACTTCTTTTAATTAATCTTTCCTAAAATTCTTCAATTTTCCATAATTTTTTTTTTTTTTTTTTGTAGTTCTTATGTTGCATGGTCATGCACCTTTGAGCTAATGACCGTGTCATACCTAATTTTTGCACTCACATAGAAAAGACTCATGCATACGATTGTGACTCATCATCTCGCAATTGTATCACCACGATAATATGCATGACTATAATGCTATAGAATGTGATCACATAGTCATGCATCATCTCGAATGCTTAGTCATGTGTCATATTCTACTACTACAAATCCGAGCCAAATAGTCATGGATCCATGTCATATATCACATAACCAAATCAAAACTTCTTCAATAGCCTCATAATATCAATATACATCAATCACATATCAAATGTCCACCAATTAATAATAATTTCCATCATCAATCACATTAAACTTCCAATCATCTAATCACAAACACAAGAAAATCTTAAGCATATTTCCAATCAACAAGCTCATCTCAGATCATCAAATTATCATGAAATTGAATTGAAAACATTACAAATGTGTACCTAGAAGTAGCTCTCCACGAATCATAACATATAATTTCAAATCAAACATGAGATAACCTAGATCTAAGTGATTTAAATTCAAATATCATAACTTCATTAGATTTCCATTATTACATGTAATCATGAAGAACAACCATCACAATAGAATTACAATATGAAAAAAGTTGAAGAAACACTCACCTTAAATGCTTTAGAACAAGCTCTCTCTCTCTCTCTAAGTGACTCTCACTCTTTAGCTCATATCTCAACTTTCTACTTCTTTCTCACAGCTCTCTGATGAGTGCTTTCTGGAAAACTCAAGAAGCATAAATAAAAAAACTTATGAAATTTGAATGAAAATCATGTTTTATATAGTCATGCCAAAACTGTGCTCATACATGATTGTGTACCCCAAGATACATGTTCATGTGTGACATTTTATGTCTTTTTATATTATACATGTGGCAGCCTCTAGATGTGACCTATGTATGAGCCAAAAAAGCCCCTGAAGGACTATTCTACACCTAGGCTTACTCAATTCCATTTCTAACCCTAAAATCTTACTTTTCCACTGGTTTTTAACCTAAAAAGACTATTCTAACCTCGGTTTATTACATAAATAATCTTATCTTTTAGCGTCAATGTATTATCATACTTATTATCTTATTTCTTGTCTTATACTCTTATGTTATCTTTTCTCTTAATCTTGTCATGTCATATATGTCATGATAGAAAACACGTTGAAATCCATGACTTAATTCGAAGGCTTAATTTTTTAAATCATATTTTCTAAAACTCATATTTAAGCTGAAGATCTTATCATAAATCATGTCATATTTGGTCCAAAGATTGCATCATAAAATTTATCTTATAATGTCCTTTTTTCATACATGCATAAACTTCTTTCTTAAAACATTTGTGTTGATTAGACTGATAAACATATGGATTCAGCACCTCAGTCATATGAATCAACTAGTGCATGACTAACACTCTCTCTAATAAATTTGGTATATGATCATATCTTTTTAAATAAACATTGGTTTTTCTCTCTAACAGGTGTGCTACCCTACATATGTCTTTTTGTTTCCACCTTTAAAAGATGTCTGAAACATTAGGTTTTCTACTCTAAAAACTTATGCATACAAAATATTTGTTTTATTAAAACATTACTTTGGCATATCATGTCATGTGATGTTTAATATGTATTAAAGCTTAATATCTTCTTAGAAATTATTATTAAGATTTTCTTCTTAATAACATTTCTTATTAATTATCATTAATATTTATTATAAAATTTCTCTTATAATTTTTTGACTAATTTCCTTATTAAATTTATGATTTTATTAATATTAATTTGACTAATCTTCGAATAATTTCTCTTAGTTAAGCTTACTTAATATTGCACAACTTTTAATTATCTTGTTATTTATTTTTTTGAAATTCTTACATTGCACGGTGATGTACCATAGAGTTGCATAATCGTGTCGTTCCTAATTTGTGTAACTCACACTAAAATGACACACATGCACAACTATGACTCAACACCTCATTATCTTATCTCCGACAACATAGTACTATCACTACTCTAATCATGCATGAGTAACATATATAATCGCCCCTATAAAATAAGATCATACAGTCATGTGCTTTCTTAAATGCACAATCATGCGTCACATTCTACTACAGTATAAGCTGGCCAAACAACCACAAATTTGTGCTAGTATTTATTTAAATCATATCCAAACTCATTCCATAACTTCATATCATCAATATAAATCAGTTACACACCATTTCTTTATCAATTAACAACAAATCTCATCATCAAGATTATTTAAACTTTAAATTCATCAAATCAAGCAAATAACATCCTAAGCATGTTTCTAATTAATCACATAATCTGAAATCATCAAACATCGCTTAATCAAGGTAGAAATCACAATAACTACATACCTAGAAGTAGCACTCCATGAACATGATATATAAATCAAAATTAAAGCATGTGATTAACTTAAATCTAAATGATTTGATTTAAAACATCATAATTTATTATATCTTCCATTATAAGCATGTAATCATCTTAATTTCACATTATTCAATCATCAAAACATGCTTCCTCATACACAAATCATAACAATCACAACATCAAAATCCAATATAAAAGGTAAAAAATACTTACGTCTAAGCTTATAGATAGGTTCTTTCTCTTTAAGTAGATCTCTCTCTATAAATCATGTCTTACCTTCCTTCTCCTTTCTCTTTGCTCTCAAATGGAAGCTCTCTGAAAAACTCAAGAAGATTCAAATGAAGATGATCTAAAATTTGAACTAAATGATATTTTATATCATTATGTCAAAACACCTCATGTACGGTTGTGTATCCCCAAGATGCACGATCATACATGATAAAAATTTAAAATTTTTGTGTCTTTCTCTTATGTACATGTGTTAGTCTTTAAAGGTAACACGTGTATGAGCCAAATAAAACCCTTAAATGACTATTCTATCTTTAAACTCACTTAACTCGATTTCTAATCATAAAACTTCACTTGTCATCAATTTCTAAGCTAAAATAACCATTCTAATCTCGAGTTGATATAACTCTAGTGTTTATAAGATATATCATTTTAGATAAATGGAGGTGCATGTGATCTTTTGACCTAAGATCACTAGATCATCTTATACAATGATTGATACAGTGTGATATTAGCCTAACATAATTCTTAAGAAAGAATTGTCAAAAAGATAGCCATATTGACGAACATCAATGACCAATAAACCAATAAAGGATTCATTACTTCTGAGTATAGGAAAGAATATTTTTGATAAACTAATTGACAAATATCAATGACCACATAAACCTATGGTCACAGTAAGACTAAGTTGTTGCTCAATCTAATATCATTCAATCATTGAAACGAACATCAATTTATAATATAAAGAACTCTTTGAGGTAAACATTAAATCTGTCTCTATCTCAAAGAGAAATTTGATGACAAAATGATTATCATATACGAGTAACTATATTATTAACAGGCTAAATGTTAACACTTTGATATTCAAATAGTAATGATGTCTTGTTAGATGCCAGTACATGAATAGATGTTGAACAAAAGATTCAACACAAATCTATGTCTTACCAACTTATTGAAGAGTCTATGAGTCACACACAAAAAAGAGTTAATCAAATTCAGAGGCATAGGATTATTCAAGATGAATTAGGACCAATATTTAAATCAATGATTTTAACTCTTGAGAAGTGTTTGGACTCAAAATTATAGTCTCTATAATTTAAGAACCAAATTGAGATATTCTTAGATTAAAAGGTGTGAATGAAATTATGAAATGTTTGCTCTATCCAATTGGATAACGTTCAAGATTTAGTTGGATAATTAGGCTATGGTTGTGCATTATCCTAGGTTGATATTTATCCAAATTTTATCAAATCATCCATCATTCAGATAATTACAAATTATATGGGATAAGATAAGGATTAAGGGCACAGTCATGTATCAAGCATAAACAACTGTGCATTGTCTCTTACACAAGAAGACATGATTTCACAATTTCAGAATTTTTGCTCATTTGAAGCATATCACAGTTGTCCCTTATACACTCACGATCGCGCATAAAGTTCTAGTAAACATTCGAGTGTATGAATAGCCTCTCTTAATTGTGCTTCATGTGGATATCGAGATGCAGTCTTAATCTAGGATTGAAAACATTGTTTTGGCAATTCAAAAACAAGCACTCAAAGACGAAAGAACCATCAACCTTAGCATGGTTTTATAACATTATTGATTTTTTCTATATGTATTTTGTTCAATGATGATAATAAACAAATTTGTGGTTTGGGATATGTAGTTGTATGTGTCAATTTTCCATGTTTAATGCGATGTATTTGAAAATTTTTAAATATACATTTCTGCTGTGTGTTGTTCCCTCAGACACCACATATCCTAATTGTTTCATCAATAGAAAAAAACTACTACCAAATCAATAATTAGTCTGTACAATGGTATGACTTGAGTTGAATTCTAGTTACATTACAAGCACATGCGTGGTAGATATACCGAGATAACAATTATAAAACGTGAAGGCACATTTTACACATGACCAAAGTACTATTTTCTACCTGAACTTTGATGGAGTAACAATTTCTCCCTCTTTATATAAAAAAATTTATTTTCACCTTTTACTTTTAACTATTCAAATATGTTTTTATCATACAAATAGTATAAATGTTGCTTACCCTGTTGATAAGATAAACATATTACACTTTAATCTTAGGTATTTTATATTTTTTTTTCCGTTTTCTTCTTTATCTTCTTTTTATTCTTTCTCGTTTTTTAGCTACTAAAAAATCCAAAAGGGTGAATCTTGATGCACTTGAGTTATGTGAAATCTTGAAATTGGTGAAAATAATAAAATTCAGTTAAAATAAAGCTTGTCAACAACAAATATAAGTAAGCAACGGATTTGAAAGAAATATGGTCGATGCAAATCAAATTAACAATGAGAAAGGGCAACAATATTGAAAAGTTGTGTATAAAATTGCAAACACAATAATAAAGAGAGGTTTTGATCACACAAATTAGTTGACGATAATGTAAGAGTGACAATAGTGTGAAAGGAATAGTTTAATTAATGCCTTTATAACTTTTAAATTTTATAATTATTAACTAGGAACAAACAAAAACTTCAAGAGGAAATTTTGTTATTTTACTTTAATGAAAAATATATTTTTCAAACTTAAAAATATGAGATACATTGTTTCATCAAAATGTAGATGGGAAATAGCTATTCACTCCTTACATATTAATAAGGCCTAATAACTTATTCCCATCTGAGATTTTCTTAAATGATAAATTATCATCTAAAAAACTTTAAATAAATCAAATACTTACTCATTGATCAAAGTTAATAGTTAAACTTAAAAAAAAAAGCCACTGTCAAATGGTCATCTAATTTGAATGACAATCAAATTTGGTTACCTCAATAGTGAAAACGGTTAGATTTAACTGTCAAAGATTTAGTGAATACTGCTAGATCTAACTACCAAAAATCTTATGAATGACGTCAAATTTGATCGTCTTCATCATCTGAGATGGTTAGAAACAACTAATATGTATGAAACTGGTCATTTTCAACTATCTTTGATGAGAGAAGTTGTCAAATCTGGTCATTATCGTCAAATATAATCATCTTCATCATCAAAACAGTTAAATATTATTGTCAATCAAACTAAGTAGTTATTTGATTAGGTTTTCGATGGTCATCATAGATGACATTAGTTGGTTTTTTTTGATTTTTTAATTTTGTATTATTTTAATAAGATTTTATATTAAATTTTATTTTAATATTAATATTATTTATTTTTATGGAGGATATTTCGATCATTTATTATAAAATATTAAAAAAATGAAAAGAACTTGTTATCTGGCAAGGGTATTTGATTTTTTAAAATATTTGGGCGGAATTTGTTATTTCAGAAAACCTTGGGTGAGACTTAGCCGTTTGGTCTATTATAAAAGCGTGCATGATCATGTTCCTTAATTCCAGCGTACTCGTACATTTCTTTTTCCCTCACAGTCTAGCTCTGAAAAAGTAGCCATTATCGTTCACTGTACTGATGACAAACAACAAATTATTTTTAAAATACCAACAAAGGTTATTTTTGTCATTTCGATATTCCTCACACCTCTCTCCCTCATCTTTGTGAGTTATGTTTCAATGTTTGTCTGTGACTTGAGAGACACCAATACCAACTCAAATTATTTCCTTTCCTTTTCCTTCTCTCTTCTTCTGTAAATCCCTCCAACCTTCTTCTTCTTCTTCTTCTTCTTCATTCTCCTCGTTTATCTTCTTCTCATTATTATAATCTCCAATACCCACGCTTCACCTCACCTTTTCTTACACAATGTCAGCTCTTTAGCACCATCAACACATTTCCCACTTCTCTCTTTCATTTTATCTCTTCATAAACATCTTCGACATCTCTCTTCACTTCTCTCCCTTCGTCATGTCAACCAAATCCAAGTAAGTTTTCACCTACCCTTTTTCTCTTTATCTTCAATTTTTCTTCTTCTCTCTAGATCTGACTCCTTTTTTTCATTTTTTCATCTGGGTTGTCAAGTTTCTAAATTTTTGTTCTTAATTGCTTTAGGATCTGCAAGTTCTTATGTTTAGCCTAGTTGTTGACTTTGCTTCAGTCTCTTCCTAATTTCAAGTAGTAAAGTTTTTATTTTTGTTACTTTTTCTACTCTTTAGAGTAGGGTCTTGAGTTACTCTCTTGTGGGTTTCACTTAAATTTTCATTCTATAATGGAATTTATTTTCATAGGTTGGATCTGCTTTAGTATATGTCTTGGAATTGGCAGTCTCTAAATTATGATGATATCTACTACTATTGTTATGCACAAAAGTTATCGTATTTGAGATAGATCCATGTTTATTTTTTTACTCTGTGTGAACGTGTTGTTACTTTTAACAGTACTTGTGTTCTCATGTATGGCTATGTTTTGGGTTCTTGTTTGGTCATGTTTGATGAAAGAGTTCTGGTGTTGCGAATTTTTGCAGATCGAGTTTATCTGAAACTCCTAGCAAACCTTCAGCAGCTACTCCTAGAGTGAGTAAACTTAGCAGGGGAGTGGCTAAATCAGACTCTGATTCTCATTCTCCCCTGCAAAATGCTCGTCTTTCGGTTGATCGATCTCCAAGATCTACTAACTCGAAGCCACTGATTGATCGAAAGTCACCAAAGGTTATTACCACACCACCAGCCAAGGCCGGTACGCCACCTGAAGTAAGTTCTCGAAAATGCCAACGAAGCGTCAGTGCTTTATAATTTTGGCATTTGGAGTTTAGATTTTTTAGTTTTGTTTCCGGTGTAAGTCGTTGAGTTTTGCATCAACATATAAAGTGAAAGGCTTGAGTGTAGGCCTTGGATATCTTTGTGATCTACCTTGGCAACATGGAAAATTAAGCATGGTAACATTTTTATTTTTGACAAATCTGGAAGTATCTCGTTTTTTAGTTATATCTGGAAGAGTGTCGTGAGATCTACCTTTGAGCATTACATTCTGAAGTGGCAGCTAATAATACTTCAGCCTCTTGTGCTAGTGCCTGTCAGCCTGCGGCTTGGCATTGCACCCCTTCAAGATTAAAATAATATAAAGTCAGTAGTGACCAGAGGACCATGAAATGTGCTTTCCATGCCTTATTAATTTTTATTTTTTATTTTTTGTTTGAAACTAGTGCAACAAGGCTTAATTGTGCAAATTGTGCAAATTTTTATCTGCATTGTTAACTGATTTTGCTTTCAGAAACCACAATCACGACTTGTGAGGGGATCCGAATTGCAGGCTCAGTTGAGTCTTGCTCAGGAAGATCTGAAGAAGGCAAAGGATCAGATAGTATTAATTGAGATGGAAAAGATGCAAGCAATTGAGGAGCTGAAAGAAGCTCAGAGAGTAGCTGATGAGGCAAATGAGAAACTAAGAGAGGCTGTGGTGGCTCAAAAGCGAGCTGAGGAGGATTTTGAGATTGAGAAGTTCCGGGCTGTTGAAATGGAACAGGCAGGAATAGAGGCAGCCCAAAAAAAGGAAGAGGAATGGCAGAAAGAGATTGAAGCCGTGAGGAACCAACATGCTTCAGATGTTGCTGCCCTTCTGTCTACCTCACAGGAGCTGCAAAGGATAAAGCAAGAACTGGTCATGACTTCTGATGCTAAGAACAAGGCATTAAGCCATGCCGATGATGCCACTAAGATCGCTGAGATCCATGCTGAGAAGGTGGAAATTCTCACATCTGAGTTGTCCCGGTTGAAGGCTTTACTTGATGCAAAGCGTGAATCCGAGACCATTGAAAATAACGTGTTGTTGAAGCTTGAAGAAGAGGTAGATTCTTTGAAAGAAAAACTTGAAAAATCAAAAAATATTGAGGAAAAGCTGATGGAAAGAGAAGCTTCTATTGAACAGCTTAATGTTGAGCTAGAGGCTGCAAAGATGGCTGAATCATATGCTCATAGTTTAATGGAGGAATGGAAAGTCAGGATAGAGGAATTGGAAATGCAGGTTGAGGAGGCACATAAATTGAAGAGATCAGCATCAGAATCTTTGGATTCAGTCATGAGGCAACTGGAGGGAAACAATGATTTATTGCATGAAGCAGAATCTGAGATTGCTTCTCTTAAAGAGAAGGTGGGGTTGTTGGAAATGACAATTGGAAGACAGAGAGGGGATCTAGAGGAATTGGAACGTTGTCTTGATATGGCAAAGAATGAAACATCTGAAATGGCAACAACAGTTGAATCTTTGAAGTCTGAGCTAGAAATCATGAAGGAAGAGAAAGTGCAAGCTTTAAACAATGAGAAGCTTGCAGCTTCCAGTGTTCAGAACCTGCTAGAAGAGAAAAACAAGCTCATTAATGAGTTGGAGAATTCTCGGGAAGAAGAGGAGAAGAGCAAGAAGGCAATGGAAAGCTTAGCTTCGGCATTGCATGAAGTCTCTGCAGAAGCAAGGGAAGCCAAAGAAAAACTGTTATCCAGTCAAAATGAACATGAAAGTTATGAGGCCCAAATAGAAAATTTAAAATTGGTCCTGAAAGCAACAAATGAGAAGTACAAAACCATGCTTGATGATGCTAAACATGAGACTGTGCTTCTTTCAGACACCATTCAACAGTCCAAGAATGAATTCAAGAAATCTAAAGCTGAGTGGGAGGAAAAAGAGATTCATTTGGTGAATTGTGTAAAGAAATCAGAAGAAGAAAATTCTTCAATGGAAAAGGAACTAAATAGGTTGGTGAATCTGCTCAAACAAAATGAGGAAGAAGCTTTTGCCAAAAAGGAGGAAGAAGCTCAGCTGAGGGAAGGCCTTAAGGAGGTTGAAGCTGAGGTGATTTATCTGCAAGAAGCTCTTGGGCAAGCAAAGGCCGAGAGCATGAAACTGAAGGAGAGTTTGTTGGACAAAGAAACTGAGTTGCAGAGTGTCATTCAAGAAAATGAGGAACTTCGAGCTACAGAAGCTGCATCTCTTAGGAAGGTTGAGGAATTGTCTAAGTTGCTTGAAGAAGCTTTGACCAAAAAGCAAACTGAGGAAAATGGTGAGCTTTCAGATAGTGAGAAAGACTATGATCTCCTTCCGAAGGTTGTTGAATTCTCCGAAGAAAATGGACATGTTAGTGAGGACAAGTCTAAAATGGACCTTCCACCACATTTAATCAAGGAAGAGAAGAAAGAAGATCCTAAAGAAGAAAATAGGGGCTTCAACAATGAGAACGTTGAAAAGGTTAATGCCAAAGTTGAGAATGCCAATGGAAAATTGAAGGAAGATGAGAGCAAAGAGAAAGAAGATGATGCAGTCGAAGTTGAGTTCAAGATGTGGGAGAGCTGCAAAATTGAAAAGGAGTTTTCTCCCGACAGAGAATTGGAGAAAGAATCATTTGAAGAGGAAGTGAACTCAAAGGTGGATGGCAGTGAAATTGATCAGATAAGTGGACTATCGTCCACGGAAAATGTTGAGGATGGCGCAACCTCACCAACAAAGCAGCAACAGCAGAAGAAGAAGAAACCTTTTATCAGGAAGTTCGGAAGCTTACTCAAGAAGAAGCCGGCTAGCAACCAGAAGTAGCGGAAGAAACCACTTAGCCTGACTAGCAGGCAGGTATATTGAGTGCTATCTTGCACCTTATTGTGTTTGCTTTATTGTTCTTGCGTCTGATTTTTAGATAGGTTAAAAATGAAAAGGCTTGTATTATCTTAGTTTTTTTTCCAAGGGGTCTTTTTTCTTTTCCTTTTTTTGGGAGTTTCTTGTATGTGATGGAGAATTTTTTGTCCTTAATTCTTTTCCCCTGCCCTTCTTAACCAAATTTCATGAAAAGGAGTGGTATTGTGGTATAACTGCAACATTGTATTTTGATTTGCTCTGAGTTATTTTACATGGAAAACTTATATGTTAATCTTGCTAAGTGCTCAGAAACTCAATCATCATTGGATATGTGGGTGTTGATATGAATGCTTCCATATGAAAATGACTGTCTTGTTATGTATCTCTATCGTTGAATTACTCCTTGCAAAGCAAAGTTTATTTAACTTTGAAACAGCCTCACAAATTAGTTCAGATTTAACTTGTTATTACATTGCAGTTACACATGGCACGAGGCTGAGTTAAGTCGTAAACAGTGTGTTTAAATTAAAATTCCTTTGAGCTATACAGGCACAAGCATGTTATTCGAGGTGTAAACCATCTTAGTTGTCAAAAATTTTCTGTATGCTTACTGATGATTCAATTGAATGACATACGTGGTAATGCAAGTTATTGTTGCCAATTTGATCAGAAGATTATGATGGAAACTTTAAATCATTTTGTGTTTGGAATTGGAGTATGATGAAAGAAGCATGGGATGATTCTTTATTTTTCTACATCAGATCCCAAAATATTACATGTTAATCATTATCTGTACTGTCAACCATGTTTATCATTGGTAAGAACTAAAACAGATGCCTAGAACATATCAGAATTACATCACATCATCATTGTAGTCGATATTTATAATGCATTATGTGTAATGTTCATGTTGATGTTGTAACTTCCGGTATTTTTAAGTCATATTCCACAACATGAATTGCACATGTTTCTGACAAATTTGGTTCTTCTTTGTGGTTAGGCATTTTACTCTTGCCATGAGTTACATGTGCATTCTAAGGCAAAAGAGAAGGCTGAACCTAGCAGTGTGAAAAAAATAGTGTACAAATGCTAGCTCACTTGATGCATACAAAACTTTTAGGTGAAGTAGACGTACTTTCCAGATATGGCCAACCAGCCAAGTATATTTATTTCAAATTTGATGGCAATACCTACAAATATCATTTATAACTTTTTGCCGAGACGTGTCTCTGGTATCTCAGCCAAGAAATAGTAGTTAGAAGATGACCATGTTAGCATGTCCTTTCCTCACATATGTATAATTGTCATTATTAGTACAGAGATAAACGAGGAAACTGTAATAAGAAAGGCAAATATGACCAGCCAGAATGATTTTTGAAAAAGCTGAAGAAGTTGCTTCAGTGTCAAGATTTTTCATATTCAAATGCTTCTGGCTAAAGCGTTCTCATCATCTTCAGCTGGGCCCTTCTGGTAGTAACCATTTCACCCTCTTTCCTCACTTGTAATTTATTTTCCCATTTTCAACTGATTATGTAAATTTGTAATAAGGTTTTCATGAGAAATAAGGTTTAATTTTTAACAGCACCATCAAATTTTAACAAATGTAAATATTCTCAAATTTTGTCATATATTCAATTAAAAATAAATTAGAAGAATCACAATTTCTTTATTTTTGAAAAATAAAAAAATAACCCAAATTGTTATAATAAATTACGCTTCTTGTGATAAAGAAAGATTATATCATACATACACGAGTAGAACACCTTGTGCCACCCAAAGTTTGACATGAAAAACAAGGTTTCCATCCGCTCAATGGACAACTTCCACTCTTTCGTTCTCCTTCTCTCTTGTTTTTCTTCTTACTCCTTGCATGTTTCTCTTCCCTCACCTATTTTCTCCTACCCAAGTTGCTTGCTTCTCCCTGCTTTCTTTTTCTTCTCTTTCTTTCTTTTCTTTTCTTCCCATTTTCTCCCTCTAAGGGCCACCTTTTGACGGTTCAATTCGACCAAGTGGTGGTGGCCAGATATTGGTTGCCCAATCCGGCCAAAGGAAGGGCAGATCATGGCTCCCCAATCTAGACTAAAGCAGTGATCGATCAAACCGATTCAGAGTAGATTCAACTGAGTTTTTTTGTTTTTTTTCCTTGCAATTTTCTATTTGTTTTTCCTTGATTGGTTGTTAATGTGTGTTGGGTTTGTTATTACTGTTGAGGAATTGAGTTTTGCTGGTGTGGGCAGGCAGAGAGGTGCATTTCGACGGTGGGATTGCATCTGAAAATGTGCGCGTTGACATACTACAAAAAGATAGCACCTTGAGTGGAGTGCACGATTATATTCTGCGGTGTCAGCTCTTTGGGGCGGGGGCGTTATTAGTTTTCCCTTCTTAGATGGGTGGAAACGCGTGATTTCCTCAAAAGTTGTATAGGAGAATTATTTTACTCATCATATAATAGCTAAATAGCAAAAGCTGCCAATTTTATTTTCAAAATTCAAATTACAAACTAGTGGGCACGAGCGAAAGTTAAAAAATTATTGGGAAAGACAAATATTGGCCATTGGATAAATCGTTTTCATGAATGGATAAATATACCTTTTCCTTTACTTTTTTGACCGGCCCTTCAGATTTTATTTTCTTTCTTTTGACTGCTGTGAACGGGTATTTATGTTTGTTGCATTGCATGTCTTTCTTTCAACTTTAAAATAGCACTTGAACGAAAAATAAATACTGATATAAGTGTAAGGATTATACCATATTACCCTTGTTTGTTTTATTTGTGCTGTTAATTATTTAAAACCATGTGAAAATACTAAAATACCCTTATTAACTAATTATTTTTCAAATGTTGTCTTTGAATAATTTGACACAAAAAGAAGAAGAAAAATGGTCTGAAACATAGAAGAAATTGACAAGCTTGTGTCGCCACCTAGAGGCCATGACTACTTTAGTTTTTAAGAAGGTGTTGTTAATAAACTAATGAAAATATATTGAAGTTAAGAGAATGGGGTGTCTTTGATAAAGTTTTTTAACTTGCAATATCCATTGGATAAGGTAAAATGGAGCATATTTCACACTGTAAGAGTCAATTTTATTTTTTAAAAATATATTTGGAATTTGTTGAACTGATAAATTTTCTCTTTTAAGTTCTAAAAAAAGTTAAATTCTTACGTATTGAGTTTTATTCAAATGTTTCTTTCTTTGAGTTTTCAAAAAATTCAATTTTCACGTATTATTTATTTTAAAAAGTAGAAGACATCGTCTACATAAATTATTGGATTTTCTATTTTCTTCTTTATCTCTTCCAAATTGTGGAGGGAAACTATAATTTTTTTAAATAATTTGGGTGTTGATAAAATTTGTAGGGAATTTTTAAAAATTCAAAAGAAATTTAAGAGTTTTTAAAATTTTAAAATATTAATATACCTTAATAGTTAAAAAAATAATAGTTACACTTTAAAAAAATTGAATAAAACATATCATTTTTAAATGAGCCAAAGTTTTGATATATTTTAGGAGTTTAATTAATAAAATTTTAAAGTAAAAAGGATATATTAGTAATTTAACATTTGAATTAAATGTTAATACAAGAGTAAAACAATTATTTAAAAATAAATAAATGCAATTCATTAATAGAATTAGATAATGAGCGAGAATTTTGAATTTTTTTTTTTAATTTAAAAAATAAATATGTATAATTTCATCAAACCTTGGATGAAACATAGTTGTTTAGATGGCTAATATTAAATAGATTTCAATTTAAGTACTAAGAAGCATAAATTATTGAAGTTATTTTATATTATTGTTTGGTAATTAAATTTTAACGAAAATAAGAACAAAACATATATTTTAAATTAACAAGATGTAGTTGTAATATTTTATTAATGAATATAGATAAATATATATATATATATATTAATAATAACGTTAATTAATCATATTTTAATAGTAATTAAATGATTAATTTTGACATAATATAATTAAAACATCATCCGATGCTTAAAGCCCAGGTGATGGGCCTATAATTAAATGAAACCCTAACCATGAATCCTGTGGTATTTGTCAGAAAAAATTATATGTTATTATATATTATAGTTGACCATTATAACTTCTTATCTTTTCTTTTGGGGCTTTCTTGGTCGCTACACCTAAATAATATTCTGATAATATTATAGTATTTTTCTTTCTAGAAAATTAGATTAATCTTTTGGATGGAAATTTCCCTTTTATATTTAAAGTCAAATGCATTAATTTATTCTTCTAAAAGGAGAAAAAAATTAATAATTGATGATGATATTTATCTGCTGCCATTTAAATAATTATTCTTGGCTGAAATGCTTTCGTTGTGCCCGAGGGTACTCCCCTATCAATTATTGCTTAGTATAAAAATTATTTTTCTTTGTTACTTATTTCTTGTTTGAAGTGCATTATATCTTTATTAGGCTGAACAACTATTTCCAACCCAAGCTTTGTTCAAATAATAATTTTTTATTTTTCAAATTTAAAAGAAATTTATTTATCAGCTCGCCACCCATTCTTGTTAAAAAAATTATTTTATACTAATAAAATATTAGATGTCACATGAAAGTGATAGTCATTCAACCTCTTTCAATTGATGACCATATTTATTTAGAGTTATAAATAAGTTAAATTGAATTTGAGTTAGAGTTACTTAAGTTTGGTTTTTGAGCCAAACTCTAGTTTCATATATGACTTGCTCAATAAACACGCAAGCTCTCAGTTTAATTTAAGTAAAATATCAATAAGACCTTAA
The DNA here is from genome assembly GCA_026122585.1 of Anacardium occidentale. Taxonomy (NCBI): domain Eukaryota; kingdom Viridiplantae; phylum Streptophyta; class Magnoliopsida; order Sapindales; family Anacardiaceae; genus Anacardium; species Anacardium occidentale. Next base: position 3,506 of record JAJEJH010001414.1, on the reverse strand, counting down.
AAGTTTTAAATATTACACTTATTTTTTAAAACATTATCTCTCAACTTCACATATAAGATGATAGCTGATAAATATATAAGTTATGAAATTTAAATATAATTTTTTGAAAATAAAGGAGTTAACATTTTTTTTGATCATAGTTCAAGTCAAATACTTTTGGGTTGAGATCGACCTAAGATCTTATCAACTTAGCGAGCTCAAGCTTATGCTCTATATACATGCTCTCGAGTTGAGCTCAAGCCAAGCGCTATCGGCTTAGCTCAAATCATTTACACCCCTACCTCCATTACAATGTTAATCTTTATAACATCTTTTTTTGTTGAACATTCGTTATCCTTTGTTGCTATATTGAATTTCTACTCATTTATTCAATATTGTGGTTTGGTGGCATAATGTATTTCCTCCAAATTGTTGGGCCTAAACATGTCACTAGACCATGTCAACTCAAAAGAGAAAAAGCATGACTCAATTCAAACATTTGGATGCACGCTAATGCAATGGTCATGTATGCTAGTGCACAAGCTGATTTTGGGGTGTTCATACTCTTGTACATCATAACTACACTTGCTTCTAGTTCTTTCAAGCTTTTTCTTTTGTGAAACAATGTACGACTATGCATGAAGTATGCACACGCTTACATGTGCATGACACAATAATAAATTCACTTGTTAGGAGGTTTGATTGAGGCTAATATGTGACAAAAAGAAGATTTTGTGATTAGTTACGCCTGTGTATGTAATATACATGCCTATACATATGAGTAAATTTAGAATAAACATATATTTTTCATGTCAATGGTAACACTTAATGTTAACAACTATATTACCATTTCTAACACTTGAAACCCTTACAAACAAGTTGGTTTAAGTTTGAAAAAGCTAGAAAACTTTAGCATATCAAGCATACTTATCTTCCTCACACATAGTCTTTAATTTTCTGTCTAAAAACTTCATCTTACATCCTTGAGAGAAAATCTTTGTATTTAACATGTGTAATCAACCTTATTGAAACATTTTCTTTTCGTATTCTATTTGATAAACATCATTGTAGATGAAATCCTAAATCACTTATTAATTGTTTAGTGAAACTTTAAGTTGGTTACTTGAAGTAACAAATGTAGGAAGCTTGGGTGAAAAAACTTTGAACTACTATAAATCTTAAGCATTCTCTATTCGTATATCTCTTTTATTGTGTCAATAATTGTTTTAATTTTTTGCATTAGTTTGTGCTTCATATTTTTATAATCCTATTCATTTTCCTCTACTCATTGTGGTGTTTTTAATAAGGTCATATTTATAAGTAATATTTATTTTAGTTTTCAAAGCATATTTGTAATTTTACTAAAAGGGGACAAATTAGTAATTTAGGATTTCAATAACAAAAGTGGATAAGGGTGATAAAAGGATTTTTCAAACCTAAAGGGTGGACTTTTATTCAATGTTTGGGTGGGACAATGTAGTTATCCTCCTTATTAATACTATGAAGATCATGACCAGCCTTCGCCAAACCTAACGGTCCATTGGTTTCCTTAGAGCTTAAGTCGTCTTCGGCGAGTAAAACGACGAGCTTGTCGCAAACAGCGTCGTTTTGGATGCCATATATTTTCTCTCTTCGACTAACAAAAAGAATTTGCAAACGAAATAAATTTTCCAGGAAAATCCACCACACTTCATTTTTGGGAAACCAAATATAGCCGATTCCGGCCACCATGTGGGTGCAGATTCTTTGCGGTCTCGTAATTTACAAAGTGTTCAAGCGAATCTTCTACGGCGACGATGATTTGGACATCGAAACCTCCGATTCTAATGCGATTTTCTCAGTTGCGAATAGGTTAAATTTATTACTTCGGTTTTTATGCGTTTTCGTAAAAAACTCTACTTAAGATAACTTAATTATAAATATTTTTGGCTTGCTTTGTATCTGACTAGAAAGCTAAATTTTTTAGTTATTAATTTATTGATTTTACTAAATTTGTAGATTAGAGAAGCTTTATGGAGGAAAGGCACACCTTGGGCTCCGAATTCCGGATCCGGATACGGGTTCACGACAGAATATTGATGTTGTTCTTGTCTCTAAAGGGTAAAATTTCATTGCAATCATTTATATTGTTGTTCAATTTTTTTTATTTGTTTGGCTGATAAATAGAGAATTTTTTTCCTACTGTAAATTCTGGTAGAACGAGCTTAAATTATCTAGTTGTGTCTGGCCTTGCTTAAATACTGGTGGGTAATGCTACAGGGCCAAATCTGTAAGAATAATACTACATATAGCAATTCTTATACAAACTCAACCTATATAAATTGAAGTGTTTTAATGTGATTGGATAATTTTAAACTACAGAGAATTTAAACAAGTTGGAATAATAGTATGTCAAACATGCACGGTCTTGCATCAATTTGTAGGGAATGGTTTGTATAATTCATTTTTATATGTAGTATTACTCAAATTGTAATGCAAAAATTTATAGTGGGGTAGGAAGTCTCAAGTGCGGACCTAAAATCTTTCACTTTAAAATTCATTCCTTTAGCACATTAATGCATGAATTAATTTGGTTTCATAAGTTGACAGATGGGCACAGAATTTACTGTCAACTGAATTCTCTATAAGAAAAAATTTTGTGAACTCCATAAACTCATGGCACCAATTTTTAACTCATGCATTTAGAGTTTAGGAGTTGATGTCAAAAATAAAGAAGCAGATGTCAACAGAAAATGAGTGTTTGGCAGAATAGACTTGTAGATGTCTAGTTTGACATTTCATTTATTGAAATTGCACATATTTTTTTCCCTGTTGTGGTAGCATAATCCTAGTTTTCTTTTTTATTTATTTATTCCTTATTTGTTTTCTCAACATTCATGTCAATATAATTAATGCTTTCTTACAGGGAGGCCTTGGTGGTTTCTGTGAAGAATTTTTCAGGATCTGTATCAATCAATGCTGATGGCAGCTGGGTTTGTGAGGGCCAGCATAGGCACAGGTCACAGCATTATCTTGATCCTGTAAGTCATAGATATATATGTCTCCTCTACAGTGACTTAATTAGGTATGCTTCTAGCATTGATAGTGCCACATGGCTACCCTTAAAACTCAGTCACTGTTATCTGTGATGAACTTATGACTATAAAATTTATTGATCCTTTCTTGTTGCAGCTGCCGTGTCTGTATTGCCTGCATAGTATTATATCATATTCATTTCTGAACTTCATATTTTTTGGGCAATTTATATTGTAACAACATTGTAATTATTTGAATGATCTAAACTATTATGATGCTGTTTTTCATTTTTCTAAATTTGTTTCAATATGTTGTGAGGCTAGTAGTATTTCATTATGTACAGCTCCTTTATGGAACACTTGTTCTCCGTTATTTTAGAAGATGTTTTGATTGGATTTCAAATGTTTCTTTTCATTTGGTTCTCTTCACCAGTCCTTAAGTCTCTGATATCTGTAGCTTAACAGAGGAATATACACTGATATTTTTCTCCATAATTTGATTCTTTTTTGTAT
>JAJEJH010001413.1:0-27595 GCA_026122585.1 Anacardium occidentale | reverse complement strand
GAAATCCGAACCAAGTAAAATGTTGTGCCTTCTTTTCTTTTTATTTTCTTGCATATTTGTTATTTTTCTTTTTGATTTCGGATCTAACTTCTAACAACGAGAATGCATCTAAATTAAAAATATATTATTCATTGTATAAATTATTCGTGAGATGACAATACTTAAAGATACTAAATTATCATCTTTTTTCTAATGAAGGGATTGAACTTTGTTTTTTCCTATTAAAGATTCAAAATTTTTAAAATTTTCTATGGAATTAACCAAACTTATATTATATCATACAAAAATAGGTTTAACCACTAATATCATTAAAAATTAATTATGTGAATTTTTTTGTTTTAATTTATAAATGACAATTGTGATAATTCTTGGCTGACATGGATAATTTTCGATTGACCAAACTTTTTTTTTTTTAATTAAAAGAATTGAATTTTCATATTTTTCCATTGAAATGATCAATTTATATTTTGTCTTAAAAAAATAAGTTTAACATCTAGATTTACCATCTTTCCTTTAAATTCTTTAATATGTATTATATCTATTTAAGATCCTTCTAGTCAAAATGAAGTTTATTGATGTTAACATCGTTTCCTTCTATTTTTTAAGCGTTTATTGCTCATTTAAACTCTTTTAATCAAAAATTATTTTTTACGATTGTCTATAAGTTCCTTGATACAAATTAATTATGGTTGGGTTTTATGTATTTTGTGTAGGTTTTTTTTATATAATTTGTTTTGTGGTTTTTGTGAAAATAAATTTGAAAAAAAAGAATAATTTGAGGTTTTTGTAAATTGTAAATGTCTATGTCATCACACAAATTATTCACATCACCATATAAAATATTTAGTATTATTTGAAATCAGATAATAATTTGATACCTTTAATTAGAAATAACAAAATTTTTATTTCTATAATAGAAAAATAGGATAGTTTTATCATTTTAATAGAGAAACAAAAAAGTTTGGTCAGTTTAATAAAGAAACAAAAGTTCGGCCTTCTCATTAGGAAAAAAAAAAAAAAAAACAATAGTTTGTTATTTTCGAGCTTTATTATGTTAATTATCATAAATCGATTTGAAGTCGTAAATTTACAATAAAATTTTGGAAAGTATGACAAAGATACCTTACTATACTAAAGTTCTATACTATCTAGAATATTACAAATTCATGCAACCTGATATTTTTGTATTATTTTTTTACATTTTTTGTGTTTTGACTTTTTCATTAAAATCCTTAATATGTCCACTCTTAAGATGATGCAACTTCTTTTATTTACCCCAACAAACAAGTTTATTCGAAATGGTTTAATTTTCATAAAAAACTGATGGATTATTTTCAATTAAATTGGATACCCATTTCCAAAATAATTCTAAGATTTACTTTTATCTCTACATATGAAAAAAAAAAAATAAATTAGTGCAGCTGAATTGTCTACATAGAAAATGACACCGGCCACAAGGAGGAGAAAAAGCAAAGCTGAACCAACCGCACCCCACAACTAAAATTTAAATAAAAGGGCCACTTTTTGTGTAAAATGATTTGAATCCCACCATTAATCAGGCACACCCAGATGCTAAATTCTCTGAATCTGACTCCTTTTTCATTAGAAAATGGCAAAAATAAACCATGCTGAGTTCTATTTTACATCGGGGTCAATTCAATTTTAACACATAATGGCAATGCTGAACGGTCCACCACAAAAAATTTGCACAGGAAGTTCCCACAAAGTCCGGATGAATCAACAGATATTTCATATTTTTACAAAGTTAAAAAGATATTTTTGTCTAGTCAAACAAGAAGCACAATTTAACCAAGCATACAAGATGTTTTCAGATATTTTTATGCCCAGTTTTGACTATCTTCTTAGGAAACCATCTTCACGAATAGACCCTGCAGCAATCGACAAGCAAATAGAAATAGATAGTGTATGATTAACATCCAAATTAAATCTGATTAGTATGTAAATAAAAAGACTAATTAGGAAAAGAGAATAGAAGAAGAATTATTATCCTTAAGTCTTGGTCTTTTATCTGCATTGAGTTGCGAAGTTGGTATCTTATCTTTTTGAAGAACAATCTTGTTCGACGTTTCTCTAGTGGGTTTACAAGTTAGAGGTGAACTCTCAGAATCTCGGAGAGTAACTTAGGGCATGTATGTGAATGTTTAATTATTATAAATGTTCAATGAAAATTGATTAAATTAATTTAGCGAAATTTGTTGCTTCTACAAATTTATGTAAATACAACTGCTTTGGATTTTGGACAGATTTAGATAAAAAAAATTTATCTATTACATTTTTTATCTTGGGTTTGAAGAAAGGTCGATAAGTCTTAAAATTTATTATGGATAATGTTATGTTTGTTAAGTTCTCAAATTTGTTAGAAAATTATATTTAAAAAATGAAAATTTATTAAGTAACTATAAGTGATGAAATACTAATTGTTTGAATTATTGATAGTGGTAAACCACCTAAAGCAATTTGATTACAATTCAATTTGTGACGGTCGTGCATAGCAAGTTCATATTCTTCAATCATTGATGAACAATTTGTTGGATAATGCTCAACGCAAGTACCACTAAAAATAAAAATTCCAAAATCAATTCTGTAATTAAACAATTGTTTCTTTCAAATGTTTGTTTTCCATTTCCAGTTGACAACAGGCAGAGATCTATAGGACATACATAAACACATATTTCACAAACAATACATTTATCGAATTCAAAATGGATTTGATTGAGAAGCGCTCCAATAGTATTAATTTTTCGTAAAGATATTGAGTAGTTACAGGTAAACGATATGCTTAAGATAAAGTAATTAGAAAACTTTGACCAATGTATCTTACAGCCTGTACTATTTATTGACCATAATTGATGAACCCAATTATCATGGGGAACACATCATGAATAGTTGTGAATAATTTGATTTTATTTCTTTCCCTTGTTTGAAAGAAGTCAAAAATATAGTATTCTTTTTTTTTTTTTTGTTACAGTGAAAGGAGTTGGAAAGAAGTTGTTAATGATAGATTACCAAAAGAAATAGGTAAAAGAAATTTTCTGCCACGATTTAAGAGTTGATCTATTCTTAATATAAGGTAAAATCCATCTTGTTGTGATATGAATGAACAAGAGCATATAAGTTTCAGCTAATGTAATAAAAATACCAATTGTTATTCCAAAAATTCCATTTGCTTTATTTGTTCCATGTAGCTCCGGAACAGATTTGTACGGGATAAAAAGATTCCAACCACTCAAGTAAAGAACTATCACAAATAAAGAGGAAATTAATATATTTAGATAAGAAGCAACACACCAAAAAAATAATAATAATAACAAAAAATTGGGTCCCTGAATACTTGGTTTGATACCCTGCTAATAATTCTTTTTTGGCTTTTGATAAATCCGAAGGCAATCTCTTGCAATCTGCTGGAGAAGAAATTAGAAAAACCATAAACCCTATGGGTTGATGCCACAAATTCCACCCCAACAAACCATATTTTGACTGCACGCCAACTATATCAATTGTAATTGAATTGTTAGATAATAATAGTTAGTAATTATATTATTGTTCTTATTGCTATAATAAAACCGTACATGAGATTTTTAACCTCATGTGGCTCTTCAAGACCACACATAAATGGAAATATCGAGATAGTATTAGTTATTTTAACATGATTATTAGATAGATAGAATCAAAGTTTATTGAAAGGTCCCCAATTATATTATACCAATGGAATTCTGTCCACTATAAACTCTAAAAATAAATAGAAAACAGAAAATATTTTGAATTGATCTCATACTTTACGAATTTCAATTTTTTTGTTTTGAGTAATAATTTAATCACTCCTTGAATAAAATATTCCTTGTATAAATATCAGTAGACATCATAAAAAAGGGTAAAGGATTATTTTGCTCGCAATAATCATTTCTTTAATCAAAGGGTAGGAGCATAGTCTGATTCGAAATTATGGAGTGTATTGTCTGATCATTTTCTACCAATTTAAAACCCTAATTAGTATTCTTTTTTATGTTATGCAAAAGTATCCTTTTAGATAATATACATAAACTCTATTACAAATCTTTTAAGTTTTATTGGTGTTCCTTCCCACTCACCCATCTTTTTCTAATCTACGTTTTGTGATATCTATACTATAATACAAACAAATGATCATGAAAACTCTATAAGGTTGATCCTTTGAGTCCACTATCAACTAATCTTTGGGTAAAGGGCTTTTTTCATGTTTGTTTATTTCAGTTTAACTCTTGTATATAGGGAATGAGACTTAATCCACTTTTACTATGAATTTCAAAGTTGTTTTGTTTCACTGATAGTTAACTACCTAATTAATTTTATGAACCTAAAGAAAAAACAAATGAATAAAAAGATGAAGTTATCTATTAAATTTCTTTTTTTTTTTTTTTTTCTTAAAGGAAAAGCATACATAGAGATATTGATAAAATACATTAAGTTAATGGTATTTTATAACTAATTGATTGAGCAGTAGCTCACGAACCACCTAAAAAGGAATATTTATTATTTGAACCATATCCTAACATAAAAAGTCCAACAAAAGTAATCCTTGATAGGGAAATTAATTAAGAAAAAAAAATCACTGATATTGAAATCAGTTAAAAGAAGGTGATAACTAAAAGGAATTACTAAATAACTTAGTAGATTGATATGACTATCATAGATGGTCCAACACTGAATAAATGAATATTTTCTCTAGATAAAAGAAGATTCTCTCTCAAAAGTAGCTCTCAAAACGAATTTTCTTCTTTTTGCCACTCTACCTCCCAATCAAATTCATTGTAATCCTCATAATGATTGACTTTATAAAGATCCAATTCAAGTCCAGATGCTTATATCTTCGGTCCTCACAAACCCCAATTTATTGCTTCTCCATTAATAATGCCTACTCCTTCAACAAGTTCTACAAAAATAGGGTTTTGCATATTAAGTTTTTCTTATTCAACGTCCCATGTTAAAAAAAAATCACAAAAATCCAAACATCTATCTATCCAACCATGGGGTAAATCAGCAGCTATTCCTCCAATACAAAAATAATCATGCATCATTCTCATACCGGTGGCAGCTTTAATTAGACCACATACTAATTCTCTTTCTCTTAAAATATAGAAAAAAGGGAGTCTGTGCACCAATATTTGCCATGAAAAGGCCTAGCCATAACGGATGAGAAGTTATACGACTTTACTCCAACATAATTGCTCTGATAAAGTTGACCCTCTTAGGTACTTGAACATTTCCAAACAGTTCTGATCCATTTACGGTTATTGTTTCTGTGAACATAGTAGCTAAATAATCCCAAGGTATTACATAATGTAGATATTGTATAATTGTTTGGTTTTTTGTAATTTTTTCCATCCCTATGTGTAAATAACCTAATATTGGTTCACAGTTAATAACAACTTCACTATCTAAAATAATGTTGAGATGAAGAACACCATGTGTTGATGGTGGTGAGGGCCTATATTGACTACCATAAGGTCTTTACCAATAGCTAGTATATTCATAGGTTTTTCCTCTACTCATTCTTAGAATGAATTGCTAAAAATTGCATTTCAAATTAACGACTTTTTGATTCCCATATATTAAATCGACTAATTAATTCTTTATAACATACTCTATTTTTCTTTGACATATACGATAGGAGCCGTTGCCATTTTTCCATAACTTTTAGTTGACCTCATTGAGATAAATAGTATTTTCTATGCAATTCCAAATGTGAAGTAAGTCTTCATAAATTGAATACTTGAAATTAAACATACCCGCAGTTTTCTTCTCTTTTTTCTTGAACAATAATTGAGATGAATGCATTTTTTGCCATAAAACAAAATCTCCTCTCTCCTTTCTTATATTACTTTTACTGATGAGTAACAATAATGGTAGTCATTTGAATTTGAAATACACAACATTCTTACGTTGGTTATTAACTTCCTCTAAAATCAACCAAAATTGAATTCAATTTGCACTTTGATTAGGGATCCAAAAGTATATCTTATATTATTGGAAAAGAGAAAAGTTGATGCCTAAACAAAAGAATTCGTTGATTCATTCATAGATCTAACTGATATGTATATTATTAAATGGGTACCATGTTTTAAAATGGAATTGAAGATAAAGTATGAGTGCATTTCTAGGTTTTTATAAATTATATATCCCACACACACCATAAGCATAGATGGAAAAAACAAAGTATTAGCAAATTTTCGATCGTAGGTACATATGTATCGTTATCACACTGAAACAACTACCATTATTGGTATTAAACCAATACCGATTCATACAAACTAAATCTTCTAATCAATAATTGACTCAAAAAATGAACTTTAAGTTAATGGATTTCTTTTTGACTTGAGCAAGATCTTTTCTTTTATCCCAAACGTAATTATGCATATCGTTTCTATTCTTCGAATTAAAATAGCTTAGAGTTCTCAATTCTCTATGACATTCAGGGAATAAAATCTTTTCAAAAACAAGTGAATCATAATGCTTTTTGTCTTTAGTTTCAATCCTTAGTTTGGAATACATTCATCAAAATCTTTCTTATCAACATAGCCTTTTTCTCAGTATCTTTTATTAAATTTAAACTGGCACTTATTTTTATGAACCAATGAAGCCTATGGTGATATATCAAATTGTCTATTGTTTTTTTATAGACAGATGATCCGATTTGATAATCATTATTCCCTTTTTCATCAGCTCAGTAAATGTTAAATGCTTCTCAGTTATCAAAATATCCAGACACATTTCTTCCTTTTGAATATAGGATATAGCCATTTCTCTTGGATTTATATTTTTTAATTAGATCCTCCAATAAAAATTTTTGCGATTGTTATTGTTTATAAGGACGAAAAATCAGCTTAACCATTACTAGAAACACACTAATTAGACGCAAAACTAGTCAACTCCGTAAGTTAAGAAAAGATAAAAGGAGTGTTCTCCTTTTCACACTCTTTACACAGTTTTTCCATCAGGAAGACTGAGAACTGACGCACGTCAAGGATAGACAAGGGCCCGTAAACATTCTCCTTCCAACAAAGTTAATGAAGGGTCTAGCTCCATTTGCTAATTCGTTGTAGCTACCAATTAATTGAAACATAAGTGGAAACACTAAAAAAGTCGTTGCCAACCTCTATGGTAATTTGACACTAAAGAAAGCATAATAAACAGGTTTGAATAAAGAAAGAATTGTTTTTATTGCCTTTTATTTTGATTTGAAACTAATGTAGTCATGGCTCTTGGAGACAGTTCACACTAAAGAAACTTCGTTACACCGATTCAATAATTGTAAGCATAATTAATCAACTAGTAAACATTCGAGAGAAGACAAAGAATGAACATAATATGCATTGGATCATTGATTTTGTGAAGAATTGAATGGAATAATTTTTGTATATGTTGTATACTGATACATAACTTATAAATCAGTAAAATCCTGTACAAGAAAACAAATAATTATATAATGAGGAAAACAATATTCAAAATAAAGTAGGAAACATTATATGATATATATTCTAACATCTCCCTCAAACTCAAGTGGAAAATTTACTAACTTAAGTTTATGATATAAATCATGAAAGCATCCTGGAAGACGAGAATCGGTGAAGACATCAACTATTTGATCAATAAAAGTGCCATTGACCAAATGATGACAAACAAATGACATCAATCTTTGTGTATAGTACGCTAATAAAAAACATCATTGTGGGCTGCTTGAATGGCACTTTAATCATCACATAAGATGTCAGTAGCTTTGGACTAAGGAACTTTCATAGCCTACAACAATCAGTGAAGCCAAAGAAGTTCAAAAGTAGTGCTTATAAGTGTTCTATACTCTACTTTGGTACTTGAATAAGAAACAACTGTTTACTTCTTTTATGCAAAGAGATGAGAGAATCTCCTAGAAAGAAGCAATAAACAATGGTGAAAGGTCAATCAATGTGATCTACCCACCCAATCAACATTAGAATATGCACATAATATAAGTGGAATAAGGTACTTTTGATATATTATATTAAAGGATATGAAGCACTGCCATAAATGAGTACTAAGAAGAGTAGCCATGAATTGACTATCATTATGAATGACATATGTTACATCTAGTCGAGTGGCAATTAGATAGATAAGACTTTTAAATACTTGTGTAACACTCACAAGTATGTCATAAGGACTTTTTGGACTTTTCATTTTGTTGACATAAATTTATGGAATTCTATTTTTGTTTGAATGTCAAAGAAAAATGAAATTTGGCTTGATGCATGACTATGCATAGGAAATACATGCCTATACATTAGCTTGCCATGTGGACGATAGAATAATCATGCCACATTATGGAGTGAAATTCAGATGCATACTTGTGATACCTGTTTAGTACATTTTTATTTAAAGAAGGTAATCCCACGATCTTTGGCCTTAATGTTGATTATGTTTTGTATTAGTTTGAAATTTATCTTTATGCTTTATTGAGTGAGAGAGCGAGTCACAACCATGCACTTTTATTTTTTTGATGAGAAGAGAAGTTTTCTGACAAGTTTGTTGTAGACAAATAAATGAAAACTACATCAAATGTTTTAGTTAGGATATATGGTAAGTAAGAGATCTCTTGATCAAATTCATTGATTTTATGCAAAATGAATTCTAGAGGTAGGTACATGATAAAATAAGAATTGGATTGTTTAACTTTCCAAATATGGTTAATGGTGGAATACTATTAGGAGATCCAAGTTGATATTTTTATGTTAAAAGACCATATGAAATAAATGGTGATTGTTGAATACTATCATAGTGCACTTGATATTTTTTATGTTAAAATGCATTTCATGTTATGTTTAACATATGATAAGATTGTTGCTTAGCATTTCGATAGGTTTATAGGGTAATTAGATGGATAAATGTAACTAGCACAATTAAGTATGCTCTGTTCTACATGTTTATTACTATTTTTGTATGATGGATGAACCAAGAACATGTTAGAGATTCTTAAGTTTGAATTGGTTGCATTTTTCACTACAACATAATTGATATTTAGCGGTGTTTGTACAAACGTCCCTAAAAGTCTTAATTTTTTTTAGCTAGTGTTTATACTAATGTTTACTAAAATTTCCTCTATAATACTCTTTTTAGTGATGTTTAATAAAAACGCCACTAAAAGTATAAAAAAATCCATTAAAATTTTTATTTACTCCTTTTTAGTAATGTCTTTAGTAAACGCCACTCAAAGTATGAGAAAAATGCCACTAAAAGTCTCATTTACTCATTTTTAGCGGCATATTGAGAAGATGGCAATAAAAGGAAATAAGAAATGCTACTAAAGGTTTTATTTTTTGCCTAAAACACAACAACTCCTTTCCCGCGAGCAACTTTCACTTATCGTGCTACATTTTCAATCAAAGTTTAAAGATGATTTCTGCGAGCATTATGAAATCCAGTGTGTCGTGACCTTGTCGTTGATGATCTCACCGTCGACCATATCGCTGCTATGTCATCTTGTTGGAAAAAAGCTAGTTTTTGAACTTTTTATTTTTCATAAAACTTGAATCAAAACTATCACGTTAATTGCCATCTTGGATGAACTAGCTCCTTCAATTCCATAGATCCTCAATTGCTTGTTGAAAATAACAATCCTTCGTTAACGTTATCCCTTTTCTTTGCTTTTCTAGTGAATGACTTGAAACGACCCTATCTTTTCTTATCTACACAGTTTTTGGGTTAATCACGAACAGACTTGCCTCCGTACTTGTATTTATGAAATTCCTTACTATTGTCACATCATTTGGGCTATCCAAAAATATATGCAGTGCTTGATGTCGTTCTTTCATTCTAATAATTTATAATGTTTTTTCATTGAGCCAACTGCATTACCCTACTATTGAGCAAAACATTGAATGACCTGATAGTTGTATTTATCACATCTCTTTCATTAGTTTTGTATAAAGTTCCATCTTATGAACCATATGACTGAATGGGCTTATACATGTCCTTTTTGTGATATGCTAATGTAACACTTCCACTGAATTCATTTTTTTTCATGTTATTCTACCTGTTGTTAATTTTGATGAATATGCTAGACTTTTATTATGTGGTTCGTAGTTAATTTGTTTTTCTTCCAACTTATAGTTTAGTTTACTTTAGTGTAGCTCGAAGTTTTTGGAGCTCTGGTTGTCCTGTCACCTAATATTTGTTGCCTTAAAAGTATTGCAAAAGTTGTAAAAAGATTAATGGATCACAACAGAATGCTAGCAGGGTTATTATCAATTATATGATTCTGAGACCAAATTGTTTAGTTATACAAATTATTCATATCAATGTATTGATTTTACATATTTGTTAAAAACATGTATATCTAGCAAATTTAACTTCCAAGAATGGCGATATAATTTGTGATAACCACAATTCCTATTCTACAAATTAAAAACCATAGAGATTAATTTGTCGTATGAACATTATCATATAACAAATGAATTTGCTTATATATGTGAGTGCATGTATTTATTTCTTTATGTCAGATGTTAGGTATACAGACATGCATGTTATCCAATGATAACTAAACAATCAAAGATTTCAAGATCGGAAGCATACCTCTTGCCATGGTAATTTTCTGCATTCTAGAAATTAGTTGCTGCAATTCCTTGCCTAAGAGGTCATCCTAGTCAATATTGAAATCCAGTGCTTTCAAAATACACACTAAAAACCTTAGATATGATGGGTTTCAAATTTAGTGGATTTTTAGGACCAATTTCAGTGTTTCTGTAAAATGCTTATGTGTGCCCATCAAACGCAATTAGGTGGCCTTTTCTACCAATTGCCAAAAGGACAATTATGCCTTTTATAAAGTGTTAGACCATTTTACCCTTATGAGAATTATTAAATTAAAACCTTTAATTTATAAATATCTATTCCTAGTCCTACATAATGTTTGTTTTTTCAACAAAAATGTATACAACTCAATGAGAAACAAACCAATAGAGTAAATTACATAAATATGTAAATTACAACTTATAAACACAAATCATTACAAAGTCCCAAAAGTACAGTATGATCTCTGAAAACTTTAGGTGGCATGTTTTTGGTTAGAGAATCAATAATCATTTGCTCAGTTCGAATGTATTCTATGAGCACTTCCTTAGCTTTTATGTGCTATTTGATTGCTAAATACTTAATGTTGATATGTTTACTTCGACTCCTACTTTTATTGTTTTTAGTAAATAACACGACAACAAAGTTGTCATAGTGCAACTTTATTGGCCTCAAAATGGACTCAACAATTTTCAGTCCAAAAAAGAAACTTCGTAACCAGATACCCTATGTAGTACTCAAAGTAAGCAATAAACTCAACTTTCATGGTAGAAGTGGCAACCAAGGATTGTTTTGCACTTCTCCACGAAATGGCTCCCTCGGCTAGTAAAACCACATAACCAAATATTGATTTACAAGAATCAACGTAACCTACGAAGTCTGAGTCTGAATATCTAACAACTTCTAAATTATCAGATCTCTTGTATGTAAGCATTAGATTCTTTGTTCGCTGAAGGTATCTTATAACCGTATTTGTAACTTTTCAGTGATCCAGGCTAGGATTACTCTGAAATCTCCCCAATGCTCTAATTTTAAAAGTAATGTCAAATTTGCTACAGACCTGAGCATACATCAAACTTTTTACCGCTGAAGCATATGGAATGTTTGTCAGCTGTTCCTTTTTAATGTTTGTCATCTGTTCCTTTTTAAAATAAAGCTTTGGACATTGATCCAAGGTCAATCTTTCACCCTTGACAATGGGTGCAACACTTGGTGAGCAGTTCTTCATCTAAAATCTCTCAAGAACTTTATTGATATAAGCTTTCTGAGATAGCCCTAAAACATAATGGGATCTATTCTTATATATCTTAATGCCAATGGCATAAGATACCTCACTCATATCTTTCATATCAAAGTTTTGAGAGAGAAGTTGTTTCACCTCATGCAACAACACCTTAAATCATTAGTTGCATGTAAAATATTATCAACATACAACAAAAAAAAAAATGATATTGCTCCCATTAACCTCGTGATTTATATATTGATCTATGATGTTTTCAATGAAACCAAATGAAGAAATAACATCATGAAAACTTAAATACCATTGTTAAGAGGCCTTTTTGAGCTCGTATATGAACTTCTTTAACTTGTACACCAAATTCTCACCACCATTAGAAATAAACCCGTCAGGTTATTTCATATATACTTTTTCATGCAAATCTCTATTCAGAAATGCCATTTTCACATCCATCTGGTGTAAATCAAAATCAAAATGGGCAATTAATGTCATTATGATATGAAAGAAATCTTTCATGGAAACAAGAGAAAAGTCTCATTATAATCAATTCCCTCCCTCTAAGTGAACTTTCTAACAATGAGATTAGCCTTGTATCGCTCAATATTACCATTGGAATCCTTTTTGGCTTTGAAAAACTATAAGACCCGCTACCACGCATACCGCTGCTACTGAATTATATCTTTTTCTTTTATTAATATTCTAAAAATTTTCGGTATACATGACAAGAATCCTATGAAAAATAAAGTTGCTACTGTCTAATTACATACATATACGAAAGTTGAAAACTGTAAAGTACAATGACAACCAAAAATACACTTTTCATATATACATGTAATTTTGTACATTACACTAAGTACAAGCATTTACAATTAAACCCACCAGGCCAAATTGAAAACTGATATGGAGCCCTCTCCCATCAACCATGATCTACCTGCTCCTCACCAGCACCAAACAGACCTAAAAAGAAAGGAAAAAGGAAAGGAATGAGTGATAAAAATCACCCAGTAAGCGAGCCTTACTTCCCTCAACCCAAGCAAGCAAGTAAAACAATATATATACTTAGCCTTGGCCCTAACATTCAT
This sequence comes from Anacardium occidentale, assembly GCA_026122585.1. NCBI lineage: Eukaryota > Viridiplantae > Streptophyta > Magnoliopsida > Sapindales > Anacardiaceae > Anacardium > Anacardium occidentale. The sequence continues at coordinate 14,680 of JAJEJH010001413.1, read as the reverse complement.
ACATTCGCTTGCTCATTCAATAAATTGGATATTTCTTATTCTGTTCTCTTGCATACATTAATGATTAATGCAATGAATGAATATCATGACCTCATGTCATGTTGAATACATACTATACATGTATGCATCTGAATCTCTATGTATTTGAAGATACCTACCGTGCTGATCAGACTGATAAACACAGGGATTCGACATCTTGGCCAAGTGGGCTGAACAGTCTAGCGAAAAGCTAAAAAGTTGAAAATACATATTAGTCCTCAGACTAATAAGTTGAAACTGGATGATCTAATCGTAATCAGAAGATTGGAATCCCATAGATGCCCCCTTGAGTTCACCTAAAACTTTAACTCGGATATCGGGTTCTGAATGCTAAATAACTAATGATTTTGGATCCCTTGATCCCTTTTCATGCTGAAGCCTTGGCATGTCATGCTATGCAATGCTTATACAACATTATTTTATCTCATTTTATCATTATGCAATGATATACAGCCTTTAAAATGGTTCCCCATGCTTTATTCTTCAATTTAATTCATTTCCTGGAAAATTGGCTTATGCACGGGCGTGTGGGTCAAGACACACGGGAGTGCAAGGAACACACACAGGTGTGAATGGCAAAAGCACATAGGCGTGTGTAGAAACGCAATGGGCCTTGGGTTAGCTGTGCAGCCAGTTGTGCAAACTTCTGGAATTTCTGTACATTTCACTAGAAAGACAAGCACACGGCCATGTCCCTCAGGCACACGGGCGTGTCCTCCTGCAATCAAGTCTTGCACAAGGGCATGTCTTTCCAAAAGGAAAGGCACATGGGTGTGCGCCTGTGGGCACACGGGGGTATGTCTTGCTCTGTATCGACAACAATCGCCTGAAACTTGCAAGATTCACACAAACCCTCAACCAAACTGAAATTAATCAAAAACATGCATTTCTAGCACTTTAATAAGCATACAATATACTCCAATTTCATTCATAACACACCACATCATAATCCACCATTAAAATCATCCATTCTCTCACATAATCACACACACAAGGGTAAGCAAGCATGGTTCATAGGTGGAAATCATCATCTCAAGTAATTTCTTATCAATATATTAACACATAATCATTCACATAACTCATAAGCATGCTAGAAACGCAATCAAACCTTTTCAAGCATCAAACACAAGCTAGGAAACTCAAGGAAGAAGTAAGGAAGCACTTACCTCTTGCCATGGCTACTGGAAACACTTTCTATCTAGTTTTTTTCCTCTCTAGCTTGATTGGGAGCTGTTGGATGCTGAATCTAAACTCTAGGGTTGGGAGCTGTTGGATGCTGAATCTAAACTCTAGGGTTGGGAATCTCAAAAAACAAAAGGAAAACTTTACTGAAAATGGATAAAAGCCGGGTGAGAAAGCCTAAAAAAGCAACTTCTCTCTCTCAACTCTAAGGGAGCATGGGAGTATAGCCAAAGTGCACGGGAGTGCACAAGGGAAAATGAATAAACTTCATTTCCTGCGCTACACATGAAAGAAACCTCCTAAGGACAATCATGCACAAGCCACACAGGCTCTAGAAACTTACTATTTCACCCCTAAACTCTTCTAACTCTCAATCTAATACTAAATCTCACATCTAACCCCCTAACTCTACCCTAACGGGTATTTCTAATCCTGGGATGCTACAAAAACCCTTTGTAACTTATAGGTTTCTTTCCAATAGGTAATTCAATAAGTTCCCAAACTTAATTATGTGCCATTGAATTCATTTCATCTTTCATAGCATTATACCACAAATCAGATTTATCACTTTTATAACCTATGAAAATGACTTAAGGTTATTTTTGATAATGATGTCATAGTCAGATTCTTATAGATATACTATATAATCAGTAGAAATTATCGATTTCCTAACTCTAGTAGATTTCCTTAAAGTTGGTTCAAGAGCCTCTAGCTGAGGCTGTTGTACAACTGGTTAATCCTCTTGAAATGATGCTCACCATGATCTTCTAAAGTTATTTCAGGAAGATGTGGTTTAGGTATAGTTGGTTCTTCTATATTCACCCTCGTAAGATGAACAACTAAAAGCTACTTAATGAGAAAGTACTAATATCAAGGATTGTGTCCCTAGTTCGATCAAAATGCTCAAAGATCAAGTCTTTGAGTTGATCACTCCCACTAACCATATCATTCTCCAACAATTTGGCATTCCTCAATTCGACAATCCTACTAGAATGTTTAGGATAATAAAATTTGTATCTCTAGACTTCTCAACATATCTAATGAAAAATGCACTTATTATTCTTGGATCCAATTTCCTTTCATGTGGATTATAAACTTTGACCTCAGCGGGGCAAACCCAAATGCGTAAATGTTTTAAACTCAATTTTCAACCTTTCCATAACTCAAATTGCACTTTAGGAATAGCCTTGGTTAGAACTCTGTCTAAAATATACATTATTGTCTTAAGAGCTTTAGGTCATAGAGAGTAAAGTAATCTGGAGTTACTTAAAATACTCCTAGACATATCCAATAATATCTTATTTCTTCTTTCTATAACATCATTCTATGATGGTGTGTCAGGCAAGGTGTATTAGGTAACAATACCTTGCTCTTGAAAAAATTTCGCAAATAAACCAAGTGCTTATCTAGAACCAGTATATCTACCATAATATTTACCACCTCAGTTAGATCTCACTATTTTAATTTGTTTACCATATTGTTTCTCTACTTCTCCTTTATATATTTTAAAAGAATCTAACGCTTCATTTTTTTTATGAAGCAAATAGAGATACATAAATCTAATGTGATCAATAATAAATGTGATGAAATATTTTTGACCTAGAGAATTCAAATTAGCACAGCAGATATCAGTATGTATGATTTCTAATATCTTACTACTCCTATTAGCATTTTTCTTTAACTTGTTATTCTGCTTACCTTAAATAAAGTCTATACAAGTATCAAAACTAGTATTTACCAATTTCTTAATTCAATCAATGGTGATATGACCCAATCTCTTATGCCATAAGAGTGAAGAATTCTCATTCATGACACAACATTTAATATAGTTGATTTATGTGAAGCTGCTAAACTATATGGAACATTACTTAAATTTAATTTAAACAAACTATCACACAATATACCACAACCAATAACATCAGAATTCTTAAACAGTTTTATAAAATTCCCAGAATAATTAAAGGTATATCCCAATGGTACAAGTATAAAATGTTATGTCTAAAGTTAAAATATTTCTAGTATCTAGAATTAATCTACATATTCCAACAACCTCAACACATGAAGACATCTGATTTTTGGAATAGACGTAGCTTTTATTTTCTAATGATTTCCTTTGGTTTAGAAAACCCTGCAAGGTATTTGCAACATGGATTGTAAAATTAGAATCAATCCACTAGTCATTATGAGAAACACAAATATTAGGTTCATAACAGACCAAAGATAAGAGATTACCTTTTTTTTCGAGTTAAACCTGTATTTTAGGATAGTCCTTCCTCATATATCCCTTTTTCCACAGAAGAAACAGCACAAACCATCTTTCTTAATGATAGGAGCAGACATATGCATATTTGTTTTCCCTTTAGTTTTATTACTTGAAGATTCCTTACTATATCCAATTGCCAAATGCACAACCTACTTTCCTCCTATAATAGTCTTCCCTCCTCTTATACACACATAGTCAACAGCTTATTAACAGACAATTTGTCTTTATGTTTGTTATAAGAGATCTTAAATAGGTTGTAATAATACGAGAGTGTGTTAAGGATGTAATGCACCTGAAAGTCTATCTTTAGGGATTTAAGCTGTATGATATGCTCACGAACTCCTTTTATGCCTGTAAGCCTCAAAGAAGTAAGTCTACTAATAAAAATGGATCCTAATGCCTTATCAGATGTCAAGATCTAAGCCTCAATAACATTCAACAATTCCTTGATATACTCACACTCTAGAATTGAATCACGGATATTAGCCGTAATGTGAAATATAATGTACATCTTACTCAACTGGTTGGATCACTCCCACTATTCATATAATGTAACCTGAACCTCATTACTAGCATTTGTTAGCAAAGGTGGCTTATCCTTACGGAATGCATAATCAAGGTCCATACACCCCATATACAGTAAAACGTGTTTCTTACAACTGATATAATTATCATCATTCAACATTTGGAATATTATCAGCCATATATAAAACTGGTTGCTCAACTTTAATTTAAATAATCATAAACATGCTTACAATTAATAAGAGGTATATCCCATCAAACATTAATGATTAATCTGTCAATGCAAATTAATCTAAATTAAACAAGAATCACATATCATAATATCTCCCTGTGGGCAAAGACATTACATTTAATAACTCTTAACAGTTATTAACAAAACTATAAATTACTAATATTCCTTAATGTCTATGGGCTAATTAAGGAATAAAATTAATTTATGTTTCATCCTAATTAATCATGAAATACAACATTCCCTGTGGGTAAAACATTGTATTAATATGCTTAATTAAAATTTCGATGTCATCACAAACATAATGCATATATTTCAATAATAAATATGCTATGGCTACTCTAAATTATCAAAATATACATGTAGGAGCATGTTTCAGCATATGAACTCATAAAAATCATGAAATCTGATATCCAAAACACATAGATGCAAAAACACGGTACTAGAAGGGTTGTACGTGCCTCCATGCACCACTAGAATTAGTACACGTGCCTTTACATGCTAGTCACATGTTATCACGCACCTTTAAGTGCCTATACACACCTTCACGCGTTCTGACCATGGTCAATGGTCAAAATATTGATCGATCAACGGTCTACCTTTGACTAGCCAATGGTCAAAGCATTGACTGATCAATGGTCTGACCTATGGTCAACCAGTTCAAGTTGACCCTATACACACCTTCACGCGTACCTCCTACCATGGTAATTTTCTATATTATGAAAATTAGCTGCTGCAATTTCTTGCCTAAGAGATTGTTATGGAAAATATTAAAATCCAGTACTTCTAAAATATGCGCTGAAAACCTTAGATGAGATAGGTTTTGAATTCAGTAGATTTTGGAGACCAGTTTCAGTGCTTTTGTAAAATTATTATACACACCCATCAAATGCAATTAGGTGGCCTTTTATACCAATTGCCAAAATGACAATTATGCCCTTAATAAAATGTTAGACCATTTTACCTTTATGAGAATTATTAAAATTAAAACCTTGAATTTATAAATAACTCCAACATCAGAATCCAACTAATATCGTTGTAAATGTTGGTATCTATTACACAATGAGTATCCTTTTTATCAAATGGTTGGTTTGAAAAAGCAACTATTGGGTTTTAGTTGAGTTATGATTTTCTTAATTGAATTTGATGTCCATCTACCTTCTTTTCTTTTTGAAAAGGAGACAATCTTATACTAAAGTCAAACTTGTCTTTTGATATTGGTAATTCCATTACAATGTTATGCTGCTTATTGTTGTTGAAATCTTATCAAACCATCTCTATATGAATACTAATTCATTTAGAATCTTGATGAACATTTTGTTTATTTTTAAACATCTTCTTGCTAATGTGTTTAATTCTATTTTAAATTTATGTTTAGATTGTGATTAAGAAGCTTTTTTGTTAGTTACTATTCACTTTATGCAATTTCATGATAACATTTTTCAGTTTTCAAGAATTTTCATGTCTATTTTGTTTATTTTAAATTGGTTTGTTCTTACTTCTATGTTTAACATTTGTGGTTTGAGATCCTTGATATACATATTGTTTATTTAAAATTTGACTTGATACATATGCCATGATATTGAATGGCTACGCTATAATTTTTTTTATGATTTAATTTCATTCATGATAAAACTGGAGAAGACTGTATCAATAAGTTGTGGTCATAATTCATATGTTGTGATGATTTTTGTATTTTGATGATTGGTTGAAGAAGGCTACTAGAAAAAAATAAGCAAGAAATTTGAAGCCTTCTTGACATAAACTTAAACTATGCAGACCAACCTGAATTACCATACCTTGGTGACAATACTTGTTACATATTTGCATAGTTTAGAAGTGAAAATGTGTAATTTTGTTTTGGTAAAAGTTAGGTGTTATTAGGTTGCAAAGTATGGTCATTTAGCAATAGAATAGTGCCAAGCATAGTGGTGATTTAATGCACTACCTAAGATACATATTTTGTGGAAATTAGGTGGAACAAAATTTGTTTATATAATGTATTTAAAACATAATTGGTAATGCAATACATTGCTCCTTCTTCCTTCCTTTCTAAAACCTACTACACTTTTCCTCCTTAGCTGGGAGAGACTTGAACATCTCTTTTGACTATCAGTGGTATCAGAGCATCCTTCTTGGCATGCCTATGGATTAAGGAGAAGTGAACCAGAAGAGAGAAGTGAAAGGAAGTTCAACATATGGCTATGACTTCAAACAACTTTACTGGAGGACAAGCCCCCATTTTCAATGATGAAACCTATGTCTCATGGTCAGTTAAAATGAAAACATATTTAAGAGCTTTTGACCTATAGGAAGTGGTAGAGACTGGGAAAAAACCAACACCCTTGCCAGATAACCCTACTTTTAATCAAATCAAGTTTCATTATGAAGAAGTTATTAAGAAATATAAGGCACTGTCTTGCATCCACTCAATAGTAACTGAAATCATTTTCAGTAAAATAATGACTTGTGAAACAACAAAGTAGGCTTGGGACAAGCTAAGGTTGGAGTTCTATGGCAATAAAAAGACTTGACAAATCTAAGTGTTTAATCTCAAGAGAGAATTTGCTCTCTTAAAAATGAAAGAAACTGAATTGGTAAAGAATTACATTGACAAGCTTATGAAGATTGTAAATCAGCTTACCTTGCTTGGCAAAGAGATTACTAAAGCTAAAATAGTTGAACAAATCCTAGTGGGTCTACCAGAGAAGTTTGAGGCTAAAATTTCCTCCTTGGAAGACTTCAAGGACTTGTCAATCTAAGAACTTACAAATTTATTGCAGGTTGTGGAATAAAAGAAGGCCTATAAAGAGGGACCTATAAGTGGAAATGAGGCTGCTTATGTGGTAAATGAAAAAGGAAAAAATTTTAATGCTGGAAACGCTGCCAAATAACATTTTTAGAAGGACAAGAAGAATAGTTCTAAAATAAGCATAGAACAAAAAGAGGAAAATTTTCTTCATGTAGTTACTACAAAAAAACAAATCATGCTGAAGCTTACTGCTAGTTTAGGCCTGGCATACAATGTAGAGCCTATAAAGAGCTTGGTCACATAGAAAGTGTATGCTAAAATAAAAATAACCAAAACTAACAGGTGGCTCAGTTGGTGGACTAACAGTTGGACAATCATCAACAGGAGGAACAACTTTTCACTATAAGCTGCTAGGGAATTTTAGAAGATAATAAGATATGGTTTCTTAATAGTGGATGTTAGAACCATATGTCTGTAATTAAGAATTTGTTTGTTAGATTGGAAAAATGTGAAGTCACTCAAGTGAGAATAGACAATGGGCAACTAGTACTAGTCTAGGGAAAAGGAATGGTTGCAGTGCTAACTTCAAGAGGTACTAAGTATATTTCAGATCTCTTGTTTGTTCTTGAAATTGCATTAAATCTACTAAGCATAAGATAGTTGATTGAGAAGGGTTATACCTTCAAATTCAAGAATAAATCTTACATTATAAAGGATCATAAGCAAATGGAAGTTATGGCAATCAGAATGATGAATAAAAGTTTTTTTTGCAATTTAGGCAAAACAAATGCATAAGCTCTCATAAGTTTAGTTCCTAAAAATAAGTTACAGCATAAGAGGCTGGGCTATTTTCACATGGATGGGGTCAATCTATTATATAAGAAATAACCAACTGTAAGTTTGCCAAAACTATCTCTAAATTTGGATGTGTGCAAAGCCTGTGAACAAGGGAAGAATGTAAGACTACCATTCCCTCAAAATGTTGTGTATAGAGCAAAGGAGAAACTTTAACTAGTCCGTATAGATGTGTGTGGACCTATGTAGATTCCGTCCTTAAACAACTCCAAATATTTCCTACTCTTCATAGATGACTTTAGTAGGTTCTACTGGGTGTACTTCTTGAAGTTAAAATCTGAAGTTATAGCCATATTTATTACCTTTAAAAGATTAGTGGAAAATGAGAGTGGAAAGAAGATCAAGATTATAAGAAGTGACAATGAAGGTGACTATGTTTGTAGTAGCTTTAAAGAAGTTTACAAACAGGCTGGCATCCATCACCAACTCACTGCCTCATATTCCTTTCAACAAAATAGGGTGAGTGAAAGAAAAAATAGGACCATTATGAAGATGCCCAGGTGCTTATTGTTTGAAAAGCACATGCAAAAAAACTTTTTAGGCAGAAGTTGTAAACACTATTATATACTTATTGAATAGATTATCAACTAAAGCCTTGAAAGATTCAACTCCTTATAAAGCTTGGCATAACACTAAGCCAACTCTTAGTCACCTAAGGATCTTTGGTAGCATTTGTTGGACACATATTTCAGATAATAAGAGAGACAAGCTTGGAGAAAGAGTATAATAGACATTTTCATAGGTTACAACTGCAACTCTAAAGCCTGTAGAATATCTAACCCTGAAACTCAAAATATCTCTACACATAGAGATGTGAAAGTTGATGAGAATGTTTGGTACAATTGAAAAAAGAGTTGAAAGAGAAACCTAGAGTGAATCCAAAGGAAAAGAAATTTCCATATCACTTGAAAATTTTACTGACACTAATGAAGATGAGAGACCAGCTAGGAAAGTAAAAAGATTGCCTAAAATATACAGCAAGTATAATGCAACAAAACTGGAGCCTTTAAGTTATGAAGAAGCTGTGAAGTCTACTTATTAGAAAACTATAATACAGAAGGAAAAAATGTAATTTGTGTTAAGTGAATATTCAAGACCAAACTAAATGTTGATGGACAATTAATAAACTGAAAGCAAGGTTAGTTGTGATAGGATATGCATAACAACTTGGCACAAACTATACTGAAACCTTTACTTTAGTGGCTAGATTTGACACAATCAAAATGCTAATTGCATTAGCAGTTTAAAAAGGTTGGATGCTTAGACACATGGATGTGAAGTCAACCTTCTTAAATGGAGAGTTATTGGAGGAATTCTTAATAGAGTAGCCTCCAGGTTTCATAAAAGAAGGAGATGAAGGCAAAGTATGCATGCTAAAGAAAGCTCTTTATAACCTAAAGCAGGCTCTAAGAGCCTAGTACAACACAATAAATACCTATTTTTTTAAGCTTGGTTTCCACAAAAGCTTAAGTAAGGTTGCTATATACGTGAAGAAAAATGATGAAGGAATCTTGATTGTGTCTTTTTATGTTGATGATTTGTTGGTTGTTGGAGACAAAGCAGAATTAGTCACTTGGTTTAAAATTGAAATGCAAATTTAGTTTGAAATGACAAACTTGGGCAAGTTGAGGTACTTTCTTGGTATTAAAGTGTTTCAAGCCAACGAAGGAACCTTCATATGTTAGGAAAAGTATGCAAGGGAATTGTTTAACAAGTTTAGCACACAAAATTGCAAGAGTGTGAGCAATCCATTAGTTCCAAATGAGAGGCTATGCAAAGAAGATGGAACCAAGTTGATTGATCTCACAGTTTACAGGAAAATGGTAGATTGTTTAGTCTATTTAACTACCACAAGACCTGAGGTAATGTATGCAGTAAGTCTTCTCTCTAGATTCATACAGAAGCCAAGAGAACTCCATCTTAAAGTAGGGAGTGGTCAGATATGTTAAACAAACCTTAGGGTATGGTATAAGGTATGAGAAAGGAAAAGAAGTTGACTTGGTAGGCTATGTTGACAGTAAGTAGGGTGGATCTATGGATGATTGTAAAAGCACTACTGGTTATGTATTCATACTTGGTTCAAGTGCAATTTGTTGGAATTTCAAGAAGTAGGAAGTGGTGGCTCAATCCACTGTTGAGGCTGAATATGTTACGACAGCCTTAACAGTTAATCAAGCAATTTGGCTTAGAAAAACCCTCAATGATTTGGTCCAAGTGCAAACCAATGCTACCTCATATATTGTGATAATAAGTCAATTATTGCAATGGCTAAGAATCTTGTCTTTTATGGCAGGACCAAGCATATCAAGATCAAATATCATTTTCTGAGGTAAGCTGAAGGTGAAGGAGAAGTGCAATTAGTACATTGCTCTTCTGAAACTCAAATTGCAAACTTATTTACCAAGAGTTTGAACTCAAAAAGGTTTGTTAAGTTAAGGTAAATGCTTGGAGTCAGTAGCAAGATTGTCAAGAAGGAGTGAAGGAGGCTGCTGGAATAAAACAAGCAGAAAATCTGAAGCCTTTTTGACATAAACTTAAACCATGCAGACCAGCCTAAATTACCATAACTTGGTGACAATACTTGCTACTTATTTACATGGTTTAGAAGTGAAAATGTGTAATTTTGTTTTGGTAAAAGTTAGGTATTATTAGATTGCAAAGTATGGTCATTTAGTATTAGAATAGTGCCAAACGTGGTAATGATTTAATGCACTATCTAAGATCCATTTTTTTTGAAAATCAGGTGGAACAAACTTTGTTTATGTAATGTATTTAAAGTGCAATTGGTAATGCAATACATTTTCTCCTTCTTCCTTTCTATCTAAAACCTACTGCATTTTTCCTCCTTAGCCAAGAGAGACTTGAACATCTCCTTTGACTATCATGGTTTAGGTGAGGGATTTGGCAGTCACTTCCGTTGCTAATAATACTTAGAGGTTTATGTTATACAAGGAAGGAAATGAATATTGGATTTGTGGGATATTTTAACTCTTCAACTTGTTGCTTTCCTTTTCCTTGACTCTGGTGAAACACAAGACAAAAATCTTTTCTGTCATTGCTGTTTTATTTGTATATCTAGACAGTGCCGGTGAGATTGCGACCTTGAAATACGAAAGAGTTGGTAGAGGATGCAGATTTTGTTGATTGTGTGGAACTACAGCCACAGGTGATTTCATTCTTATTTTAGTTATTTTTAACTCTGGGTAGCAGTTAAAAGTTTCACTTTCTTTTTCATATAGATGGTGTTTTAAGCTCTGAGCTAGGTTGTAGCTTTGTTGTGATACTTTGAATCTGTTGGGTTTTTGCTCCACCTCAACATAAGAGGTTGAAACCTTGAAAGAACAATTGGGACTCCGACACATACGAATTCAATGAGGTTCTTACTGAATTTGCAACGCAAAAGCGTGTCTATGAAGTTGTTGCTAAGCCAGTTGTGGAGGTCTGTTGTGCTTGATATATAACTTTTCTAACTTGATATTTTTTTTATTAAGCTTGTCATTCTTTTTCAAATATTTCGTGCATGTGGCTGAATATGAAAAAAGGCATGAGTTACCTTTTCATGGGCCATGTCTGTCAAATATCTTTTGTCAACAGAAGCTACTAAATTTTTAACGAATATTTTTCGCAACTCTCAAACTGTGCCATGCCCTTAGGATATGTATCATGCCTTTCCAGTGCTTCAATAGTTGTTTCCTTTAATTTTGTTGAGCGTTCTGGATGGAGACAATGGGACTGTCATGGCTTATAATTAGACTGGCACAGGGAAAACTTTTACTCTTGGTCGACTGGGAGAGGAAGACACTTCTTGTTGTGGAATTATGGTCTGGTCAATGGAGGATATTTTGGCAGATATGTTTTTCGAAACTGATTCTGTTTGTGTCTCGTATTTGCAGGTATTTAGGCCCTTATCATGTCATTCTCAATGTTACCTGTTATTGAATTTGAACAATCTAATTTTATGATGTCTTTCCTTATTGGCCCATTTTCAAGTACGATATCAAATTTGATCCTTCTAATTTATTTTCTATTTTTCGGTAATATCCAAAGTTAGCGTATATATCCCACCCCGACTTGTATAGTCTCCAAGTTTTCTAACAATTTGTTCTCAATAAATATCTGTAGCTTTATATGGAGACCATCCAGGATCTCCTTGATCCAGTGAATGATAATATCTCAATTGTTGAAGATCAAACAGCTGGTGTGTGGAATTGCTAAGACTGGAGGAAGCTCTCCGAATTGCTGCTAATGCAAAAATTAAATACTGAATCTTCTCGTTGTCATGCCATTCTTATGATAACTTACTTTTATTTTGTTTATTTCTAAATTCCAATGTATTAATTCTTCTATTTTTAATTTCTGGTATTTGATAATATTTGTTTCCTGTGATGTCTATCTTATTTATGGAATTATTGACATCTATAATTCTTTACAGATACATGTTAAGAGGTCAGCTGTAGGAAGAGTCTTTTTAAAATGAAACTGACAATGCATCTCACTTAGTAAAACCTTCGAAGCCACTTGTACGTAGAAGCAAGCTGGTTTTAGTAGATCTGGCAGGTTCAGAACGTGTTCACAAGTCGAATGCTTAATACAACCAGCAGGTATTTTTTATTTTTTTTAAATGTTAAGATAATATCTTTTTTATGTCAACATTTAACGTACAACTACTTCCTTCTTTTTCCATTCTGTTCTTCCCCTTGACAGAGATTGGGAGGAGAATTAGGCTTCTAACTGATCTCTTCATTCTTTTCTTTATTATAATTCTTAGTGACTAAAGCCATCGCATGGGAGCTTTTTGGCATCCTGAGAGCCTCCGTTGCCATGCTTGTAATCAACCAATTACAGACTGAGGTTGAGATTTTATAATACTTGAATGATAATTTTATTCTGAGTGGTTTTTCAATTACCACGAGAATGAAGGGTATAGCTAATTTGATATATCCTCTCTATGATAGTTTTCAGAGTCCAGGAGTCTTCCCTATCACAAACACTGCTATAAGGAGCCGCATCACCCACAATGTAATGCTTGCCACAACTTTGTAAGTATTTTTCTCATGTTAGTGCAATAATAATGATATACAGCATTCATTGTTCTATTACTTTGTGAGGTCATTTGACCTTTTGATGATTGGTCTGAGGCACTTTTGGAGATTAAAACTATTTGCAATTTTGGTTGACATTGTAAAAGTATTTCTGGATTTCTGTCCTTTCTTACAGATCCCAAGAAATTCAGGCGGCCTTGTTAAGTATAAATAACTTTGTTTCTAGTTTTAGAAGTACTGCCCCTCACATAACCGAGAAGGGACTCCTTGGTGTTGTAGTTGTGAAAGAATGGAGGTCAGTTGCAAGGACAAAAAGTCCTCTACCTCCTCTCTTGGAACAAATTTTGTTGTAATCTGTTAAGCGATGCATTATTGTTGCTAATTTTAACCCTTGGAATCCTTGCAGCCAAGAGACAGAAGATATATATCACTTGATGATGGTCAAAAGTTGTGTTTTGAGTGTCTAGACTTGAGTATGTTCCTTCAATATTTTTTCAGTTTTATTTTAATGTCACCAGCAATGGAGTAAAATTTTCTTTCACAAATTCAGTACTAAATAAGGTTTTATTTCAATAGTCTGCTTAATTAATGCATTATTGACTCTAAAATTTTTTGCTTAAATAAGGTTTGATTGAGTTGATATTTGGGTATTATTATTTTTCTACAATTTGTTCAAGTTTGTTGATATTGCCAACGGCAGTTTGAAAAATCAATATGTTTTGTCTGTCAAACTTTCGAAACCTGTGAATGTGTTACATGCATTTTGTAGGCAAGGGGGGGTAATTTCCATGGTATTTTGTCATGACAACCATCCACATATGAATCAAAGAATTTTGGCTTTATTTTTCCAACAAACTTCTTTACAGTTTAGTACAAGTGCTAATATTAGTCATTTTAAGTATTATATTAGTTCATTTTAAACATTAGAAAATTATAATGAATATTTATTGATATATTTGTATATTGTAAGTATTTTATTGAATATTGATATACATGAATTATTGAATTATATTTGCATTGTGTACCTCTAAATTGAAAAGATTTCTAATTTGTACATAAAATAATTAATTATAGGAAATATTAAATTGATACAAATTATAACAAATTTTAATTAATATTAAAATATATGAAGACAAACGATGATAAATATAATAACAAATATCAATAAAAATAAAATAAAAAATAAAAAACGCAACTAAAAGTCATTAATAAATGCTAATAAAAGTAATTAAAAAACGTTAATAAAAGTGAAAAAAAACACCATTAAAAATCATAAAAAATATTGGCAAAAGTGATACAAAAATACCGAAAAAAATACAAAAATGTTAATAAACATAATTAGAAAACGTTGGTAAAAGTTTAAAAGCACCACTAAAATTCATTAAAAAAAAAAACTGATTAAAGGTACTAAAAATGTCAATAAAAATATTAAAACACTGCTAAATGTCAAAAAAATTGTTAGTAATTTTTGCACGAGCAATGACGGGAAAATATTTTTGACAGTTAAATGGTTTTACCTATATTTAAAAAAATCACTAAAAATCAGAAGAAAAGGTCAATAAAAGTTTATCCTTTAATGGTGTTTTTTTGGACATATACTAGCATTTTCTATAAATGCTATACCGACTCATATTTTAATGGCGTCTAAGAAAACGCCAGTATAGATTATAGAAACGCCACTAAAAGTTTAAGAAAAAAGTCATTAAAAATCCTTCTTACTGAGTGTTGATATGGAATAACAAACCAAATAGTCATAAAATAGGTTTCTAGATATGCATGCATTATCGTCTAAAGAA
>JAJEJH010001412.1:0-27684 GCA_026122585.1 Anacardium occidentale | reverse complement strand
AAAATATAAAAATATTAAAAATTTTTGAGAATATTTAAATTTAAAAAAAACAGCTACTATCATCGATGAACTAGATGACAAAAAATAGTCACTTGATTCCATTTGTTGTCTCTTAATTTGATAGAGACAGTCAAATCTAGCCAATTTCACCAGTAACCATAGTCAGAAATGGCCGATGAGATGAAGATCGACAATTTTCAATCATTTTCAATTGTTTTTACTAGCAAAGGAGGCTAGATCTGATCGTCTTCTCTAAAATAAGAGACAGTCAATATAGTTGCTTTTGTCAAACGGTGTGGCCACCACAGTTAGCACAAACTATGGTGGCTACTTTTAATTTTTTAAATTTTTTTATAGTTTTAAACTATTTTTTAAATTTTTTAATATTTAAATAACATTTTTTATTTGTATAAAATTTATTTTATTATATTTTAATTTTTATTAAAATGTAAAAAATACTGCCTGATATTTAAAATTTAATTATTAATAATTTAATTTAATTTTTAACTTTAACTAACGAGTAAATATTTAGATTTTTTAAAAATTAAGTAATAAAAATTATTTTTGAATAAAACTTTAGATAGGAGTATGAACTTTAACTTTTTTTTTTTTTGGAGCACTTATATATATATATAGCAATTTCTTTGAAAGTTACTTGCCAAAAAAAAAATTTCTCTGAAAGTTCCATGAAGTTTGACATTTTCCAATTAAGGCTACCATTCGGTAACTATCATTCTTTATTTCTACTTTCATGTTTTTTCTTAATCCTTTCCAGGAAGTTGCGCTTGCCTTCTCTAATTTACTGTGCTATCTCTTTTTCCGTGAAGATGCCCCCCAACGACTCTGAATCGTAAGGCCTAGTCAGGTTCACTTTTTCATCTCTTTGGAATGATGGAGGGGATTGGGCTCCACGTTTTTTATATAAATAATTTATATTTCGAAGGAAATGTGCGTGTGTGTTTCCTATTCTTTTTTCCATTTTATTAATAAAATCATTTTAAACTATGATTTTTAACACAAAATTGCACACGGAAATCAACCATTAACTAATTTGAGATGAACTATAGAGAATTTTACGGCGTTTTATAGGTTACGGAGGTAATTAATTTTGTACTTTTTTATTTTTTTTTCTTGTATTTTCAAAAAACATATCAAAGACGTTTGCTTTTTTCTTTTGGTCATTTCCAATATTTTCAGAATAATAGAAAATAAATATTCAAAATTCATAAAATATCACATCCTACTTGAGCTATCCACATGAATCCATGCGATTCAACTAATAATTGAGATATTCTAATTTAAAAATTTGGAATGTAGATATGTGAATGAATAGTACGAAGATGAATGAATGAATCATAAATTGAAATAGTTAGTTTAAAAAAATTGTTATGTTACAATGAGTTCTAAAGGTAATTAATTAAAATATTATTTTTTTTTGGGGGTCTATATGATTTTAGCTAAACCTCTAGAGATTTCATGGATATAACCATTAAAATAGGAGTGAACGAATTTATTCTTATATATGAAGAAGATTTTGACCAAAGTTGACTTATATATAGTCTGAAAACTTAATCATACTCAACAAGAAGAAATAACAATTTAGACTTTGGATCTTTTTAAGGGTGTTGGTAAAGGCTTATAGTGTTATAAAAGAAAATCAAAGTAACCACTTTTCGTTTTCTTTGCAAATGTCTTGTGGAAGATATTTCGTAACCAGTTGTTATTTTCCTCTCTTTAATAAAATCAAATTCTCTCATTTCTTTCTCTTTCAAAGAACCCTCTCGAAACTCTTTCTTTTTTAATCTAGATGTTTTTTTTTGATTTATAGATCTAGAATTTATTCATGGTAGCAAAGTCATAAGGCTAACGTCTTATGATGGCCAATCTATCTCATCATTGAAAAGATATCCATGCAACGAAATATTCATTTCAAAACAAATAAAGTCTTAAATCACTTCAAATAAGATCCGGTTCCAACTAATTGCACCACCATTCAAACAAAAAACAAATGTTGATTTGGATTTAAAATCATCATAGTCCATATAGAAGCTAACATTATTGTATCCTCTTACAATGAGCTTATCATCTCTTCCATAAACCAATAACATATATATAGTCCTTCTTAGGTACTTCAACATGTTTTTGACAGTAACTCGGTGTTTCTCACCTAGGTTAGATTGATATCTACTACAAACACTAAAAAAGAATAAGACATCAATCCACATACATAACATGACATACATGATTGGCCAGATTGTCAAAGCATATGTTACTTGACTCATCTTCTCTCTATCCTCAAGTGTCTTGAGGCATATCTCTTTGAAAAGATATATGCAATGACTCATAGAAGCTAACCCTTTCTTAGATTCTTCCGTGCTGAATTTCTTCAACACTTTGTTAATGTTCGTGTTGAGATTTTAGGTAGGAGATTGATGATAAATTTAGTCATATTGGAGTTAGTTGATTTCAACATGATCTTAGGTGTGGATCTCTTGCGAAAATATAATGCAGAGATAGATTGTGGAAGAAAGAAGGTTAAATTTCATTTAGGCCTTGATCAATTCATCTTTGGTGAGGGCAGAGTTGAAAGTATGATGATCTCTTGTGTTCAAGCGAGAAAACTGTTGAGTAAGGGTTATGTTAGATATTTGACCAATGATAGATATAGGAGTGTAGTTGGGCCAAACATCGAGGAGGTGCTAGTAGTAAATGACTTTTCAGATAGTTTTTCAGATGAGTTACCAGGGTTACCTCCAGATAGAGAGTTGGAGTTTAGCGTTGAATTTCTTCTAACTGAACTTCAAGAGTTAAAGAAACAGTTGCAAGAACTGATTGACAAGAGATTTATCAGACTAAACTGTTCACCTTGGGGAGCTCCTATCTTATTTGTTAAAAAGAAAGATGGGTTAATAAAGATGTGCATTGACTACCAAGAATTAAATAAAGTCACAGTAAAAAATAAGTATCATTTGCCAAGGATTGATGATCTTTTCGACCAGTTGAGAGGAGCGACTGTATTTTCTAAGATTGATTTGAGATCTGGGTACTATCAAATCAAAGTAATAGATAGAGACATACCTAAGATGGCTTTTAAGACCCGATATGGTCATTATGAATTTATGGTGATATCCTTTAGTTTGACTAATGCCCCTACGATATTTATGGATATGATAAACCAGGTATTTTAGGATTGCCTTGATAGATTTGTGGTGGAGTTCATTGATGACATCTTAGTCTCTTCAAGAAGTAAAGAAGAGCATAAAGAACACTTAAGATTTGTGCCTCAAAGGTTGAGAAATCAACAACTGTTTTCCAAGTTCTTTAAGTGTGAATTTTGGTTAAATAATGTGGCTTTTCTAGGACATACTGTACAGTAGATGGTATTTTAACGGATCTGAGTAAGGTTGAGGTTTTTTTGAGCTGGCCGAGGCTAAAGACTATTAAGGAGGTAAAGAGTTTCTTGGGTTTGACAGGTTATTACAGGACATTCATTAAGGGATTCTCAAGGTTAGTGAGACCTTTGACTGCCTTTACTAGAAGAGAGGTTCATTTTGTTTGGACAGATGAGTGTGAGGCTCATTTCGAGGAGTTAAAACAGAGATTGACTAACACTCCAATTTTGGCATTACCTCAAGAGGGAATAGAGTTTGATATTTATACAGATGTTTCCCATCAGGGGATTAGTGTTGTTTTGATGCAATCTAGTAGGGTAATTACCTATCCCTCCGAACAATTGAGAGATCATGAGTTGAGATACCTTACCTATGATTTAGAGTTAGCTGTAGTTGTTTTAACCCTAAAGATTTGGAAATATTATCTTTACAGGGTTAAGTGCAACATCTATTCAGATTATAAGAGTTTGAAGTACTTTTTCATTCAGCGGGAACTTAATATGAGATAGATGAGATGACTAGAATTGGTGAAAGACTCTGATTGTGAAATTAAGTATCACCCAGGTAAAGCCAATATGGTAGTTGATGCTTTAAGTAGGAGAGTGGCTTTATCAAAAATTTCTATTCAGAGGGAACTGTAGGATGATATTGTTAGAAAAGATATTAAGATAGTGACTGTAGGTTTTTATAGACTTCAGATTGTATCCTCTTTGTTTGACAAGATTAAAGTCAGTCAGATGACAAATGGTTAGACTCAGTGTATGATTCAAAAGATCTTAAAGGGGTTAGTGTCAGATTTTGAAGTTAGAGATGAGATCTTAAGGTTTAGAGCTAGAGTTTGTATGCCACAGAGTTCAGAATTGAGACAAAAGATCTTATCAAAAGCTCATAGCATAACGTATTTTACGTATCCAGGTAGCACAAAAATATATCAAGATCTCAAGAAGAGTTTTTGGTAGTCAAGGATGAAGAAAGAAATAGCAGACTTTGTTTCTAGGTGTTTGATATGTCAACAAGTTAAAGTAAAGCATCAAAGACCATTAGGGTTACTATATCCTTTGAGTACTCCTAAGTGAAAATGGGAGAACATATCCATAGATTTTATTTTGGGTATTCCTAAAGTTCAAAAAGGATATGACAACATTTGGGTGATTGTAAACAGATTACGTAAGTCAGCTCATTTCTTACCTATTCGATAAGGTATGACTATAAACCAATTGGGGCAGTTTTATATTAGAGAGATTATTAGACTTTATGAGGTTCCTAGGACTATTGTGTTAGATAGAGACTCTAGGTTGTTATCAATTTTCTAGAGAAGTTTACAGAGATAATTGGGGACCAAGTTACAGTTTAGTTCAACATATCATTCACAGACTGATGGTCAGACTGAGAGAGTAAATTAGATTCTGAAGGATATATTAAGAGTCTATTGTATGGACTTCCAGACTAGTTGGGTAGAGTTACTTCCTCTAATGAAGTTTACGTACAATAACAGTTATCAGACAACTATTCAGATAACTCTATTTGAGGTTTTGTATAATCAAAGATGTAGGTCTCCTCTTCATTGGGATGAGATTGGAGAAAGGGATTCTTTAGAGACTATGATAGGTTTAGAGATGACTTAGAAAATGATTGAGTAGATCAAGATAATCAAGTAGAGAATGAAACAGGCCCAGGATCAACAAAATAGTTATGTTGATTTGAGACGTTGAGAGATTGAGTTTTAAGTGGGTGATAAGGTTTTTTTAAGAGTTGCTCCATATAGGCAAGTTCTCAAATTTGGTAAGAAAGGAAAACTAGCCCTCAGATTTATTGGCTCATATAAGATATTAGAGAGAATTGGAAAAGTAGCCTACAGGCTTTCTTCGCCAGCTAGTATGGAAATGATCCATAATATCTTCCATGTATCTTAGTTGAGAAAATATGTCAGGGATGAAACACATGTGCTTCAATTCTCAGATTTGGATCTAGTAGATGACATGAGTTATTAAGAAAAAACCAGTTCAAATTTTGGATTATAAGGTCAAGGTCCTTAGAAATAAAGAGATTTCCTTGGTAAAGGCATTGTGGAAAAGTCAGAAAGTGGAGGAAGCTACTTGGGAGGTAGACTTTGAGATCAGAGATAGGTTTCAAAAGTTGTTTAGGTAAATTTCAGGGACAAAATTTTTATAAGGAGGGAGGAGTGTAGCATCCAAAGATTAGAAATGTCTTTTAGGCTATAATTTGGGGTTAGATGTGACAATTAGTGATAGAATTGGAGTTGGAAGAGTTTAGGGGTGATAGTGAGTTTTCAGAGTTAGTGTGGCCTACGCATGATTCTCCTTGGGAGATTTCTTTTATGCGAAGCACGAGAAATAAAGTTTCTTCATTTTCCCTCATGCACAGTCGTGCACCTTGGTGTGTACGCCCGTGTATGCTTGTAGATTGAGAGATAAAATAGTTTAAAACATTTCTCACTCATCACTCGCTTATTTTCATCCAAGTTTCCATCTTATTTTCAGAAAATCCTAGTTATAAGGGTGTTAATCAACAGCTAAAAGCTCCCAATCCAATAAGAGAGTAAAAACTTTAGTTAAGAGAGAGAATAAAACAGCTATGACAAGATGTAAGTATTTCCTTACCTTTTTCTTGAGTTTCCTAACATGAGTTTGTTGATTTCAGAGGTATGTTAATGTTTCCAACATGTTTTATGATTGTATGATGTGAATATGTGATGATATGATGAAAATGAAATGATTGTGATAGTGATTCTTGCCCATAAACATACTTGGCGTATGTATACGTGTGGATATGTGTTTGAAAGTTGTTTTGAGGATTGATTATGATGTTGTGTGTTATTGATAAAATTTGTATGTGTTTATGTGTTGTTTGAAGTGTTAGAAATGAATGAAATAGATTGATGGTAGATATACTAAGTATTAGATGGGGTTTTGCATGTTTCAGACATGGAATTACTGAAACAGAGTAGGACGCACACTCGTGCACCCACAGACGCACGCTTGTGCATCCACAGACGCATGCCTATGCACCCTTGCAAGTGTAGGGTCATGCCCGTGTGCATGATTTATACACAACTATGATTAAGGAGGTCACAACTGTATGCCTGAAGGTCATGGCCATGCATAAGCGATAAATGGGAAATAAAGTAGAATTTTAGAAGCACGCATGACCAGGCTACACAGCTAGTACACGGCCTGTGCATCTTCATGCACGCCTGTGCATCCAAGCATGCACACCCATGCACAAGCAGAAACTTAAGGAATTTATTAAAAATGAAGCATAAAGCATGATAAACCTTTTTAAACAGCTGTAAAACATTATAAGAAGATGAAATAAGATAACATGGTACATTATAAGCATATCATGGCATATCATGCCAAACAATATTTTTAGAAAAGGGATCAAGGGATCCATTTGCATTGGTTTTCAACATTTAAAGCTCAATATTCGGGTTAGTTAGTAAGGGTGAATACAAGGGGATATCTATGAGATTTCAGCTTTTTGACTACGGTCGATTGGTTCAGTTTCAACTTACTAGTTCAAGGATTGGTATGGTATATATTTTAGCCTATTGGTATTTTGTTAGTATGGTTTAGCCTGCATGACCAAGATATCGAATCCCTATATTCATTAGTCTGATCAGCATTATAGATTTCTAGTTATATGATTTCAGATATTTTCTCATAATAAGATCTTCAGATCTTTTACAGATGTTTTTAGATAAACCAACAATAATTTTAAGAATTGGCCAAGGGCCCATAACATGTTTTAGCATGACTTCATACCATGACATACATTTCATGGTATGAGATACAAATTCAGTTATGGAATAAGAAAAAATTATATTCGAAATGATATTAGAAAGAATTACCTTAATTTAGAATTTATACATTATATAAGCAGATAAATTTAGCCAAGGTAAGAGTTTAGCTCAATGCTTGTTTAAGGTTAGAAAGAAGTAGAAAATGCTTACTGAGTGAGTTATCACTCATCCCTTTTTTTTCTTTCTTTCTTGCAGGTTAGTTATTGTTGCTGTTGAGGCTTGGGTGGACTTTGGTTGAACGGATAAGGCTCCAGTTTTAATGTGAGAAGGCCTTCTAGGGATTTTCATGTGCATGCAGTTTCATAAAATGCTTTTACAGATGCATGCATGTATTTTATACATTATAAGTGTATGTATATAACTTAGATGTATGTATATACATATGTGCATATAAAGATATATTATTACAAGTTTCTTTTGAACCCACCATCATGTTATTAAATGTTATCAACTTCTACTTGCATGTCTTTTCAGTCAGTCAGCTTTTTCATAGGATTCCTACTGTATATATCAATCTTTAGCATTTTTCTAAATAAACAAATAAATAAATAGTTTATTATTTGCGTAAATAAGCATAGGAGCCAATAACAGTGATATATACAATAGCAAGTCCTACATCAATAGATGAGTTGTAGGCTCGTGACCCATAAACATGTTAAACCTAAAAAGACAAAACACAATTAATAATACAACATAAAGTAAATTAGCTCATATATTTTTCTTATGAACTACAACAAATAATTGACACATAACTTACCAATTTCATCCTCTTCAAAAGCATTTCAAAATTAAACACCACTACTTTATCAACTTTCACAACCATTTCATTCATCAAACCATTACTAAACCTTTAGAATGTATTCATGCATGCATTCACATGTATGAGTGACAGAAAAATAAAACTTTTTAAAAACTTGATTGCCTAGACAAACCTTTCAACCATCTTCTTTTGGTCAACTCTTAACAATGCTTCAAATCTTTAGATTTCTTGAACTTACTTGTTATGCTACTATTTATGATAGTTATTGATTGACGTATTGTTTCCTTTTTCCATTGTTTTTCTTGTTTAGGGTTTTTCGTGGTTTTCTTAAGTCATAAACTTGTCCTTTTATATGAATGCTAATACTTATAACACCATGATCCGGTTACTCGATAAGTCATAAACCTAAAACAAACCTAAAGTGCTTTGCATACTCTTATCTTAAGTCACCCTTCGACTTGAGGGTTACTCACAGTAGACATATCAACACCCAACCTACTTGATAACTAAGATATTAGAGTAGTTAGAATTCAAATTATGCCCTAATTTTTCTCTTATAACTATATATATATATATATATATATATATATATATATATATATATATTTGTATGTATTTAGATATACATACATACATACATACATACATACATACATACATACATTATATATACATACATATATATATATATATATATATCTAAGCAATGTACATTTTCGATCCTAGGTCAAACAATTGTCAAGTTTATCTAGAGAATTTTAAGTTGTCATGTGCATTCATGAACATAATCTATAAACAATTCCTTAAGTTAAGCCATTTACTATACATATATCAACCAGAGTTTCAATTTCATAATGTGCACCTCTTCATACCTTTAAATCAAATAAAACTAGTTTATCTTATCTCAATCATTCATCATAGTTAATTATAATCATCGACATATAAGCTAACTATCACACATACACATACACACATAATGAAATAAAACATAAATGAAAAAAAAAAATTCATACAAGATAAAAGAAAATTTCATTACTATATCTATATATTTAAATCGCAGTTCTAACTTTTTCCTTACCCCTAACCTAGTATCATACTATCCTTAAGGAATAATGAGAAAATTTAAAATGTTCTAACAACTTCCTTATTTTGTTTGAGGCATCTTTTCAAGCTCATGCATTAGTCTTCAAAGTTATCACATGTCATATATCTCTAATGTTGTCATATAGACATAACCTCAACAAACTTGTGAATTTATGAGTTCACCAACAAGCTTTCAAGTATATAAATCAGAAAAACAATAGGGAAACATTCATTTTTAAAAAGTAGGTATACCGTGACATGAACATCCTTGTCACTGTAAGACAATATGAAAAGTTGTAGGTTATCACTATGTTGGAGAGGTTAGGTATAAAATATGGCCAGAATTTATAAATCCAACAATACATATGGTACCTTGATTCACTGAAACCTCTATCCTCAATAGATGATGGTGGAATTATGAACTTAGGGATATAAGTATATTCAAAGAAAATAACGAAAAAAAGGGTACCAAAAGTTAAATTAAAACCTAAGCCTTTAGGCAAGCAACAAGTTAGGAGGGAAACATTCAAAGTTAGATAAGAATTATGGTTACCTAGATCCTAATTTTGATACTTTTTTGAAAAGTTAAGAATTTAAGAGACCAGTCCATATATAGTCATGAAAAGGTAACTTGATGGAGCCATCAAAATCCAACATGAATATAAGAGAAATCAAGCCAAAAAGGACCTTGGTCCTATTTAAACACTCAAAATGAATACGAGCATTAAAGTTAGGCTATATACTATAAACCAAACACTTTTTAGGAGGGAGTCCAATTGTTTTAGTTAGATTTTCTTTTCTTTCATGTTGTATGGTTTTAACATGTAATAATTTTTTATTTTTATTTTGTTGAACTAATGTCTTCTAACAATTGTTTAAGGCTATTTGTTTTGAAGCATTAGCTAAGGAAGGTTATTGTAAATTTTGAATTTTGATATAGGTGCCTAATTATACACCTCAAATAGAAATAGGGAAGTAGTTTTAATAATTATTTTTCTCATTCTCCATTAAGGACAATGTTGATGCTAGGTTGGAGGTGAAGAAAAGTTAGAACTAGGATTGAATAGATAATCACATCAATGTGTGAGTACGTTTAAAATTTTTCTAGGGTATTAAAATTTTTTTATTTTTTCTTTGTATATGTTTTAGTTAGCTTATATGTCAATGATTATAATTAATTATGATGAATGACTGGGATACAATAAATTAGCTTCATTTGATTTATAAGCATAGGCACACATTATAAAATCGACACTTTTAAGGTCGAGGTATCTATGTGTGATTAATTGAATTAAAGGATTACAAGTGACAAATTAAAATCCCTAGTTTGACTTGATGATTGTTTGAACTACGATTGAAAATATATAATACCATGATTGTTAGATAGAATATATATATATATATATATATATATATATAGAGAGAGAGAGAGAGAGAGAGAGAGAGAGAGACAGAGATGGAGAAAATATGGAAAATTATTGGCATGAATTGAATTTTACTACTCTAATGCCTTAGTTACTGAGTAGGTTCACGGTTGGTATGTTGTAAGAGCTAAGTTTTGAAAAAGAATAAAATAGGAAAGAATGAGAGAAAATCAAGAGTTTTAGGGTTTTAAATAGGTGTAGATTGATTGTATGGGTATTTTAGTCCTCCAGTGCTTTATTTGGGTCGTACAATTGTCAACATGTAAGGTTACCATGTGTACAACATAGAAAGGCATGAGAACTTTTAACTCTTGCCATGCACAACCATGTGTTGCCATATGCATGATTGCACATGTTTTAGATCTAAAATTTGTGAGCTCTTCAAAGAGAGAGATCTAGAGAGTAGAGAGAGCATGAGCACATTGTTGTAATATTGATGACTTGAGTTTAACCTAGAAAGAAAGAAAACTTGTTAATCAATTTAAAATTAAGTAGTTTCTTTAACTTATATTGTATGAATTCTTTTTTAATGTTTGAATCCAGTGTATTGATGCATGATTAAATGAAATTGATGATAAACAAAGTTGTTTAATATGATTTAATGTGAAATTAAGTAAGAAAAGTATAAATCAAGCATGACATGTTAAATCTAGTTTTTTTTATGAATAATGTTTATTATCACATGCTTTACAGGAAGCTACAACCTAAGGTATTTTTTTTTTACTTATTTTTAGTTGTTCTAATAGCATGTAATACTTCTAATGATGTTTTACTAGCTATGAGATGGTTAGAAACATGTATAGGAATATATGAGGATTAATAGCATGTTAATGGTGATTCGGTGCTTTTATATTATGTTATTGAGCTTGACTTGACATTTTGTTAAAGTTATAATACTTTGATAATTAATATTATATGCTTTGATATTGATTTGGAGTTGAATTATTAAAGATCTATGATTGTTTAGTCAAGATCTATCATGACAAAGCATGTGCATGACTATGCATGTGAGAGATGCATGATGATATACTTATATCTACAAAGTGTTAAAAGAGTCCTTGTAGAGGCATAATCATGGGTTTATGAGTCTTGGTCATGTGTGAGTCAATTCTATGCATGGTGGAATTTAGGATGTCATAGTTTGTGGTACTAATCTATTTTTAAAAAAATACGGTAGTATTACAATTATTGGTATTAGAGTAGAAATGAGTAATATTGTCAAAATATTGCTTTGATAAAATTATTAGTATTAGAGCAAGATTTTTGGGAAAATTGTTTAGAAAATGATTTTTAAATTATTTTAAAACCATAAAATATTCTAAAAATTTCATTTTTCAAAAATTAGATTTAGTAGAGTCGAAAGATCCTAATAGGTAGCTCTTAACGTGCCTACTCAGTGTAAGTATTTTAATTTCCTTTGAATGAGAATGTTTATTGATTATATTTGTTAAAAAAATTCTAGATATAAGGAGAGATAATGTATCCCAACGTAGAGTACTGTGTTAGTGAGACCTAATAGTATGAGAAGAGGTTCTTAGATTACTAGAATGAGTTTGAGTGTAGAAGATATTAGGGAGTTAATTTGAAAGGCTCTTAAAAAGAAGATTAAAGGGATTAGAAGTCAGTTTTGGAAGGGTGATTGAAGCCTAATTTAGAGGATAATATGTCTACTTAGGGTAGAAATAGATTAAATTTGATCTACAATCTACTTGAGGGTCATCAGTTACATAAATTTAATACTTCCTAAGATTTAGTAGTTACAAAAAAGTACATAAAGTTCGTTGAGAGTGCGATAAGGTTGTTTCATATGATAGAAAGAGAAAAAAATTATAGTATATAGTCTATCTAAGAGAAAATGCTAGAGTTTGGTAGAAATTTGCCTAGATGTTTGTTGAAATGTTGAAACTAAGCTAGAGTGAGTTTTAGAGGATGTTTGATAAGGAATTCAAGAGTACTGATCTAATTATGCTTGTACCTAGGAGTTTATAAAGTTGACCTTAGGCAGTGGCTTTATTAAGTTGTATGCTACAATATTTAATGCTCTAGCAAGGTTTTGTCAAATTTATTTGGTTTTTAGAAGGGTTGTATACAAAATTTATTTATAGGTTATATCTAGTGATCGTGGAAGATGTTATGATTGGTGTGTATCCTTTGCATAAGTATAGTGAGGCGTTAAAGAGAGTCTTTAAGGTCAAAGGTGTATCTTTAAAGGATAAGCATGTTTGTTAAGGTTAATAATAAGGATAAGGGTAAGAGGTTGGTTCAAGGAAAGAAATATTTTAAGGGTAATAAAAAGGCTTAAGTGGAGTTGCCTACCTATAACAAATATCATAAGAGGTATCTAAAAGAGTGTTTGATAGGTCAAAATGTTTACTTTAAGTGCCATCAACTTGGCTATAAAGTTTTAAAGTGTTCTTTTTAGGGTGGTGCTAGTGCTCTAGGATGAGGTGACAAAGCTAGAGTTTTTATTATTAGATAAGAGTAGACAGATGCCAATTCATTAGTTATGACTAGTTAGTTGCTTTTCCATAATACTCTTTTATGTGTTTTAGTTGATTGTGGTGTTACTCATTAATTATTGTCAGAGGTATTACGAATAGATTAGGCTTGAATTGTATTACCTTAGATTATAAAATTTGTATTGAGCTACTAGATGGTAATTTGGTATAAAGTGATTAAATGTTAGTAGGGTAGGTTATGGTGATTCAAGATAGATCTCTATTGGTGGATTTGATTATGATGAAGATGTCTACTTTTGATATTATATTAGGTATGAATTTTTAGGTTGGTTGGAATAAAGATTGATTGT
Source organism: Anacardium occidentale (assembly GCA_026122585.1). Lineage (NCBI taxonomy): Eukaryota > Viridiplantae > Streptophyta > Magnoliopsida > Sapindales > Anacardiaceae > Anacardium > Anacardium occidentale. The sequence goes on along the minus strand of JAJEJH010001412.1, from coordinate 14,393 downwards.
AAGAGGGAGAAACTTCATTTTCAATTGAGTGATAATGATGAGTTTTTGTTTGATGAGGACATGATCCAGAGAGTGATGATTTCGTGTGTAAAGGTGAGAAATTGTTAAATCAAGGGTGTGTTGGTTATCTAGCTAATATTATGTGTAAGAGTAGATCTGATCTAAGGATTAAAGATGTATCAATTGTTAGGAAGTTTGTTAATGTATTTCTTAATGATCTATCTAGTTTGGCTTTACAAAGAGAAATTAATTTTATCATCAAGTTAGTAGTTAGTATGGCTATAATTTTAAGGTATGTTATCAGATGACTCCAGTTGAGTTACAAGAATTGAAAAAGTAGTTATAAGAGTTATTGGATAAAAAATTCATTAGACCAAGTTATTTTCCATGTGGTGTTCATATCATATTTATGGAAAAAAAAAAAAGCTTGATGAGAATATGTATTGATTATCATGAGTTAAATACGGTGACAATTAACAATAAATATCCCTTATCAAGGATTGATGATTTGTTTAATCAGTTGAGAGAGCTTTTTAGTGTTTTCTAAGATTGATCTAAGGTCTTGGTATTATCAAGTTAGAATCATGGACAAAGATATGTCTAAGACTGCTTTTAGGACAAGGTATTATGAGTTTGTTATGATGCCATTTAGATTAACTAATGCTCCATCAGTGTTTATAGATCCTATAAATAAGATGTTTCATGGCTGCCTTAATAAGTTTATTGTGGTATTCATAGATGATATTTTGGTACTTGAAAAGTTGAGAGGTGGATGAGGAGCATTGGAAAATAGTACTATAAAGGTTAAGAGAAAAATAGTTATATGCAAAATTTTAAAAGTATGAGTTTTGATTAGATAGTATCAAATTTATAGATCATATGGTATCAATCGAGGGAATTTTAGTAGATCCAAGTAAAGTTAAAGCTATATTGAATTGGCAAAGAATGAGGACAACTAAGGAGGTTAGGAGTTTCCTTAGGTTAGTTCGATATTTCAAGAGATTCATAAAGGGTTCTTTAGCTTGGCTAGATTATTGACTATTTTGACTAGGGGAGAGATTCCTTTTGTTTAGACTAAGGAGTGTGAGGTGAGATTTCAAAAGTTAAGAAGATGCCAAATGCTCTTGAGAAAGAAATGAGATTTATATTTTACATGATGTATATACAGAAGATTTGAGTTTTACAAGACTTATACAAATGAGATTTACATTTATATGATTTATACATTTGAGATTTATACTTTACATGATTTTCTATATTTAGCTTTTATGAGATCCAAGTTAAATGTTAAAGAGAAGAGTTTTATATTTTAAGTATAAAAGTTGTTAAGTGCTTTGAAGAAGGAATGAGACTTATTTTTACCTAATTTATAAACTTGAGATTTATGCTTTACCTGACTTACATACTTAGTTTTCATTAACTCCAAGCAAATTGTTAATGAGAATATTTTATGCTTCGTATAAATGTTTAAGTGAGATGAAAATGCAAGAAAGAAAGAAAATGAGTTTTAGTTGTTCTATGTTGAAAGCTTTGTATCAATATGGCATAATTTGAAGGTTGCTCCAGTCTCACCATCTATCTCCCATGAGGTAAGAGCCTCCCTTGGGGTGAGATTAAGTATGTCCCAGAGAGGTGGAAATATTATAAGATGTCTAGGACATAAACTGTTATTTAGTACCCATATCTCGCATGAGGTGAGAGCCTCTCCTGAGTTAAGGTTTGGTATTCCTCAAGAGGTGGAACACATTAATCCTTCGTAAATTTAAATTAAAATGATAAAATTCAATCAGATCCATACATAGGCATCACGAGGATGCTTGCCAACATAAGCACCATGAGAGTTCCCATCTACCAACCCAAACTATTTTCAAACGCTCACAAGATAGGTGTCCATGGATTGATTAGGGGGTTGTCTATATATAAGGCCCAAATGGGTAGGAATGGGTCAAACACGGCCCAAAGCTATTTTTTCAAAGGGTTAGGCCTAATAGGTTCTTTTATGATCCTTCTGATTATACATAGTCCACTCCCCGCTTATTGTACTTGAACCTCGGCTTGTTGAAACAATGCTTCATATGGAAAACCTAAAAAAAAAGGTCATCATCATTGGGGAAAACCTTTGATGGGTCAATATGAGATGTTTGCATCTATATGTGAAGTTTTAAGGGGATGTTGATACGTAACGCCTAAGAAAGAAATCTGTAAGTTTAATAGAAATGAAATGATTGTAAATAATTAAATTATTTATTGTATTATAAATCTCTCTGTGTGTGTGTGTGTGTGCATAGATTTTATTCAGTAATTTACTCATTGAGTGGGATGCTCATCTTTATCTACAACTTTTCTATAGGTTAAGTTACAAGGAATTCTTGAATGAGATCAAGACTTCAGCTTATGTGTTACAAATTAGGTATGCATGGATTTTAATAGTTAGTATTTTTTTTATTTATTTGTTTTTTAACTCCATTACTTGTATTTTGTATAAGTTTATGAATGACGTGGTAGTATAATATATTGGTCAGTGATGAGTTAAACTTCCCTTTACTTATATTACTTGTGGCATATATGGATTTTATATAGGTTGATAGGACTTAAATCCCTGGTTAGTCTAGTTTATAGAGTGTACTTTGCCAAAATTTTGTTTAAAGTTAGGCTTGAATGTTATAATTTTTGATACATTAGGCTTACTACAAACTTTGATAGCCTTATGCCAACCTTTATCTAGCACTAATTACAAGTCTTGGTTTGGGTCATGACATAAAACCAAAATGAAAAATGTTTAGACATTTACCATTACCCACTTGAAGCTATCAATTCCTTGTATAATCCTCTTAGAAAACTAGTTGATCTACCCTAGCAATAACATTATCAATTGCCCCTAAGCCCATATACTAGCTTAGATCTTCTACAATTTTGGGACTAGCCCTAGACCTCTAAATGGATTGTGTGTTTTGGCTATTGATTATGTGGGTTGAAGTACCATTAGGTATCTAGAGAGTAGTTATTGATGGGTTTTGCATTATTTCTAGTTAGTTATATTTGTGAGCTACAATGAAGCAATGCAACATGTGATATCTTCTAATGAAGGTTTCAGTTACTAACATTTTTAATTTTAAAGATCTAAGTTGTGAAGAATTGGCTAATGTTCTCCATATCAAGATGAAAAATCTACCAAAAGATAGCTTGTTACATGCACTAACAGCCCCATGTATGTGCCCCCCTGAATTGTTTTTTATATCAAAATTTTTCAAAATTTTAAGTTGTACTAGATTTTTTAAATTTTTTAATTTTAGGGCTTATGAGTTTTTCTAAAAAAATTTGAGTTTAACATTGCTTTTATAAAATTTTAGCTCAAATCCCAAGCTTATCTCTTTATAAAAAAAGAAATACCAATTTTAGTATTAAAAGAATATGAATCAAATAATTTTTTTATAACAAAACACTGACTTTCTTTATAGTAAAAGGACAAAATTTCAATTTCAACATAAGTTTTTAGCTTTTTGGAGTGAAGAGTGATTCAAACGTTATTTACTATATTTTAATATTGAAATCTATATTATTTTTTATTCAAATTAATTTTTGTTTTTTGATTGAAATACTTATTCAATACTTAAATTTTCATTTATAATGCATAAATAAAACTAATTTCTATAATCTTTTAAATGGGAGCATAATAATGTTTAATATTTGTTTCTTTGCTTGTATTATATAATATTAAAAGTGGATTGATAAGCAATTGAATATTAGTACTGTATTTGTTGAAATTAACTATTTATTAGAAATATTATTATTGTCTCCACTCTCTAACTAAAATTTATTTTTATAAATATAAATTTTAGCTAATTAAATAGGATGAGAGAGACTACATTATAGTCTACAACTTGTAAGTTTGTTTTAGAATAAAGTTTGAGTTTGTTTACCGCTATTAACATCATTATTATATTGACTCTCTAATTAAAATTTATTTTATAAACATAAATTTGATCTATTATCAAGATATTTAGGCTTGAGCAAAAATTTATATATTATAATTGGACCCTCCTAAGAAAGATTCTTGCAGTCATCACTAGTTACATGGGTTTAAATTGCATTCTTCTTGCATTTGTAGAAGCCATTGTAGAGCTAATTAGGAGACAATAAAGACGCCGTGTATGAAAATGAATGGACATTTAGTGGATATAAGGTTAACTAATGCTAAGGGGAATTTGGATCTTAGGCTTAGTGATGATTGTGCAAATAGGGATGAACTGCTTACAATAAGAAAAATATAATGTACATTTAGAAATTAGACTCATATTTGTGTAACAAACTATAAGTTTGGTCATGTTAATAAAATAATTTAAAAGTTTAATCCCTTCATAAAAAAAAAGCAAAGTCTCATCAGCCAAGAATTAGTTAGGTCAACTTGCAGTTATCCTAATTATTATTTCTTAATTGAAACAAAAAACTAATGTATTAATTTTACCAGTGCTAGAGACTAGACCCGTTTTTATATGACAAAATATAAGTTTTGATTCTTCAAAAAGAAAATTAGAAAATTTAATCACTTCAGTCAAAAAAACAATGTTTGGTCTTATTATTAAACATATATATATATATATATATATATATATATATATATATATATATATATATATGTATGTATATATGTATGTATGTATATATATATATGTGTATATATATATATGATGATTCCATACAAATATTGTTTTCTTTTAACTTAGTAATATGTCTATTTATTACATTTTTTTAACAATTTTACTTTCATGTAATATAATATCAACTCTTTCCGGTCAAACACATTTTTGTAAAAATTTTTGAACTTCCTTATTTAAACTAATAATAAAAATAAAGAAATTGCGTTTAACTTCCGTATCAACTCTAAGGTAAGCTGTGAAAAAGATAACGTTCAAGTCGGCCGGTCCTTTGGCAGAATGAGAAGCCGTTGATATATGTGAAAATAAACTTGACAACAAGTGTTACTTTTCCGAAAGAGAAAAGGAAGTTGCAAGAGGTTGGTTAATCTTCTTCAACAGATGGTAAACACATTAGTCAAGTCAATAAAGAAAAAGTGCCTGAAACGTAATTAAACTTCATTGAAGATTCCACGACATTCCATGCCGACTTTTAACGAGTTATGCAATCGAATTAAGAAAAATAAATGAGCATTTAGATGCTTATAAAAGCAAATTGAATCTCTGTTTGTTCTTGCCTTGTTCTCTTTCCTTCTGTTTAATCTCCTTAATTAATCATCAGGGTAGAAGACAAACAGACATGGAGAACGGTCACCATCCACCATCATCAGGATCTGAGAAAGATATAACTATTCATGATTGTGCTCAGTCTGGGGATTTTGAAAGGTTTCAGAAACTACTTCAAGATAACCCATCTCTTCTTAATGCAAGAAATGCAATCGTAAGATCAAGGTTTTTAGTACTATTTTTTGTTAACTAATGTATATCCACTTGAAATTGGTTCTTCAGAATTTTTTCCTCAAAATAACTAAGCAATAACCTGACTGTATATATCTTGCAATTTATGGATTCATTTTGGTTGAAGCGCAGAAGTTGGAGACACCCCTTCATCTGTCTGCTGGCAACAACAGGACAGACATAGTGAAATTTCTGCTTGAATGGAAAGGATATAATAAAGTTAACCTGGAAGCAAAAAATATGGTATGTGTTCCTCGATAAGGTTCCCTTATAAGTGAACCAAAAATATGACTGTTTCGTTACAGAAGGAACAAAATCTGTTATATATTTTGGGTTTTTGATCTGTTAAGTTTTGCAGTACGGAGAAACTCCGTTACATGTAGCAGCCGCGAGTGGGTGTAATGAAGCCGCGCGATTACTTCTTGCTCATGGTGCTCTTGTCGAAGCTAAAACTAAGGTGCTTGATATATAATTGTACCTTGTATTCTCGTTCAGTAATATTTTTCCCGTAAATTGTGATGGTAATATATATTTTTCTTCATTTTTTCTCAAAAAAAATTGGCAGTATGGAGTGAGACCTCTAATGCTTTCTGTTTGTTACGCAATCCGAGCTGAAGACTGCTCCATTGTCGAGACATTGCTCCAGAATAATGCTGACTGTGATGCTACAGATGATGTATGTATTTTATATTCTAAAACAATAAATTTATTTCTTGCTAATTAGTAGCAATCTAATAAACTTTGAACGCAGGAGGGCATGACTCCAGTAGATCATCTTTCAGAAATCCAAGAAAGTGGGAAGTTGCATGCTTTATTGCTCTCTCATCAAGAAACCCAGCGAATAAAAAAGTTAGATGAAGCAGGCAGGAAGCAGAAAGAAAGGATGGATGCCCAAATTACCAAAATTAAAAAAAAGATGGATGCCTTCGAAAAAGAGCTATCAAATATTGTGGGTATGGATGAACTCAAGATGCAACTTCGAAAATGGGCAAAGGGTATTCTTTTGGATGAGAGGCGCAGGGCCATTGGACTGGAAATCGGTACTGCTGGAAGACTTCCTCACATGGCATTTCTAGGAAATCCTGGAACAGGTAAAATTGCTGGTGGAATATTTTGTTTATTCTCAAATATCAAATTAACCGACTTTTTCATATTGGATAGGTAAGACTATGGTGGCTCGAATCCTTGGAAGACTACTCCATAGTGTGGGAATTTTGCAAAGTGACAAAGTAAAAGAAGTTCAACGGACAGATTTAGTTGGTGAATATATTGGTCACACTGGACCAAAGACAAGAGAGAAGGTACACTACTTTGCTTTCCATATCATAATTTGATGGACTTCTGTCCTCTCTTTACCTTTTATGTATCAAAATGCATAATAATAATTTTAACAAAATAATAATAATTTTGTGCACAGATCAAACAAGCCAAGGGCGGTATTCTTTTTGTGGATGAAGCATATCGACTAATACCAGAGGGGAGAAGTGGTAAGGACTATGGGTTAGAAGCCTTAGAAGAGATCATGTCTTGTATGGATAATGGGAAAGTTTTAGTCATATTTGCCGGCTACAATGAAGCAATGCAGCGTGTAATATCTTCTAACGAAGGTTTCAGCAGAAGGGTTACTAACATTTTTAATTTTAAAGATCTGAGCAGCGAAGAATTAGCTAACGTTATATATATCAAGATGAAAAATCAAGCGACGGATAGCTTGTTATATGGGTTTGAATTGCATTCTTCTTGTACTGTAGATGCCATTGCGGAGTTAATAAAGAGAAAGACAGCAAAACCGCAGCGTATGAAATTGAATGGAGGTTTAGTGGATATAATGCTAAACAATGCTAAGGGGAGTTTGGATATTAGGCTTAGTGAGGATTGTGCTGATAGGGAAGAACTGCTTACAATCACATTACAGGATTTTGAAGCAGCTATGGAGTTTATACCCGAATGTTTGGCATAAAACATTTTTTTTATAAAAAAAAAAAAAAACAATAATAATCTGTTCTGGAGTTTGAGTGTTATCAAAAAGTCTTGCAGCTTTGTGGGTGTTTAATGTTTGTGAGTGATAGGAGCTTTAATTTGTACTTGCGATAACTATTTTAAGTATTTGGAACGAAGAGATTAATCTCTTTTCTTTCTTTGTCACTCCTATCTTTACTACTTACTACTGTTTTGCTTCTGTTGTGCCAAGTCAGAATACATTTGATCTCAAACGGAATACAAGTAAATAATTGTCAGTTTGAGCACTCTGAATTAGAGATGAAAGCTAATATTGAGATCATCTATACATCAGTTTGTTTGTACTGGTGAATAAAACAACAAGAAGGATCATAAATCACCACACTTAATTGTTTCTTATGAACTATATACAATTGTAAATAGGAAATACGCTCCTAATGTTTTTATTCAAACTAAAAATTTACAAGGAAACCAAAAGACTAAGTCACAATAATCAACACAAACTTGAGTCAGTATGAAGGTGTATAAAGGTTTTTGATAGAAAACGGGCAAATTTTCTTGAACAAGAATTGACGGGGCTCAGTTTGTGGAAACTTTAAGGTTAATTAAGAGTTTCTTAACCTTGGCTGAAGATCAAAATTGTTAAATGTTGTTTGTCGAGTTCCAGTAAAAGTAAAGAAGATGCTAATGATGAGGATTATTAAATTAATGTAAAAATGTCACCGATGTTGGCGGCTTTTTGTTTGTTAAAGGATGAAATTATAAGATAAAGTTTAAAAAAGAAATAAAGAAAGAAATAAAAAGGCATGCCATGTTGCTTGGAAAAAGAGCGTAAAAATAGAAAAGCAGACCCATGAATCACGATTTAGAGACTGGAATATAAATTTAATTTGGTGATATTATAATTTATTAATTATGAATAAGGTTAGGCAACATTGCCATCCACACTTGATGTTACCGTACAAAATTTCAAGAACTTCTATATTTTCTAAATATTTTTAAAAAATGTGAAATTTTGTGATGACAACCACCACCTCTAAAGGGTGGTTGCCTACAATTACTCTTTAATTATATATGTTGGATGAACCACTAGTTTATTGTTGGCCAAAAGACTATATTCCATCCAATCTTTGATGAAATGATCATTTTCCACCTCATAAGTTTGAAATCCATCTGTTAAAGTCATAAATTAATTTTAGTCAAATAATACATTTGTTACTTTGTACAGTATATGATTGAACTAATATACACCCTTAATAGAATATAAACAAATTAACTTTCACCCTAACTACTTTATGAAAAGTTCATTACAACTACCATCTCAACTTGTACACTATCAAAGTTTTTCACCACCGAACACCTTATTGTTCATCACCACAAATCTTGGTTAGGTCCAAATCTCTGAACTCATGAATGCTAAATTACCATCGGTCACCAATCCAAAATAAAAACAAAAGAATAAATTACATCTTCTGAATCCATGTAACCCTCCTACAAGTCTTTAGTTTCACCCTTATGTCAAAAATTTCCCTCTTTAAAACTATGTAACATGTGTAACCTCCTTTTAGTTCTTTTTGGTGTACATGTATAACAACCATGCCAACTCTCTCTAATTTAGTTACTTTTTTTTTTCAACATTTAAATTTGGGTCTTTTTTTCACATTCAAATCCAAACTATGGCATCCATTTGGCAACATAATAACAAAAAAATAGTTATCCACAAACTCATGAGTCAATAACTATTATTGGATGGTGCTAATAGTGCACCAAGAAGCACTACAATACATCTGGATAATAGTGGCATTTTTTTTTTTTTTTGTAGTGTTTATACAAACACCACTATTACACTTTTTTACTAGTGTTTAAATTGTCATTTAAATAAATTGCCCTTACAGAATTACCTATAGCGGTGTTTTTAACAAATGATACTATAACACTATTTTCAATGTCGTTTAAGTCATCGTTTAAATAAATTGCCCTTACAGAATGACTTTCACTGGTGTTTTTGCATTTTTTAAAAAACGTTGGTAAAGGTTATTTAAAAGGGCCATTAAAAGTCCTGTTTTGCCCTAAAACTCATGTTTTTCTCCTTTCTCTGTATTTTCTTCATCCCGCCATCTACTTGCAATGAAGAGTGGGAGCTGCCATCTTTGCTTGTATTTCGCTCAACTTTTCTTCATCCCACACTTAAATCTTGTTCTCATCGTCATCTAAAAGTCCCATTTTCGCTAAAAGTAGCATTTTTTTCCCTAAATCTCGCACTTTTCTCCTTTCATTCTACCTTTGTTCATCCCACCATCTGTTGCCCTGAAGGAAGAGTGTGAGTTGCCATTTTTTGCCTCCTTGAAGGAAGAGTGTGAGGAGTCTATGTTTGAAGATGATTTTGTTCATCAACTGTCATGCTTAGACTCTACTATCATCATCATTTGTTGACTTTAGTTACTTTTAGGGTTTAGTCCTTGTGTTTAGCAAATTACAAAAATCCAACAAATTGGAGTGCTAGATTCCATGTGTTATTAAAATGTTCTGCTATGTAATACCCCGCCTGCTATATATTACTATAGACCATTTTTTTTTTCTTTGTATATATATATATATATATATATATATATATATATCTCTAATATATAGCAGTGGGTAACACTTTGACTGCTAATTGAAAATAATGGGGAAGCGGTTTTAAACATCTGTGATGGGACACTAAAACCCACTGTACAGTATCATGAAATAAAACTCATGTTTATAAAATAATAATATTATCTGAAAACATAAATGATACTGTACAATTCGAATGCATGAGTAATCAAAAGCATGCGAGCCACAAACATGCTATCTGCTGAAAACTGAATATATATATACATATATACATATAACTGAAAACTCGGGTGAAAACCCGCTTAAGCCATATCCCAAACACCAGTCATCTCGTGCTCCAAGCTCAGCTCCTCGAAACACCAACATGCAAAAAGGCAACGAAGGGAAATGAGTGACAAGTCACTCAGTAAGCATCTCCTACCTCTACCCTCGGGTAGACTCTAGACTAAACTGCTGCTGACTAACTGCTATCTAGGCGAACTTAACTAAGCTCCTGATAGCCTAATAGTTTCTTCTAATCCTCTGCTTTTCTTATTAATGCTTACGTTCTGATAGGATTAGTTGAATTCTTTTATTTCTTTATTTCTGACGTATATCGTGCAACTTTATCTTTCTTTTATTTCTATTCTTACATGATTCTGATCTTACTGTTTGTATGGTCTGTCATGTCATGTTCTATGTATCATGGTATGCTGAAATCATGCTATTTACCCTTGGGCCTGTTTACTGAAAATATGTTTTTAAAAATTGATATTAGGATCTGAAGATCCAAAACACTGAAAAATTGAATAAAACATGTTTCTGAAATCTCTATATCCGAAGATACCTACTATGGTGATCAGACTGATGAAAACAGGGATTCGACATCCTGGCCAAGTGGGTTAAACCGTACCAGCGAAATGCTAGTAAGCTGAAAGGTCCTACCATACCAGTCCTCAGACCAGTAAGCTAAAATCTAACCAATTTGATCGAAGTCAGAAAGCTGAAATCCCACAAATGCTCCCTCGAATTCACCTTCAATGATTGACTCGGATATCGAGTCCTGAATGCTGAAAACTGATGTAAATGGATCACTCGATCCCTTTTTCTGAAAATAATGTTTAACATGCCATGCTGAATGATGTTATTCATGCATGTTATCTTTTCAATTCTCTTTTCTTTCTGATTATAGCCTTTCTTACTGTTTTCATGTTTCTGTTCTGTTTTTGTTTTTTATTTCTATTTCTGTTTCTGTTCTGTTTTTGTTTCTGTTCTTGTCATTATTTTTGTTTTCTGATCGTAACCTATTACTAGATTATGCTACTTAAGTTTGGTGATGACTTTCTTGTTCTTTGGTGACATTAAAATGTGATTCTAGAAAAATATCTTATCTCTTATATTTTTTCTTTCTTTTCTTTTCTTTCTTGTTATTGAAATTCTGCTTATTCTCTTATTTCTTTCTTTTCTCATTTTTCTAAGGTGCACGGGTGTGCAGGATTGGACCCACGAGCGTGCATGCGAGTGCACGGGCCATGTTCGGGTGTGCAGCCCAACCGTACAAGCTTCTGAAACTCCTGACTAAAAACTCACGGTAGGCTAACGCACGACCATGATTGTTAGGCGCACGGGCTTGACTCCTCTCAAAAGTTTGTCGTGCATGCTTGCATACACAGCCGTGACCTTGCACAAAACCAGAATACACGGGCGTGCATCCAGCCCTCTTTCGACACCCACGGCTGAAAGCCGTAAGATCACACCAAAAACTCAACCCAAACTCATCACATTTCTAATCAAACATACTAGCATGCAACATACAATGCTAATAAGCTAAAAACATGCACAAATCTCTGAAATAACCCAACCAAGAAAGCTCAAATCCAAGGAACATGGGAAAAGGTAAGGAAATACTTACCTAGAGCTGCTAAGATCTTCTATCTCTTTATCCTCGGCTGAAACTTGGTTGGAATGGCTGCTAAAGTTGGCTAATCTCTCCCTCAAAAAGCTAGGGTTTCCTGGAGAAAAGAAAAGGGAAAAGCTGACCAAAACAGGCGGAGGAAAACATTGGTTTATATACCAGCAGGCATGCACGAGCGTACACACAAAATGCACGGGCGTGCATGGCGAGAAAAGGGCGCACGGGGGTACGCACGGTCGTGCTCCTTCCACAAGCTGCATATAAAGCCAAAAAAGGACCATTCTACCCTTCTATCTCACTGGAACCGATTTCCAACTGAGAAATCTCTCTTCTAACCCTGATTCAAGGCCTAAAAATGACCAATCTAACCTCGGACTGTTACATGCTATGCTAGGAATGATTTTTCTACATTGTTGGTGGGAATGATTTTTTTGCACATTTTATTGATGTTTTGTTCTTTACTAGTCATTTTTGGCTGAGGAAAGTAGCACAATTTATCTTTGTTTACTGGCACCGACCCATGGGTGATCATTGTTGGCAATTTATAAAAGCAAGATTATGTATCCAATATATAAGCTTTTTTTGGTTAACGTATACACCTAACACATATTATATACAAAAATTTCCTCTCCTTGTAATACACACATGTAATCAAAGCCATTGGAAAGTTCACTAGAAAACGCCCAGAAATCAATTGTTGCAGAAAAATTGTGAAGAACTCATATAAATAATCCTTAAGGGGTGAAACCTTCCTTTTTACCTTCTCTTTATATCTCTCTACTTTTATTATTGTTATCTATATATTTACATACATATTGTTTGCATATCGACCTAAGGATGCATGTGACCAAGTCTACAGACGACTATCCTTATAACTATTTGCTAGTTAATTCTAGTCTATACCAATTGGTCCATTATCTATTTTATGTTTTTTTTCCTTTCTCTTTAGTTTTTTTTTTATTTATTATTACCATCTTACATGTTGTTGAAATCTTGTTATTGTTTGGTTTATGTTTGGAACATTATTTTTCATATATCTTTGAGATCTTGATTGAAGGTATGAATCTTGTTGCCCTGGCTAAAATCTTAGGCATTTGATGTTTATTTTTCTTATTTTGTCTGCTTTGTTATCTTTCCTAAGTGACTCAAAGGTGCATGAAGCCTGATGAGCATGATGATGACTATAGTAGTCATTTGCTCATCTATGCAAACTATCGACGCTTGGTTTGCTAATTTAGTTTCTCACGTTTTTATTTTTCATTTCTTATTGTATCAGAATATATATATATATATACATACATACATATATATATGTGTGTGTGTGTGTGTGTGTGTGTGTTTGTGTGTGTGTGTGTGTGTGTGTGTGTGTGTGCGCATGAATGGATTTGTTAATGTTTACAATATGAAACTTATGTTGTAATGCTTGTTATCAATTAGATCTACCTTGATTCATGCTACAAATGATTTCCTTATCATGCATATTACCTCTTTCTTACAATGCATGCATTTTCATCTATTGGTCTTAGTTGATTATTGTGTTTGAACTTATTAGTTATGAGTTATTTATTATTTTAGGTTTCATTCTTCTTGCATCCTTTTTTTTTTTTTTTTTCCAGATAAGAATGTTAGAGTTTTGGCTTGAGTTTTCCAACAAGTTTTTTTATGGTTTCTTACAAGTTTTGAATTTAGATATCTTGAGTATTATTTAATTGAGTGTTATGTACATTTACATTGAATATTATATAGTACTTTAATTGAATGGAATATTTCATTAATATATTCTCAAATTGATTAACGTGTACTCTCAAATGCATTATCGGATTGAATATCGTTGAAATTTTTTCTAAGTTTTAACTTAGTCCATTTCTAAATTTGTTAGATTACCTATTGTATATTGATTGAATTGTTTACAGGAAATTTGTAATGAATACAAAAAATAGAAAATATAAACCAATATATATATATATATATATATATATAGTTGCTGAAGTACTAATGTCGCTATAAGTCTTATAAAATGCCGCTATAAACCCTCCCAAAACTGTCGGTAAAAATCAAACAAATATCGGTATAAGCGATTCAGTTGTAAAAGAAAAAAAGGTATGAAAGTTGGTAGGAAAAACGTAAAATGCTACCAAATGTAATGGAAGCCACCAATAAAAAGCACGTGAACCATTGCAAGAAAACATGTGCTGGCGCCAAAGCTCTTTTACAACGTTTTTATATGCTGGTAAATGCCTACATAAGTTGTCGGTATTTCACTACACTTCAACGACATTTTTTTTGCCCTTTATTGATGTTTTTATAAATGTCGTTAAACTAATACTGATGCACTCTTCAACAATGCTAATGGAAATGCCAATATAGGAATTTGTGGCATTTTGAAACGCCACTAAAAGATGATAGAAACGCCGCTATTATAGTGAAGTGGGTCAACCATGTGAGTGGCAGTTTAGCCAACTCCTTCTTTGCTAAATTGACGCGATAGATTTGATGCCAAGGGTAAACAAACG
>JAJEJH010001411.1:0-27688 GCA_026122585.1 Anacardium occidentale | reverse complement strand
ACGTTTTTCCTAAGGATTTGCTAGAATTACCTCCAGAACGAGAGTTAAAGTTAAATTTTTTAATTGAGTTACTTCCCGATACAGCTCCTATTTCGAAGGCTCAGTATCAAATGGCTCCCACAGAATTAAAGGAATTAAAGAAGCAGTATTAGGAGTTGATTGATAAGAGGTTTATTAGGTCGAGTTGTTCACCATGAGGCACTTCGATTCTATTTATAAAGAAGAAAGATGGTTCCTTGAGAATGTGTTTAGATTATAGAGAGCTGAACAAGGTGACAGTTAAGAACAAGTATCCGTTGCCCAGGATAGATGAATTGTTTGATAAGTTGAGTGGAGCTGCAGTGTTCTCCAAGATTGATTTGAGGTCTGGGTATCATCATATCAGAGTTACAGAGAGAGATGTGTCTAAGATTGCTTTCAGGACGAGGTATGGCCACTATGAGTTTGTAGTGATGCCATTTGGTTTGACAAATGCTCCTGCAATGTTTATGGATTTGATGAACCGAATTTTCCAAGACTGTCTAGATAGATTCATTGTTATGTTTATCGACGACATCTTGGTCTACTCGAGGAGTGTAGAGGAGCATGTAGAATATTTGAGATTCATTTTTCAAAGATTAAGAGATCATCAGCTTTATA
This sequence comes from Anacardium occidentale, assembly GCA_026122585.1. NCBI lineage: Eukaryota > Viridiplantae > Streptophyta > Magnoliopsida > Sapindales > Anacardiaceae > Anacardium > Anacardium occidentale. The sequence continues at coordinate 27,049 of JAJEJH010001411.1, read as the reverse complement.
CTAAGTTTGAAAAATGTGAGTTCTTGTTGGGCAGTATATCCTTCCTTGGACACGTAGTTTCAGCAGCAGGTATTTCAGTAGATCCGAGTAAGATCGAGGTTATTTTGAGTTAACTGAGGCCAAGGACTGCTAGAGAGGTAAAGAGTTTTCTTGGATTAGCTGGTTACTACAAGAGATTTATAAAGGGCTTTTCCAGTATAGCCAAGCCATTGTCAGCTTTGACTCAGAGTGAGACGCCTTTTGTTTGGACTGAGGAGCGTGAGGCTCGATTTCAAGAGTTAAAGCAAAGATTGACGAGTGCTTCAGTGTTAGCATTGCCTTAGAAGGGTATTGATTATAACGTTTACACAGATGCTTCCCATCAGGGGATTGGAGCAGTGTTAATGCAGTCAGGTAGGGTGATTACTTACGCTCCTAGGCAATTAAAGGATCATGAGTTAAGGTACCCTATCCATGACTTGGAGTTAGCTGCTGTAGTGTTTGCCTTGAAGATCTGGAGACATTATCTGTATGGTGTTAGATGTTGTATTTATTCTTATCACAAGAGTTTAAAGTATTTCTTCACCCAGCAAGAGTTAAATATGAGATAGAGGAAATGGTTAGAGCTGGTGAAAGATTATGATTATGAGATCATATATCACCCAGAGAGAGCTAATGTAGTAGCAAATGCCTTGAGTAGGAGAGTAGCTTTGTCTATGGTTACAGTTCAGAGAGAGTTACAACATAAGATTGCTAGAGACGAGATTGAGATAATGACAGTCGGCTTTTCCAGACTTCAGGTAGAATCTACTTTGTATGATGATATCAGAGATTCTTAGAAGGTCGATTTATGGGTTCAGAGTATGGTTCAGAAGACTTTAGAGGGTAGAGTTTCAAATTTAGAAGTCAGGGATAGTATTTTGAGATTCAGAGACAGAGTTTGTGTGCTAGAGGATACAGAGTTGAGACATAGGGTTTTGTCAGAGGCTCATGATATGGTATATTCAGCTCATCCAAGTAGTACAAAGATGTATCAGGATCTCAAGAGATTGTTTTGGTGGTCTGGTATCATGAGAGATATAGCAGAGTATGTAGCCAAGTGTTTGACTTGTCAGCAGGTCAAGACAGAGCATCAGAGACCGTCTAGTTTGTTATAGCATTTGAGGATTCTCGAGTGGAAATGGGAGAGCATTTCGATGGATTTTGTATCAGGACTCCCTATAGTGCAAAGAGGTTATAATAGTATTTGGGCTATTGTTGACCGATTGAATAAGTCTACACACTTCTTACCTATCAGAGATGGTATGAGTACAAATCAGTTGGGTCGTCTGTATGTCAGAGAGATAGTCAAACTTCATAGAGTTCCTAGAAATATTGTATCCGACAAAGGTTTGAGGTTTTTGTCAGCCTTTTGGGGCAGTTTGCAGAGAGCTTTGGTAACTAGACTTCATTTTAGTTTAGCTTATCACCCCTAGACAGGTGGTCAGACTGAAAAAGTCAATCAGATCCTAGAAGATATGTTGAGAGTTTGTTGTAGAGATTTTTAGACTAGTTGGGCTGACATATTGCCATTGATGAAGTTTGCCTACAACAATAGTCATCAGTTTACCATTCAAATGATGACTTTTGAAGCTCTTTATGGTAAAAAATGTAGATCGCCACTGTATTGGGGTGAGATGGATGAGAGAGATTCACTAGAGACAACAGTGGGTCTAAAGATGACTCAGATGATGATTGAGCAGATCAGAGTAATCAGACAGAGAATTAAATAGGTCTAGGATCGTCAAAAGAGTTATACGGATCTAAGATATAGGGATGTAGAGTTTGAGATTGGAGATCACATTTTCCTGAGAGTTGCTCCCTATAGAAGAGTCTTGAGATTTGGTAAAAAAGGAAAATTGGCTTCGAGATTTATTGGTCCGTATCAGATTTTGGAGAGAATTGGCAGAGTTGCCTATAGATTGGCCTTACCAGTTAGTATGGACAAAGTTCATAATGTATTTCATGTATCCCAGCTGAGGAAGTATGTGAGAGATTCTTCACATATGCTTTAGATTGAGGATCTTGAGTTAGCAGATGATTTGAGTTATCAAAATACACCTATTCAGATTCTGGATTATAAAGTGAAGTCCCTCAGGAATAGAAATATCCTATTGGTCAAAGTGTTGTGGAGGAGTTAAAGAGTTGAGGAAACCACCTGGGAGATTGAGTCTGAGATGAGAGATAAGTTCCTAAAGTTGTTTAGGTAATTCTGGGGATGAAATTTTGATTAGAGAGGGAGATTGTAATAGCCCAAGGGTAGAACTGTCATTTTAGGCTTTGAGATTAAAGGTAAAAAAAAGATTTCCAGTTAGAAAATAGTTTCGAGAGGATTCAAAGGTAGAAGAGTCTTTTAGAAGCCTTTCGTGGCTTATACATGGATATTCTAGGAAGAATATTCCATGTATAACGCGAGGAGAGAGAGATTTCAGATTTTTGAGGGGCACACGCCCGTGTGTCCGAGACGTATGCTCGTGTGCCAGGTGAGAGAACGATAAATGCTTTAGTTTTCCCGCATTTCGCTCAGTTTATTTCTTTCAGCTTCTTCTCTTCTCCTTTTCCAATGAACCCTAGACCAGAATCCATCCAACCAGTAGCCATTATTTCGGTTAGAGATCCAAGAGTAGCTAGAAAGAGAGATCCGGATGCTATGGCTAGAGGTAAGTATTTCTTTACCTATTTCACTTAGGTTTCTAGCATGCTTTTCTGATTTTCAGCTCCTTGGATGATTGCTGCACGTTGTGGATGTTTTACAGCATGATTTGATGATGATGAGATGCTTTGAATGATGATTTATGAGCTTATTATGCAATGTACGCTGTGTATGTTGCTTGGGTATGAAACCATGAGAAATGTATGAGATTTGGCATGCATTATGATGATTGAATGAGATGAGTATGTTTATGGGCATGAGTATATACTGTGTTTATGTTTTGTTAAACCCCAAATGCTAAATGACAACTAACCTAAAGGGGGGGTGAATAGGTTATTTGAAAATTTTATCAAGTTTAAAAACGTTTCCTATTCAACCAAAACAAGCATTCAATTATATCAATATAATTAAGCACAATTAATTAAAAGACTAAGCAAATATAAATAAAGATAGTAAAGGGAAAGAAACGCTCAGCCGATTTTTAGAGTGGTTCGGAGCTTTTCCACGCCTCCTACGTCCACTACTCCAAGCAACCCCGCTTGAAGATTTTTCTTCCACTAACTTCAACCCCAAAGTTACAATAGTTTTGATCCAAGGGATTTCGCCCTTAACACTAGTTTTGATACAAGGGATTGTGCCCTTAACTTAGTTTTAACAAGGATTACGCCCCACACTAGTTTCATGGGATTGCGCCCAAAGGTTTGTGGAAAATTACAAGAAATTTGCCTCACAAGGCTGATTTACAATGAGCTCTCATGATCTCTCTCTAAAGGTTTACAAATATAAGTTTGTGAGAGAAATTTGGAGAAGAATTAAAGAATAACAGATTGGGAGTGTTTTGCTTGATTCTCTCTCACCCTTCAATCTTCAAACCATCTCCAATTTATAGGAATTGGAAGAATAGAGCCGTTGGGATGATTTGAGAGTCGTTGGAGCATTTCTGGAAAGTTGCACGGGCGTGTCTTTCTCTTGCACAGTCGTGCTTCCTTTTATTTGCACTTTCCAACGGTCATTTTTATGCTTGCACGGGCATGCATATCTGTAACACATGGGCGTGTGTCATTTTCCTTCCATCTACTTTCAGATTCCAAAAGCTGGCACGGGTACCCGCACGATCAGCTCACGGGAAACACACGACTGAATTTTTTCTTTGCACACGGGCGTGTGTTATTAATGCTCTTGTTTTGTCTTTATTTGGCACGACAGTATAACACAGGCGTGTAGAAAATTTTCTTCATGGCACATGGGAGTGCGCCTCATGTGCATGGTCATGCGCCCCATACACACGGGTGTGTGCCTTAAAACACACGGGTGTGTGTCTCATGCATATGGCCGTGTGCCTCCTACGCATGGTCATGTGCCTTTATACATGGCCGTGTGCCTCATGTGCATGGTCATGTGCCTTATACACATGGTAGTGTGCCTCATGCACATGGTCATGTGCCTTCTTTAAGCAAATCTGAATTGCAATAAAAGATAACACGATTGTGCGGTCTGATTACACACGATCATGTATTAGATAATTTCTGCAAAAAATAAACCCTTTGATCCTTTTGTCATATTCGATATATGCTTGGATCGGTTAGATATTTTAACATATGTTTTGCATCAATTCAAAATCCACAAGGGTTCAACATGTTTGATTGAAGAATGGATGAGATTTAGATATGTTCGAGTGGGACTTTCTGGGTTTCTAGACGTATCTGTAGATTCTGGGTTAAGCGCACGCTCGTGTACCTGAGAGGACACGCCCATGTGGCCTCAAATCTGTATAAGACACGGTCTTGCATGTTACCTGTGTGCGTATAAAAATCCAGACACACGCCCGTGTATCCGAGTGCATACACCCGTGTGTCTAATCCTAAATCTACACGCCCGTGTAGGCAAGACATGGGATGGTGTTGTGAGGCAGCTATACGCCCGTGTAGTGCGATACACGCCCGTATGCCCAGTCATGCACGTCTGTGTATTTGCACCACACGCCCATGTGGTCAGCCTTTTGTTTAATAAATTTTCCTGAAGCTTGCACGCCCAAGAACACGAGAAGCTCACGGTCTTGTGTACCTTGACACATGCCCGTGCACCTATACACACACACCCGTGTGACTTAAGAAAGACAGAAAAAAGAATATTTAAGTAAAGATAAGCTACCTTAAGCAACCCTAAGCGAATTCTAAGCTTGAGAAACATAAGAATGATAAGATATAACAGCATATCATGCATGATTATCAAACATTGAGCATGACATGCCACACATGAGATGTCTTCAGAAAAAAGGATCTAAGGATCCAAAAGATGTTTTAAAAGTATATATATATGATGTTCCGGACATTAGTTAGGGGTGGATACGAGGGGTCACCTGTGAGTTCGCACGCCCACTAGAGAGGGAAATCATGGTCCGCTAGAGAGGACATGATCGTGCACGGGTAGTTTTCTTATAGGTTTAAGCTCACATGACCAAGGTGTCGAATCCCTGTGTTCATCAATCTGGCCAGCATAGTAAAGATATTTTTCAGATAAAGTACTTTTGATACTATTTTCACTTATACTATATGTATATATATAAGGATCTTCGGATCAGAGATTTTATATCAGAAAGAGTTTTCAAAAAAGAATAAGTTTTCAAAAAATCAGCCCGAGGGGCAAGTTTTATGATAAATGAGCATTTACATGACATCAGAGCATACATATCACGTCATGTACAACATTTATGAGAACATATGAGATAAAAGCAAAGTACAAAGCATAAAACAGATGAAAACTTTAAAAACTCAATGATTAAAGAAAGTAAAGAAATAAGAGATAAGAAAAGAATGATAAGAAAATAATAAGCAGAGCACTCGAGGTCTGATCTACGATCAGCTTTTACTCGATGACCTGTTTGTGTAAGAGATAGGAAATGCTTACTGAGTGATTTTGTCACTCACCCTTTTCCCTTCCTTTCTCTTTTGCAGGTCAGTGAGTTGGGGACTGAGATGTGGCGATATAGCTATAAGGTTTTGGGGACATGGCTTGGTAGCTAGTTTTATGATTCGACTTGCATGCTTTGATAATTCGTATCTTATGTATTTATGTGTGTGTATTATATTGTAGTATGCACTGTATGGATAACATGATTTTGTACATGAGTAGCCTGGGATTTTCAGAAAAACCATTATAACTTGTCTTATAACAGTGCTTGTGTTTTACACTTCTGTATATAGATTTTTAAAGTATTTTGAGTAGCAATTCATGTTCTTTTCCTTGTGGGGATCTCCGTCACAGGTGCATTTTTATTATTTTTATTTTATATATTTATATGTATATATTTTGATAGCTGCGCACAGTAGGCCTAGGGTGGGGGTCACTACACTTTGGGTGGGTTATTGTAAGTGATGGATGATTCTTGATGTCTTGTTAGAAGTTCATGCTTATATACATTTGTGATTTTGTTTTAATCTGGCTTAGAATGACACATGTTTAGTTAACAAGGATGTATAGTATACATTCTCAAAGCATACTGTGCTTATGTTCCATATCTATATTTTTTTGATATTGTGGTGATGTCCAGATACATGGCTCTTAAATATGCAAAAAGTGGCAAGTTGACTGAAAAGTTTGATGTTTATTTATTTAGGGTTGTGCTTTTAGGATAATTACTAGTTACAAGCTTGTTGATGCCTCTTAGCCATTGGGTTATGAGAGCTTAGTTGAATGGCTAAGTTATATACTTAAACATGTGTATGTTGCCCAAAAAGATATAAGAGGATTGGTTGAAGGAAATAATATCTTATTTTCATTGCTTTGTCACACAATAATTTTAAAGTAACTAAACTGAGAGTTGAAGAGGTTGGTTAGAAGTTTCCATACACGATTGTTTAACATAATTTATGTTTACTTTAGGCTCGAACATTGCTCACTACAACAAATTCGATAAATTGTGACGTCAAAATTTGTCACATAAAGTGTCATTTTTGTCACTAAATTTTTTTTGTGACGAAATTTTATTGTCACAAGGATTGTCATCGCAGCCCCGTCTTAAAAAGTATATATGACATAATTTGTATTTGTCACCAAATAGTCAAGTTTTAGTGACGAAAACTTTCATTGTCACTATATGTTATCACTTTTTGTAACGTTAATAATGTCACAATTAATGTCAAAAATTTGTCATCTAATATCATATTTTGTCACAAAATTATTACACTTTAAATGACAAAATTATATCTCGTCACCAAATAATGTGGCTATAATGACGAAAATCACTATAGATATGAAAATAATGATATTATATCGACAAAAATATTGTTTAATTTTTTGTCATTTAAATTTGTTTTTCATCACAATAGATACGATGATAAATGACAATAAAAAAAATCATCACCAAATAATATACCTTTTTTATGATGAAAATGTATTTGTCATTGAACTAATAAATTTTAATGATGTAATAAATGTTAAAATTAAGAGACAATTTTTTTTATCGAAGTGTTATTTTTCTTTACAAAATTTATATTGCCATTATATAATTATGTTTGTGAACAATATAATTCATTACAATAAGATATGACATTTTATTACTTAAAACCTAATATTTGAAAATCGTAATAAATAAAAAATATCATAAATTATTGATAAATATACTTCAAGAAAATATATGAAAAATAAAATTTTTAACGTTCTCAAAATAAAATATCAATGAACATAAATTCAATAATGTCGAACTATTATATCAGTAACTAAATCAACATAACAAGTCTTAAAACAATAATGAAAACTTATCAAAAAAAGTCATCAAGACCAATCTCCTTTCAAGCTTTACTTCTCAGATGACTTTGGTCCATCTTCCTTCCAAAACTAACAACTATAAAATCAATATACAATAATATCATCAGAAAATGTAAGCATCCCATAAAATCTATGACCTCATTACCATGGTTCCCTTAACCACAATCCCACTATTTTGACTTCTACAACGACTATCACGTTCTTTTGTTATATACCTTACTCCATTCACAATGCATCGAGGGTACTTTTTAACACACTTATGTGGTGCACATGCAAGGCAGTACAAAGCCTCATTTAATTCTTATGGTTCTTCATGATGGCCTTAAGATTTTCATTTACATGCTTGATGATTGAATCCTGTATGAACACGATGAGACCCATATTTTAATAAATTGTAAATAAACATAGAGAAGAAAAAAAAAGAATGCTCTTTTTTCATTAATATGTGCTTTAGATTACCTGAAGAATGTGCGAGTTAAGCTTGAGCTGCTGAACTGTTCTCTCCCCGAAAGCCTAATAACAAAAAACAGAACTCTAATTTTCAAACAATGACCTTTAAAACTTAAAAACATAGTAATCTAAGATGATTTTCTAGAATTCAAAGAAGTTCTTTATAATAAATATTTTTCTTGTTTTATATAAAAATTATTGTAATGCAAGAAGTTCGATCATTATAACTAAAGAGAGGGTATCCAAAACTCGCACAAAACATATGATTTAACGCAATTTTACCACGAAATTTAATCTTATAATCAGTTTAGTTGTTAGAGAACTTATGAGAAGCTACACCGCCATCAATAACCAAGATAGTAACATTAATTGTACAAATCTCAAATAATATATGCATAAAAATAAAATAAAATATAGATAGAGTATACATATATATATGTATGTGTACAGATACATGTTGTAAGCCATTTTAGGATGCCATTGATGTCAGGCTGTAAACGATTCGGTGACGAGATAAATGTAAACCTGAATGACTTGACACAGTATGCTTTGATGGGACCCACGGGAACTGTTTGCTTATGGTTGTCTAGAGTTATGATGAAAATAATAAAAAACCTTTTGTTGATACTATCACTTATCCCTTTTCCCAATCCATGAGGAACACCCCATCCGAATATATAATCAACTATAAGAGTAAATAAAATGCGTAATTGGTTGGGGCATCTGACGACACTTTGGATACAACATCACAGCTCTTTAAATGAGTCAAATAATTAACAAGACCAGAAGCTACAATTGCAAAATCGGGTACCCTTTGGTGGAACTATTACTTAATGCGTGAATTACGGAACAGAAAAGAAGAAACATTTCAATGTTGGTGGATGCCTAAATATTTAGACTTAGAAGGTTAGAAATCATTAAATATTTTAGGTTTCTAGTTCTCTTCTTAATTTCTATTTGGTCCTGTATAGGAATTTTGTTACTAGATAAACTCAAAACTTTGATAACTAATTAAAATTCAATCCATTGAAAACTGAAAAGAAAAGCAAATATATTCAGATGTACCAAACGCTTTTTGGGAAAGAAAAAAGCATATTGTTGGATTACCTTATGAAAATATTTTTGATGAAAAATATGTTCCAACAAAAGCTAGACCAATACAGATGAATGCAAAATTAAAGCACTACAACATACTGGCACAACTTTGATCAAAATAAATAAAACTTGTCAGCATACTGTCACACAAGTCAAGCACACTCCATTTATGTCGTTGCTGGACTCACAACAGAGTTCAATCATTTAATCATCTCAAGTTATTGAAAAGCTTTAAAATACTTCTACCATACATAATTGAACTTCTTATACAAACAAATTACAAATTATATAATCATCATAGTACTCTCAGCCTAAAAAACCAAAATAACAAATAGTCCTTCTCGTCTGAAAGAATAAGAACACAAGGTAAGCACCAGATCACTTAGCACCAGAATAACAATCACCACAATACTTCCAATAAAAAAGATCAGAAATGCAAGTAATCCTGCCAGGTTCTTTTCAAGCGTTACGACTACATTTACTAGCACAAGTCAAGGTAAGCACAACATGTACAATCAACATGTAACATCCCAGGGTTAGTTTGGTTTTTTAGGCTTCTAATCTGGGGTCAGATTGAGATTCTGAGTATTCTAGGGTTGTGAGGAAGTTTTGGGGTGAAATAGAGGTTTTTGTAGAGTTTGGTGGCTTGTGCATGGATCCGCTTGAGTGGATTTGCATGCAAGTGTGAGAAAATGGCATTTTTGTAATTTTCCTGCCATGTACGATCGTACATGAGAAGTGTACGCCCGTACGTGCGATAAGTTTCAACCACCTTAGTTTTAAGTCGCGCTTATTCGTTTCCAAAAGTATTTTCACCTAAAGTTTTCCGTTCAATTTCAGAGAACCTCAACCCTAGGAGGGAAGAGTAGCTTCCAAGACCATCCAATCCAGCTTGAGCCTTCGATTTTCTTGAGAGAAGCATGTCTAGAGGTAGGTGCTTCTTCCTTATTTCCCTTGTGTTTTCAGTATGTTTGATGCTTGTTTGATACATGAGATTTGATTCAAGCATGCTTTTGATGTTCTCCTTGTGTGCTGATGATAATTTGAGATGATTATGCTGATGATTGATGCTTATATGCATGTGATGTATGAGAATATATGTGTTTATATATGTTTTGCCATGGGTTGGATGATGTGCTTATGATTTGAAGTTGTTGAAAGAGATAATATGCTTATATGAAGTGTTTTGCATGTGGGAAATGTTTAATTTGAGTTTGGATTGAGATTTGGCTGGAATCGAGTTGATTCCAGATGGTCATGGAAGTGTAGAGCAGGACGTTCGCCCGTGCACCCGTTATGTACGCCCGTACGTAATGCCTTTTCTGCATGGTCACGACCGTGTTCATGTAGCCGTGCATGACCTAATTCGCAGGGTCACGCTCGTGCATTGTTAATGTACGCCCGTGCACCAAGAGAAAATAAGAAAAATACATGAAAATCCAGAACCAAGCACGACCCCATGCACTTTCATGCACGCTTGTACACTTGACACGTACGCCCGTACGTCAGGCAGAAAAGAGAAAAATAAGCTTAAAATGATAAATGTGCACAGTAAACCCTATCCAAGTGATAGAAAACAGTAAAATGAGCTCAAATAAGAATACATGATGCATCATACATATAGCATAGTATGACATGCTATACAGAGTTTTTAGAAATGGATCCAAAGATCCGACTTCATGTTTTCAGATGAAAAACATAGATTCCAAGGGTGAATACGATGGGGCACTTGTGAGTTTCAGCATTCTCGTTGCACCAGGAGCTATATGCTCATTACTAGCCCTATGTATCGATATGTGTCGGGTTACTCAACTAATAAATTATAGGTTTCCTGATCCCAAGATCAGATGCAGCATAGCACGAGGCACTCAGATCAGATCAGTTCAGTTTATAGGCCAAGACCTGAGGCATCACGTGACCCATACAGTTTATGGTACGTGTTTGCATAAGAAACTCACATGGCTAGGATGTCGAATCCCTGTATTCATCAGTCTGTGCAGCATAGTTTTCAGCATAGCATGTACCCCAGGTTACACAGTTTTCAGTACAACTTTCAGATAAAGCTTTTATATGATTTTCAGATATGGGATCCCAGGATCCAACAGCATAGTTTTTAATGAACAGTTTTCAGAAAACTATTTTCAGTATGGAGGCCCAGGCCTAGCTATGTTTTCAGCATATTGCATAGCATGTCATTATTATATGACATACCAGCATATCATTCAGAGAATGATAAGACAGTAAGAAACAGTAAATGAACAGAATATGAAACAATGTGTAAAAGACACAAACAGTAGAACATCAGAATATGAAAAGCCACTTAATGACACGTGAACTTCAGAAAACAGTAACAGAGCAGATTAGTAAAGATAATGATCAGCCGTAAGAGAGATTGGTGAGTCGAGTTCGACCGCTTGGATTACTCTTCACTCTAGGTTGTTTACGTATACTCACATATTATTTTACGACCCGGCATGAGGTAGTATCCAGTCAGTGAAGGTGTGAATAGCAATGTGAGTCTGCTCTATTTGAGATGAGGTGGCAATCCTTCGAGAAGGATTAGTTTAGGGTCAGAGATAGGAAGTGCTTACTGAGTGAATGTATCACTCACTCCCTACTTTCCTTTCTTTTGCAGGTAAGTGTTGGGGGCTGGGAGGAGGAGTTGGTCGCCGTTTGGGATCAGTTTGTATTTATTTTGCAGCATGCTTCGGTTTGCATGCTTGTACATTTTTTCTTTGCATGTAACTATACATGTTTTATTACACACGTTCCGCGAATATTTTAATATAAATTCAGTTTTTATTTGGGCATGTATATGTGTATGTATACATTTTTACCACAGGTTTTTCCGCTACGATATATCAGTTCAGCTTAGGCATTTCGGTTGGGTATTGTTGACCTTATTTTATTTTATTTATTTATTATTATATTATTTAAAGCAATGAACAGTAATACCTATCTGAGGTGTCTTACACAACAGATCACTTAGCACAAGCAGTCCTCCCATGTTCCTTCGAAGCATTACTACTACATTAATCAAACTACTATTATTCAAACAACACATATCACAAGAGCCCTAATGTCACAAATGCTTGCAAAATCACAAAATAAAGAAGATTGAGAGACTTGAGGAGGTTTTACTTACCTTGAATGTTGGAATAAGCCTTACTTCTTGTATATTTTCAAATCTTTGTTCAAGAAATTGTGAAAGAGATACAAAGTTTTGGGATCCCTTTTTTGACTTTGCTCTTCTTCTCCTCTTCCTCCCTTCTTCACGTTTTCTTCTTCTTCTTTAGATTTTATTTTCTTTTTATTTTATATTATTTTATTTAATATTTTTTCAAACAAAATTTTATTTTTTTCACTAAATAAATATATGCTGACAATAATAAAGTGTCACTAATATTTTGAAATTGCTTTTGGGGCTAGATTCAAATCGAATAGATTCAGATTCGTTTTTGAATTTAGCTCGAACAAATCTGAAACGAACTAGTCAAACCCAGACATGAACCTGAACTATAATTTTAAAAATTAGAGAATATAAACCTGAACACGAACTATACGAACCGAATATTAGGGTTAGATTCGAGCCGAACCAAACACAAACATTAACATGTTCGTGTTCGGGCTCGTTTCATACTGTTCGAGTTCGGGTTTGTATTCGTGTTTGTCAAATATTTTTATAGCAAAGTTCGTATTCGTGTTCGATTCGTATAACTAAGTTCGTATTCAGTTCGTATTCGTATTCGATTTGTATACTTCGTTTTTATATTTATTAAAAATTATAATTAATAAAAATAATTAATAAAATTTAATTAAAAAATTATTATTTTAAGTTCGGGTTTATGGTTATGTTCGGTTCGCATAGTTCTTGTTCGGGCTCGTGTTCGCTGAATTTTAAAATTGCAGTTCGGGTATACCCGTACGTAATGCCTTTTCTGCATGATCACGATCGTGTTCACGTAGCCGTACATGACCTAAATTGTAAGGTCATGCCCGTGGATTGTTAATGTACGCCCGTGCACCAAGAGAAAATGAAAAAAATGCATGAAAATCCAGAACCGCGCACGACCGTATGCACGACTTGTTCACGGTCTCATACACGTTCATGCACGCCCGTACAGACGACACGTACGCCCGTACGTCAGACATAAAAGAGAAAAATAAGCTTAAAATGAGAAATGTGCACAATAAACCTTATCCAAGTGATAGAAAATAGTAAAATGAGCTCAAATAAGAATACATGATGCATCATACATACAACATAGCATGACATGCCATACAGAGTTTTCAGAAATGGATCCGAGGATCCAAATTCATGTTTTCAGTTGAAAAACATAGATTTCAGGAGTGAATACGAGGGGACTCTTGTGAGTTTCAGCACCCGTTACACCAAGAGCTATATGCTCATTACTAGCCCTATGTATTGGCATGTGCCGGGTTACTCAACTAGCAGATTTAGGTTTCTTGATCCCAGGATCAGATGCAGTATAGCGCAAGGCGCTCAGTTCAGATCAGTTTACAGGCCAAGGCCTGAGGCATCACGTGTCTCATACAGTTTATGTCACGTGATTGCATAGGAAACTCACATGACCAAAGTATCGAATCCTTGTATTCATCAGTCTGCGCAGTACAGTTTTCAGCATAACATGTACTCTAGGGTGCACAGTTTTCAGTACACCTTTTAGATAAACTTTGTATGATTTTCAGATATGGGATCCCAAGATCCAACAGTATAGTTTTCAATGAACAGTTTTCAGAAAACTATTTTCAGTATACAGACCTAGGCCTAGTTATGTTTTCAGCATAATGCATAGCATGTCATTATTATATGACATATCAGCATATCATTCAGAGAATGATAAGACAGTAAGAAACTGTAAATAAATAGTATATGAAACAACGTGTAAAAGACACGAACAGCAGAATATCAAAACACGAAAAGCCACGTAATGACACGTGAACTTTAGAAAATAGTAACAGAACAGAATAGTAAAGATAATGATCAGCAGTAAGAGAGCTTAGTGAGTCGAGTTCGACTGCTCGGATTACTCTTCACTCTAGATTGTTTACGTATACTCATATACGTATTTTACGACCCAGCATGAGGTAGTATCCAGTCAGTGAAGATGAGAGCAGTAGAATGAAATCAGTTTGATAGCAGTAAGAGTCTGTTCTGTTTGAGATGAGGTGGTAATCCTTTGAGAAGGATTGGCTTAGGGTCAGAGATAGGAAGTGCTTACTAGGTGAATTTATCACTCACTCCCTACTTTCCTTTCTTTTGTAGGTAAGTGTTGGGGACTGGGAGGAGGAGTTGGCTGCCGTCTGGGATTCAGTTTGCATTTATTTTGCAGCATGCTTGTACAGTTTTTCTTTGCATGTAACTGCACATGTTTTTATTACACACGTTCCGCGAATATTTTAATATAAATCCAGTTTTTATTTGGGCATGTATATGCGTATGTATACATTTTTACCACCGGTTTTTCCACTGCGATATATTCGTTCAGTTTAGACATTTCGGTTGGGTATTATTGACCTTATTTTCTTTATTTATTTATTATTATATTATTTAAAACAGTGAACAGTAGTACCTAACTGGGGTGTCCTACAACATCGTCCCTAATGCATTTTTAAATGTGACTTTTTTATATTTTTGGTCACTAATAAGTATTTTAGAACATAAATTCTATGAACAATTTACATATTTAGTTACAAAATGAATAGACAATTAATGATACTAATGTCTTACTAATGAATTTTTATTTCTAACAGTTTTGTAATTTTTTTCTTTAATAAATATTTTAAACATAAAATTTGTGATAATTTCAAATATTTTAGAGACATGAAAAGGACACATTAAATGACAAAATGAGCATCACCATAGAGAATTAGTTTATGTGATAAAATTGGTTTCGTTATCATTAATGATATAATTGGTGATAAAAATGCATTTTCGTCATTTAAAACTTTTAGTAATGGATATAAGGTGATGAATGACATAACAAAGCTCTTTTGTCATTTATACTTTAAGTGAAAAAATGATTACCTTTTAGTGACAAGTAAATGCATCATTGAAAGACAAATTTGTTCTCATGTGTTGAGAGTTTTGTTGAAGTTGAGTAGAGTTTGGATTGAAATTTGCATATGTTGTTAGAAATTGTAGAACTTGGAGGAAAAAAATTGGTTGATTAATATCTTGTTGTTAGATTGGTGTCCATAAAATTTCTTGTCTTTACCTCATCAATACAACTCATTACCCTAACAAATTTGCATGAACCTTGGTTAACCCATCATACATTGAATGATAATTGACCATAAATAAGTAATTTACTTTTCTTGAATTCCCATTATGTCCTTAAAACATTACACCTCAATTACTCAACCTTAATTCCATCCTTAGCCTAATCCTATCCTAAATATCTTCATCCCCCTTCCCAAAGTACTCTTGTTTAAATTTACTTTCCTACCCTACACCTAGACACCAAAAAATGACCTTATAACTATTAGAGTAGGTGTACTACTACTATATACATACGTACGTACACATACACATGTGTATATATATATACACATATATTTTAAAATATAATAGTATCATAAACATACTTAAACTTTATCTATACATATGCGAAATAATACATCATAATCATAAAACACATTCATATATGAAATACATCTGAAATACCATTTTATTAATTTCATGAAAACTGTATATTGTTCAAAACATACTGAATATACCTCATTCTTATTCAAAATGTAGAACTTAAAATATTTATAAATATAAACCATATGAATTGTTTTAAAAAACATAAACTATACATATACATATGAAAAGTTATCACCAATAATCATCTTGACATGTGTAGTCTCAACAGTGCAACTACTCGACAAGCAAAAAGAGTTAACCTGCAATGAAAGGGATTGGACAAAGTGATAAGTCACTCAACAAGCAATTTCTTTAACTTAACATACATAACCCTGACCTTGAATTCATAATAATTTAGCGTCTTATTTTTCTTACTTATCAATGTTTCAATCTTATTTTAATGTCTTACCTTAATTCTTTCTATAATTCTTAAATATTTCTTATCTTTTAAACTTGTTATAATTCTTGTTGATTCTTTTCTATTTGATCATGTTGTGTTATACATGTCATGATATAAAACATGCTAAAAAGCATGACTTAGTCCAAAGGTTTCATACTTAAAATTATTTACTAAAACCTCATTATAGAGCTTATCATAATTGATTCATAGATATATCATAAATCATTATTTTTATAAATCATTCATAATAATCATATGCTGATTAGACTAATGAATATAAAGATTTAATACCTTGATCATACGAGTTTAATGGACGTTAGTTTCCCTCTTTAATGAATATACAAACCCATATATATTCCCTTGTATTCACTCCTAAAAGTTGTCTGAAACATCAGTTTTTTACTTTTTACAAAACATGTATATTCGATTTGAAGATCAAAAAACATGTAAAACATTTACTTATTTGATAAATCATTTTTCCTTGGCATGTCATGTCATGAACTGTAGAAAATGTTTTAAATCTTATTTATCTTATTCAATTATCATTTCTTATTTATACTTAATTTCTTAATTCTTGTTCAAGACGTTGTGCACAATCGTGCACATATAAGTTGCATAGTCTTACAACTATTATATGATTATGAGCTTATATTCTACATGGTCATGCACCTTTTAAATTCCATGTATGTGGAATTGACTCTTACCTGACCATTACTTACCAACTCATGATCGTGGCTTCATAAGGACTTCTTCCATGCTTTGAACGATTATGCATGCAAAAACATGCATGATCTTGATGATACAAATATGATTGTATGAGCGTGTGACTCTCACACGCATGGTCATGCTTCATGCTTTGCTACTATAGAACTCGACCAACCAATTGTGAATCTCCATCATCTTAACTCCAAATCAACATCACAACGTATCATATCAATTATACATGCATTACAACATTAAAAGCACATAAAGCTTATCAAATCAAGCTCAATAACATAATTATTTGATCAAATCCAATTATAAAATCACCAAATCACCATTGACATTCATATACTCTGCATACATTTCTAAGCATGTTTCTAATCATCTTATAGTTAACAAATCATCACATGTTATCAAAATAGCTAGAATCGAGTAGACAACGTACCTTAGGTTGCAACTTCCAACAAAACACATGATAATAAATGTTATTCATAAAAAATAACCTAGATCTAACATATTTCATGATTGACTTATACTTATTTTGTTTAATTTCACATTAAATCACATTAATCAACTTCATTTAGCATCAATTTCATTTAATCATGCATCAACACACTAGATCGAAGCATCATCGAAGAAATCATATGATATAAGTTAAAGAAACCACTTACTTCTAACTTGAATAACAAGTTATCCCTCTCTAGGTCAAACTTTAGTCATTAGCATCAAATCAGCATGCTCAATCTCTCCTTTAACTCTTCGAATCTCCCTCTCTGAAAAGCTCACCAATTTTAAATTTAAATTAGTAGGCCTATAATTAAACATTTTTTATTTCTTGTACATTTAGCTTATTTGAATTAATTGATGTCTTTTGGTGTTTATTGTTGATGATTTTACTTATAAGACACTAGTGGAAGTAAATTGGTAAATTGTGCTATAAATTAGGAAATTCGAGTATTTTTTTCTAGACTTTTTTGGCTTATTATAGATTTATGATTGTCTTAGAAATCTATTTTGGTGTTTAGGCCTTTTTTGAAGTTAGAGTATACTTCTCAAGCTTTTCAGAAGGGTTTGGTTCATAGAGTTTCAAATTTGTTTGGGCCTCCAAATGTTAATGTCAAGTCAGAGTTCAAAACTATAGAGTCAAATCCAAACCATAGAGCTTTAAAAGGGAACAATTAGAATGTCTGAATTCCAAAGAGGTGATTCAAAAAACTAAATTCATCTATACATCCTACACTATAATTCATATGAAGGGATCAAAGTTTAGATTGGTCATTTAGAGGGTAAAAAATAGTATACACATTTGAGTACAACGCTTTCATCAGCTGGAGACATCATTATGGACTAATTTTAGTTTTTGGCTCATAACTTGAGCTACAAGCCTCTTTTGGAGCTAAAATTGGATGTGTTGGAAAACTGAGGAATAGGCCTAAATCTTTTATATGGAGACCTAAGATCAAAAAGCCCATTTGTCAACCCAAAACAAGCTATGAAACTAATACTAAAATCCAAAATATCTGGGATATAAATTGAACTTTTTCTTTTAAGATGAGGGGAGAAAAATTATTGAGGGAGTAAGAAAGTAGAAGGGAAAAGACGCCATATAGTAGAGAGAAGATTTTTCTTGTATATTTCATTAATGTTCTTGAAGTCATGAGAGGCTAAACAACAATTTCAGTTTTAACGAAGTTTAAAACTAATGATTGTTCAATGAATTAAAATTCCGATATGTTAATTGATTCTCATTGATTATGTTTGAGTTTTTCTAGATTGTTAATTTCAATAATCAAGAAGCATTTACCATATTGATTGAATAATTGAATCATGCTAAGATTAGGGTTTGTGATTCATATTCATCTTTATTTTAATCAAAAAAGTATTAATTAACAATGAGAATTTCAAGCAATTTTTTTGCATTTGCTAAAGATAACTTAACACAAGTTAAATGATTCGAGTTCATATGATTGTTTCTTGTATGAACCTGTGTGCTTCTAAAACTTAAAGCAACTACTTAATTAAATCTATAAAGCTTGTTATAGGTTGATAAGTGGTTAGACATTAAGTAACGAACCTGTGTTATTTAGTGAACAAAAAGGAAGAATCGAGTAATAGAACTTATTGCCATTTAGGGTTCATGGTTTCAATAGAATTGAACTAACTAGCCAAGATGTTGAAAACTATTAAATGTCATAGTTACGAATGAACCTAAAACTGAATTTTGTCATTACTTGTTTATTAGTTAATTTTTAATTTGTTACACTTTACGTTTCATTCGAATCGTGATTTAAACCCCCTTTCTTTGTTTTTTCATTTGTTAACCATATCTGTACTTAGAGATAAAGTTGAGTTCCAGTTTGATTGTTTGTCATTAAATTAGAGTATAATTGTTCGCAAAAAGAATCTTTGTGGGATCGACCCTTGCTTATCCTAGCTACAATTTAGTACTTAGGGATGACAAGGAAATTTTAATTAATTTGGAGCGTTCAACATGCTACCATAAATCTTCTAAAAATAACACGCACAATATTACTTTATATAGGGCACACAAAAATTGAACATGCACAGTCGTGCATGTGATGACATACGATTGTGTATGGGGAAAATTAAAATTTTTTTACACCTTTTCATGCTATACATGTGGCAGTTCTACATGTTGACACGTATGCAACCCAAATAAAGCCCATAAAGACTAAAAAACCCTTAATATCAACCTATACCAATTTAAAACCATAAAACTCTTGATTTATTCTCACTCTTACACATTTGACCCTTTTTTCAAAACTCGAGCTCTTACAATTTCCTCCTCTCATACAAATTCTATCATTGGAATTACCTAAACAACTTTGAAAACCTTTACCTGAGCTCAAACTTAACCTACTACGTTACCTCCTCATATCCTTGATTTCTCTATAACACCTTAACTAACTGAATCTTTTTATTCCTCAAAGTTTTAACTTGACAATCCAAAATCTTAATCAACTACTCCTAATAACTTATATCATCTACCAACTCAATATCCTGAACCTCAAACACATGTTAAAAATTCCCAGTCTATTTTTCTAACAAAAGGACATGAAAGATATTAGGAATACAATCCATACTAATAGGTAAAGCTAGTTTATAAGCTACATTACCAACTCTCTCTAGAATCTTATACAACCTAATTAGTCCTCTTTGTCTAGCCAGCTATCTACAGATGATAGACTATACTAAAACTTAACTTAGTACCCAAAGATTTATGCTAACTCTTTTAGAAAGTAGACATAAACCTTATATCCTAGTCTAATTCAATGTTCTTAAGAATACCATGCAATTTGACAATCTATTTTATAAATCTAATCTAATTGATCTATTGACATATTATCTCTATAGGTAAGAAATAAGCTGACTTAGTCAATCTATCTACAATTACCCACAAGCAATTATAACCTTATTATACTCTAGGAAACCCTATTATAAAATCCATAAATATACTCCTTTATTTCACTTAGGAGTACTTAATAGTTGTAACAACACTGAAAGTCTTTATTGTTTTACTTTAACCTACTGATAAGTCAAACACTTGACCATAAAATCAGTTATATGTTTTTGCATACCTAATTATTAAAATCCTCTCTTGAGATCTTAATATATCTTAACACTTTCTAGATGAGTTGCATACACTACGTTATAAGTCTTAATCAAAGTCTTTTGTCTCAAACCCTCATCATTAAGAATATATATTCTATCTCTGTATCTTGTGATATCATCCTTGAACTTAAAATCTATAACCTAACCATTTATGATTTTCTTAACCATTTTTCATGACCACTTATCTAGTAACTATCTAACTGTAATGTCATCTAATAGATTCAACTTAGTCTGAGTCTCTATAAGAACTTGGATTTTTAAAATTGGTAAAAAAGGCAAGAAAAGGGTAAATTAAGTGTTTTCATGTTTTAAAGTTGATTTAAATTGATATTAAGGGTAAAAAAATATTTAAGATTTTATTTTAGGTCAACTTAAGAGGTTGTCATGTGTATAACATGAAAGGTATAAGAATACTTCAAATTCTCATCATACATGACTATGCATATGAGGGATGCATGACTATAGATATGGTACTTTAGCATGGTCCATATAAAGTAGCTTTGTTTTATTATTGTTCATAATAGAAAAGGAGCATCAAAGAGTAGAAAGGGAACCTACACGTAATTAGTCATCGCCAGTGGCCAAAACTTGAGCTACAAAGAGACGGTGATTTTATAAGTTTTAGCAAATAAGTTATTCCTTGAACTTTGATGTTTGATCTTCTTACTGTGAGCATCATTCATTTTAATTTGTGATTCTAAGCATGAATTGATGTTAATTAAAACTAATCACATGTAATCAAAGAAGATGAGTAATGATTAAGGATGAAAAAGATTAGATCTAGCTGTAAAGCATGAAATGTATATGTTTATAAAATATATTACTAGAAGCTATAACCTAAGGTACATTCTCTTGCTACTTTAATTATATTTGATGATGTTTGTTGAAATTAAAGTGATTCATGAGTGATTGATACTGATGTAAGGATTAGAAACATGCTTAGGTTATTAATTATGTATATAAGGTGTTGATAAGCTTGAAACTGTGTATTTTCATTTGATGTTGAATGTATAATGATAATTTGTTTGATAATATGTGATATAATGATAAATTGGTGATAGATTGGTAAAGATCGACAATTTATTGGCTGAGATCCATTATGGTAGGGCACAATACATGACCATATGTATGAGAGGCACAAGACCATGCACTTGTATCTATAGTATCATGATCATGCATGTTATGCATTCACAATCATGTGAAGCATAAAAGTTGTTACTATGGTGAGACAATCATGAGTTGCTGAGTCATACTTATGTACATGTCAATTTTATGTCAATTAGAATTTAAAAGGTCATGATAATGTACTCTAATAATCTACAACCATGTATGTAATCTAAAACAAAAAAGTAATTAGATTTCATTAAGACTTTATTTAGTAAAAAAATTATGGAAAATATTAATTAACCAAAATTAACAAGATTTAATGCATCATATGTAGGACCCGCCGCCACGAGTACCCCTGCTACTAAAAGATACTGATCTTTTATTCAATAAACTGGAACTTGGGTACCCGAGACGGGAATCCTACGAAAAAGAAAATACTACTGTTGGTCTGCATTACAAGCGGAAGCTGAAACTAAATCTGAAATATACAATGAGCCCAATGGCTTTCATACATATGTGACTGTTTTGTACAACTGTTTTACATCTGAGTACATATACATTTACAAAACGTACAAGTACAAGACCTCACAGGTCCAACTGAAAATAAAATACAAACTGGAGAGTGTGTGTGGGATCCTCCTCGCCAGCCTCAATCCACCCGCTCCTCGCCAGCAGCAAACTGACCTGAAAAGGAAGGAAGAAGGAAAGGGATGAGTGATAAAGATCACCCAGTAAGCATTCCTTACTTCCCTCAACCCACACAAGCAGCAAACAAGGGCATGCATACCTGATCGGCCCTATTCATGCATCTAATCGCTTGCTGGCACTGAATCTGATTTATCTGATTACTGCTGTTATCTGATTATTCTGTTATCTGGTTACTGATTTCTGATTAATGCATGTCAATATGAATATATGAAATGACATGCTGAGCTGGAATCTGAAAATGAC
Source organism: Anacardium occidentale (assembly GCA_026122585.1). Taxonomy (NCBI): domain Eukaryota; kingdom Viridiplantae; phylum Streptophyta; class Magnoliopsida; order Sapindales; family Anacardiaceae; genus Anacardium; species Anacardium occidentale. Next base: position 4,624 of record JAJEJH010001411.1, on the reverse strand, counting down.
TGATGATGCATGTATCTGAGCATCTAACTGAATGTACCCGAAGGTACCTGCTGTGCTGATCAGGCTGATGAACACAGGGATTCGGCATCCTGGCCAAGTGGGCTGAACATTCTAGCTACTGGCTAGAAAGCTGAAACTGATCTGCTAATATACTGCTGAGCTGACTGACTGGTGTCAGAAAGCTGGGTCCCACAGATGCCCCCTCGAGTTCACCCCAAAACTGAAACCCATAACTTGGGTTCTGACTGCTGAAAACTACTGAATTCGGATCCCTGGATCCTCATTCAGACTATATGCTATGCTCTGAATGCATATGCTTCTATTCTTAACTAAATTCTGAATTATCTGATGTCTGATTGCCTTTGGATGGATTACCAAACCTTTAATAAATCAATTTCTGAATTTTTGGAAGAAACTGGCTGACACACGGCCGTGCAAGGAAAGCACACGGTCGTGTAGCACACACACACGGCCGTGCAGGCAAAGGCACACGGGCGTGTGCCCCAGCACACGGGACCGTGTGCTGGTCGTGCGTCTGGGCGTGTGTGCTTCTGGAATTCTGGCCATTTCATGCAATAAATGGGACACACGGCCGTGTCCCTCAGGACACACGGTCGTGTCCCTGCGTTTCCTGCCCGTGTGCACTTCGTGCACACGGCCGTGTCCTTGCAGAAACAAGGGCACACGGGCGTGCTCTTGCGGGCACACGGTCGTGTGTCTTGCTCTGCTCAGACATGGCTCACCTGAAACGCGCTGGAAACCAACTGATTCTCAACCAAACTGAAATTAACTGGAAATATGCATATATGGCACTTCTAATAACACATATCAATCATCAATCTCAACATCCATCCACTGTTACTGATTCCACCATTAACACATCAAGTTTTCTCACACTACACACACACAACAAAGCATGCATGGTTCTGGGTGGAAAATAAGCATGGCAATCAACACATAATCATCATCTCATCATCATACATACATACAAGCATAGCATCTCAAGCTAGGAATGGAAACTCGCATTTCCATCCACATCAAACAAGCTGGAAAACTGAAGGAGAGAGTAAGAAACACTTACCTCTCGACATGGCTGCTGGAAGCTTAAACTCAAGCTATTCTCTCTGATCTCTGGCTGGATTGGGAGCTACTGGAAGCTGAACTTCTCTCCTAGGGCTGGAAGCTGCTGAAAAGGAGAAGAAAGCTGACTGAAATGGGTGAGAAAATGAAAATCTCCCGTCCCTCTCTTTCTTTAATCCCACCTGCACGGGCGTGCAGGCTTGGCGCACGGGAGTGCGCCTGGGAAAATGGATGAAATCCATTTCCCGCGCTTCGCATGATTAAAACCTCCCTAAAGGCATCATACGAAGGCCACACTGCTCTGGAAAATTACCAACTCACCCCTGAATTCTGATAAACTCCCAATCTATTCCTGAATTCTATTTCTAACCCCAAAGCTCTACCCCTAAGGGCTTTTCTAACCTGGGATGCTACATCATATGCAATTCACGACATGACATGCCAAAAAAGTGATTTAAGAAAAATATAAAAATGTTTTACATGCTTTTTGATATTCGAATCAAATATGCATGTTTTATGAAAAAAGTAAAAACCTAATATTTTAGACCATTATTAAGGATAGATATGAAAAGAGGCTTTACATACTCATTAGAGAGGGAAACTAGGGTCTATTAGAGAAGACATAACCATTGACTAAGCTTGTTATAGAGAGTACTGATTGTCTATTAATTTTGAACTCCAATGATTGAGGTGTCAAATCTTATGTTAAAAAATTAGTCTGATTAAAATAAGATATTTTATAAAATTTTTATAAAAAAATGATGATTTTATGATAAGTTTTATGATGATATCTCTAGATTGCTTATGAAAATTTTTTATGATAAGTCTTTAGATCGACTATGAGATTTTCAAGTAAATGATTTTTTAAGCATGAAGCCTTTGGGCTAAGTCATAGCTTTCAACATGTTTTATATCATGACATAGCATGAATAAAGAGGAAGGAAAAGTAAGAATAATGAAGAATTAAGAAGCAAGAATGTTGTAAGACTCATACAAAGAATTAATTATTATGTAAGGGATTATGAATCAAGTAAGAAAAATTAAGAATTCATAGATTAAGGTTATGTATGTTAAGTTTAAAAGATTACTTACTAAGTGACTTGTCCCAGGTTATAGTAAGAATTCATAGAATAAAGTCTAAATCCTTTTCTTTACAGGTTAAGTTAGATTGTCTGCTAAGTAATTACACATGAAAAGATACTATTATTGGGATTATCCTAGAATTGTCTATGAGTTTTATGTACAGATTTATGTTTATAGTTTCATTTTAAAACAATTAATATGTTTACGATTGTAAATATTTCCATGTTTTGCATTATGTTAATAAAGAGGTATATTTAGTATGTTTTGCATCATATATAGTTTTAAAAAAGTTCAATAAAAGAGATATTTCAAAAATGAGTTATGATTTATGAATATGATTTCAAGTGTCTGCATATGTGTATGAAACGATTAGGTATGCACTATGATACTATTATATTTTGTAGAAGGAAAAAATATATATATAGTAGTATAATAAGGATAAGGGTAAGATCTGGTAGTAATCGATGATTATTTGGTTGAGATCCATTAAAGCAAATCATGATGTATAATTGTTCATGTAAATAGGTGCACCATCATGCACTCATGTTTTATAGCATGATAATTGTGTATCTGTCACACATATAAGAAAGCAAATAATGTTGATGGTGTTACCTAGTGACAAAACCATGAAATGGTAAGTCATAATCGTGTGGCACATCAATTCTACACTAATTGGAACTTATGTGAAAATAAGTAAACTACATAAAAACAAGTTATAAAACATGAGTTAATTACATAAGAATAATAAGGTGTAATGCATTTCATGCACTTTTGAAAATATTTTAATAGAAAATACAAAAAAATAATTTTATCATGTTTTTAAATCTTTGGATTGAATGTGCATGTGTTATAAAAAGTAGAAAACTAATGTTTCAAACATCTTTTAGAGGTAGATATAATAGGGCATCTATAGGTTTACACATCCATTAAAGAAAAAACTAGCATCTGTTAAAGAGGGCATGGTCATTAGGTAAGCTCATTAGAGAAAATGCTTATTATGTATTAGTAGAACTTATATGGTTTGAGTACCAAATCTTTATATTCATTAGTCTAATCAGCATATGAGTTTTATAAAAGTTTTTATTTTTTTTTTAATGAAAGAAAATGATTTTATAATAAGTTTTATAATAGAATCATCATATCTATTATATAGGTTTTATTATCAAATTTTTAGACCAATTATGATGATTTCAAGAATATGATTTTCAAGCATGTAGCCTCATGGTTTTTAACATGTTTTCAACATAACATATATGTTATAGTATGATCAAAGAGAAAAGAGAGCAAGATTTATAAAGAAATTTAATAAAGAGGTATTGTTCAGAAAAGCTTATGTTATGTTATGATGTAATTAGGTTAATAATTTTTGCATTATGAGTATGAATGAATGTTTTAGGATTTCCACATATGTTTTAAGAAAGATATGTGATACTATTAGGTTAAATAAATTATACAAAATGAATATATATATATATATATGTTAATAAAATTTTAAAGATGCGGAGAGATAAAGTTTCCTAGCTTAAAGTCAATATGATCTAGAGTAGTGCATCTATTAGGCCTATTGGTGTGAGGAGAGATTCTTAGGCTACTCGTGTTAGTTTTATGTTGAAGATATGAGAGAGATAATCATACAAGTGCTAAGAGATAAGAACTAGGAACCAGTTTTGGATAGGTGTTTAAGATTGACTTTTAAGGATGGTACTCGTTATTCATGATTCTTAGCTAGAGATAGATACATCCAATCTCTTGTTTGCTTAACATATATCAGCCATATAAATTCAATAGTTCTAGAGATCTTACTTTAGCTAAGGAATGGACAAAGTCAGTAGAAAGTGCCATGGATTTGTTCAAGATGTCAAATAGAGAAAAGATACAATATGTTATGTATTTACTAAGAAAATATACAAAAGTCTAGTAGAATTTGGCCAAGATGTTAGTAGATGTGTCAAGGTTGAGTTGGAATGAGTGTTAATAGATCTTTGATGAGGAGTTTAGGAGTGTTGATTTAGTTTATACGTAGGCTCATAAGTTCATTAAGTTGACTCAAGCGAATAGTTTGGTTAAGGAGTATGCCACAAGGTTTAATACATTGGCTAGATTTATATCTGGTTTAGATGGTTCTAAGGAGGTTTAAGTTCAAAAGTTTATGCATGGGCTATATTTGATGATTGTTAAAGATGTGATAATGAAAGCATAGTCACCTTAGATGTATAATAAGGCTTTAAGGAAAACGTTGAGATCTTAGGTTTACTTAAAGAAAATGGGTGTGTTTGTTAAGTCAAATAATAGTAACGATAAGGGTAAAAGACCAACTCAAGGTAATAAAGATTTTAAGGGAGTAAAATTGTCGACATATGAGAGATATCAAAAAAAATCCAAAAGAGTGTCTGATGGGCTAAAATATATGTTTCAAATATTGACAACCAAGGTGTAGGGTGTCTCATAGTCTTACTCAAAG
>JAJEJH010001410.1:0-27697 GCA_026122585.1 Anacardium occidentale | reverse complement strand
TTGTTATTGGTTTAACTAAACACCAACAGACTTACCAGGATGAACTATTGCAAGAGCTAATGCGTTACTCTCCTCTAGCTCTGCAGCCTTTGGATTTACTTCACTCAAACCCTATACAAAATTGTTTAGAAACAATATGCTTGTGCTGCAAACAGAAGAAAAAAATTGAAAACTAGCATGCTATATATGACAACTTACCAGAAGATCCGTGGTATTTTCCATTGGTATTAGCGGAGCAGCTTCTTCCACCACCTCCTCCTTAGGAGGCTCAGGTTCTTCCTCTGTTTCTACAGTGAGTTTCTCCTCAATTATTTCTTCTTCTTCTTCTTCCTTTTCAACTTCTGCAGGTTCTTTAACTGGCTGAGGTATTTGTTCCACCGCCTGATATTCCAGTGAGAATAACATATTAATTACCACCTAAAGTAGACAATGCCAACACACCAACATGTTAAAAGGTCAATTCAATTTATGATTAGACAAGTCAAGAGACTGAGGCCTCACCTTGTACCATGACTATAGAAAACCACAAAACACAGGCAAATTGCATACTGGTTAATGAATAATTTTATGTGATACAATAAAATTCTGCTTTTCGAAAGATGGAATCCACCACAAGAATTCATCAGTATCATGAAACAGAAATCAGGGTCTTTCACATCTTAATGATGACAGTTAAAATATATTTTATATATATATATATAAGGCAACAAGGAGGAAGAAGATGGCTATTTCTAACTTAATACAAGAAAATTTACATCTCTAAATACCAAACGATTTTGACATAGCTAAAGAGGCAATAGCTAGTACTTTATTTTTCAAAACTTTATTCCCAAAAGAATTTGCATGAAAAAACTTCAATTGTTGCCAAAGCGAAAAACGAAAAAAATAAAAGCAAGAAATCATTATTAAAGATAATGATATACTAGAGATATCAATTTAAATTATGTATGTCTTGCAAATGCTACCAGCAACAAACATACACAAACTAAAACAACAAGAAACCAAAAAGAAAAGTATTATTCAATCTAATGTTGATTGAGAATCATACATTAGCAATACTACTGTATATAAGTAACCGATAACATCTTTATAGTGCAAAAATTATCACTGTGGATCTTGCTTAGCAATATAGTTGGCTTCCAATATAGGAAATTATATAAAATAAATAGTTACATTATACTTTTATATGATGAATGCAGATCTGGCATGTTATACTAGTTATAAAGATTGTGGAGTTGTAATATTAGATTCCCTTGTCACACGAGTGGAGAAATTGACCAAGGTGATTTTTGTTTTCAGGTTTATACAAGCTGCAGAAATATCCAGTCTCTTAAAACATTTGCGAGCAATTTGAAATTTAATCTTTAGAAATGAATCCATCAAAGCTAATATCATTTACATCACAAAGTAAATAAAGCAAAGGTGTTAAACTGCTAGGAGGCTTCATATTGCCATACCAGTGAATTTGGGATTTATAGTTGGGATTGGAATAGAAAATAGAAGTAATAAGCAGCATAAGCATATACAGAGACACACACACAAATATAAACACAGCTTACTTTGAAAGTCAGGAGAAAAGGAAAAAAACTTAAACTTATTTTGAATCGGTCTCACCATTCTCTTCTGAAAAGAATCTGCCTGAGGTGCTTCTCTAATATATTCTTCCATTGTTGAAAGAAAAGATGGAGGTGGCTGCATATAAAAAAAAATAAATAAATGCACTTTTTAACACTCATTTAAATGGCATTGACTAAATTACTTCAGATCAAAGTCAAAGCGTATGTAACCTGTCTCAACGTTGGAAACTGAAAATTCCTAGCAAGTTCCAAACCTTTGCAGTAGTCATAGAAGTTAGCAAGACTTTCAGCCTGTGTAACCCAAGTAATTCTTAAAACAGAAAGATTAAGCTGAAAAATAATATATATTTAAAACGAAATCATCCTAGTTTCCAAAGAAAGCATAACAGATAACCTGTTGGCCAGCTCTTCGGTAAATATCAAGAGCTTTAACTGCATCAGGTCTTGACATATCAAAGAACTGCAGAAAGGTACAGACGTTTAACACCAACTTGAAAAGAAGCAAAGTTTTGTTATACAAGAGATCCAGTCCAAAGGAAACTAAGAGTTGAAGTAAATCTCACCATGTCCACAAGATTGATGATTCCATCATTGATGGCACAATATATTTTAAAACTCTCTTTCAACACCTAAACGAGAAGAAAAGTTGGAAGTCAAAACAGTAACAAAAAATCAATATACAAAAAGTAATTAAACAGTAACATAGAATTAATAAAATGCCATTCATAAGATTTTTAATTACACAGTGAATTGCAAAAACAAATATATTAATCAAAAATAATTAGCATGGAACAATGATGAAACAAACAAACTTATATGTTTTGCCTTTTAGCATTTATATTCTGAATTCTTTACGTACATATACAATAACTACAAAATTGAGATTTTTTTTTTTTTTTTTTATAAACAAAGTAAAAATAAAAAGAGAATACTTCAGGACATAGATGGATGTAATGTATGTTCAAGCTATTGCAAGAACATTATTTCTTCTGAGCAAAATAAAAAATAGGAATAAAAGCTATCCCCAGGGTGAGATAAACTTGCATGAATTTTAACCTTCCAAAATTATAAGAGAAAATTGCACTTGTGGTACATCAAACATGAATCATTTCCATGGGACATCAAGGTAATGATAACAAGTTACCTTGTCTATCCATCTTAGACAATAATAGTTAATTTTCTGGTTCTTAGAACATAAACAATAACTATAAATTTTTTTTTTTTTTTTTTTTTTGTAGAAAGAATGAAATGAAAATTTCCTTTATCATTTCAAATAAACTAATATGCTTTTCTCTTTCATTTACCAAGAGCCAAAAATACAGCAACTATCAGATATAACCTTTCAATTAGAAAAGTTCCAAAATTCAGCACGTGAACCACAATTTCATCTCTTAATTTAGTATCCAGATTTCCTTATTAAATTTCTCAAAGCATAGAAAACAAAACAAGAGTGCTTAATTTGTCATAGAACAAGCAAAAAGCAACAGTACAAATTTAATATGCTGCTTACCAAGGCCAAGGCATACTGAATGAGATAATTGTAGTAAGCTGACGCTTCTGGCTGCAAAATTAATGTAAATTAATACGCCTCTTCCCATATTTAAAAAAAAAAAAAAAAAAACCTCCAATCAAGTGATAGAAACATTCAAGACAGTCTATAATTATAAAAGTTTCGGCATTTAAACTGACAAAATTCTATGTTGTAACAACTACTACCTGACAACCAATAAGACAGTAAAGAAACTGCTGAAGTGCAGGCAGCTGCCGCAACAGTTCATCACAATTCAAAAGTCGGGTTCGACTATGTGCCTGTTACAATTAAGGGATAAGAATTGTGTTTCATCTTTCATGACAAAACTTTAATTACTCTCATAATACAACTCCAAATAATGTAAACCTTGGATGCTGTGGGAGATGATTTTATCAACCGCTCCGACTCAATATCATATTTCAAGATCCTAAAACACTCAAGCCGCTTCTCTAGAAACAGTGCATATGTCCGAACCCAAGCAGAGCAATCCCAGGCTGCACATAGAACTACCAATCTAAGAAGAACATGTTACCATATTCAAAATTAAGTGTAATCCACATGTTCCAATTATACAGAATTACTAGAAGCTAATATACCAAGAGGGCTTGAATCGTCTTTAAAATTGGATATTTGAAGAATGTGTCCCCTGTGTGAATAGTTCAAAAGCTCCTCTCTGAAGGTAGGATCACCCTCTCGTAATGTCCTATGAATCACTATCAATGTCTTTATGGCAACCTGTACGAATCCCCAAGGGTAAGCAAATTCATCACACTTTAAAAAAAAATAAATTCAGTGCTGTCCCATCACTAAATATTCATTGTGAACGATCAAGCAGCCTTAAAATCAGTATTATCTCGATTTTCTTACACCTTTGTTTCAATTCCAGTATCTCTAATACCAATTAAAATGATTAAAAAAAAAATCAATTTCAATACCCTTTCTATAAAATCAATAATTATGAATTGAAATTGAAATTGAAACCAGAAACAATGAATGACATTACAATCCAATTCCGAGTCTTCGACAATCTCTTCGCAAGTGCGTAAATGCAGTATGCCACGTCAGCCCTCGGACGAACAACTGATGTTGCCGAAAATATTTCTACAATATTATATTTTATCACCAATTTAAGGGAAAAAAAAATCTAACAATGAAATTCATTCTATCAATCAAACAAAATTAAATAATCATTAAATAAATTCACTCACTTCGAACATGGCGTTCTTTAGGCGGACATTCAACGTGATTCGTAGCCTTCACAATGGCAATATCCAAATCCTAAAAGAAAAAAAAAAAAAATTATGAAACACAAAATACAAATGAAAACAGAAACGGAGGATGTTATTTACCTTATATTCACTGTTGACTTTTGCCAAGCCAACCATTGTGGAGTCCTTGAGAGCTCCGTAGGCCTTTCTAAAGCTCGTGAACGTTCCCATTTTTGTTTCTCCTCTTTAAAAATTTTTGAAAAGAGTACACAATCGAAATGTATTTGGCGGTTTCTTTGTTTTCAACAACAAAATAGAAATTTCCAACATCAAAATTATTTCAGGAAACAGAAACGGAAAAGGAAGAAGAAGAAGAAGAAGAAGAAGAAGATTGATAAAAGACAAATAAAAATAAAATAAAAAGTTTCATCTTCTTTCTCCTTAACCGTATTCTTTGTTTCCAACAACAAAATACAAATTTCTCTCCCTATTTGTTTCCAAAATGTGCGTAACGAAACATTCTGGGTATTTTGGTACTTTCATAGGGTTGTCGGGTCCATAACTAACCTAACGAAATCGAATCAATTTGGTCTCTTTCAATGTAAGAATAGAAAAGGCGGGTATTGTATAGCTTGTGAGTGAGATCACGAAAATGGCCATTCATTGGGATGGAATAGATCCGGGGGATGGAGGGTAATTTGGGGATTAGTGAAGAATATAACCTTGTTGGTTTTGTTGATGCAGGGAGCAGGCGAAGAGGCCTGCTGTGACTGTTTGACTCCATCTGTCAAATTTTGTGTAGATTTATTTGTTTATAATATGGAAATGTTATATCATTCCCGCTAGATCACCCTACTTTTAATTCAACGGTCTCTATCAAGATGACTAGACTGATGGACATAAATTTTACATAAACAATTAGTTACATTACATTTCCTTATTTGTTAATGTCAAAGCAGTTTTGTTGGTGATGTTGGAATTTATGAGGGAACAAATGCCGTGGAAATAAATATTATCGAACATAAAGTTGCAACGTACATAGTAACAACTGTAGGTGGTTTAACCAAGTCACACCAGCGTTTAATTGTTCCTTCATCTTTCAAACTTAATTGGATCACCAATTTTTATTCCCAATTTCACTATAAGATTGTGACTTGATATCCACATGAAACATGAAATCAAAAGCTCAAATAAGCATAGAGATGTTTGCTAGAACTTTTATGCATGGGCATGATAAATGGTGAATGGGTGTGACTAAATGCATATTGGCAAAAGTCACAAAATTATAAAACGCTTATATTGGAGACAATGCACGACCCTACATCATGATACACGAACGTGTACATAATTTTTATCCTATCTTATACAATCTGTAACTATTCAAATAACAAGTGATTCAATAAGATATATGGATAAGGTCAACATTGGATAATGAATAAGGTTAACACTAGATAATACGTAGTCGTGCATTGACCATGCACAATCATGCAAGTGACTTGACATTTATCCATTTTTTTCCTTTATCCTTATCCAATTTGGATGAAGTTAAACATCCAAAATTCCATCCACATCCATTCACCCTAGGATTTTTTCACTTTGGTCCTTAATGTATCAAATCTATTTTTTAGTCCAATTACTTTCTGAGGCCGAAAACTAATAATCCATACACTAGACTTGACTTATCTCAAATAATGTAATGTAGAGTTCAATCAACTCTTATTTTATATGACATATAAGCTCTTTGTTAAGTCAGTAGTGCACAAATTCATGTCAAATCTACAATCTAACAATACATAGACCAAGATTGTCCTTTAGTAAGACATCATAATTGACTATTAACTTGTCAACAATATAGTTACCATACAATTTAATCCCTTTGTCATTTGATATCACATCAAGACTAAGACATAAATTTAGTATCTACCTAAAAAAATCTTTGATATCATAGATTGATGTTTATATAAACAATCGAGTGCTATTTGATTGAGCAATAACTTAACCTTATTATGACCACAAATTTAAGTAGTCATTGATATCCATTAGTTGACCTATCACAGATATTTGTTTCTATGCTTATAAGTGATAAATACCTTATTGCTCTACCATCGTCTTCATACATCTCTCAATATAGTCAATCATCACCTTTTTTAAAACCTTTTCTCAAGGACTATATTGGGTTAGTGTCAAACAATATTGATCTATGTACATGACAGTTTGATGACTTCAAGTTAAAGGAACACATGTACCATCATTTGTTAAAAGGATATGTTTTATAGACATAAGAGAAACCATACATATGTGTTAAACCCTTGATGTTATGATGATAACAAAATGGGTTACTTTATGTATGGCATGACTTAGTTCATGATCAAAATTAGACAAAGTTTTATTTTTGTAAAATCGCCTAGACACACGACTGTGTCCCTTAAACATAAACCAATTTGTAGTTAATTTTGTAGTCGTGTGTGCTAAAACATGGTTTTATGGTGCTTGCTTATGCTAAGCTTAGTGTTATAACCCTCATTTATATTTGGTGATAGATAACCATGTGTCATAGATGCACAACCATGTGTGAATGGTTTAAAGACACACATAAGCAAAGGTGTACAATAGTGCTCATCCATGAGTAATCAAAAGAAAGGTTAGGAAAGTCAAAGTCAAGCTTTTCACACATAACCATGTGCGTCATGTAATGATCCCTGCCACAAGTCACCACACAATGTAGAAAATAATAAAAATCATAAATATAAAATACCTACAACCGGGATCTTTACAATAAAAGATTGCTGATGATTAAAATAATTGCATACAAAAGCTATAATGAACTTTTACTATTTATAGTAATAGTAAGAAGAAATTGATCATGTATTTAAAATCTCAGGTTACTCATGTATAACATAAACTAATCATACAGTATATACTAAAAATATAATACACACATATACATGAAAATTAAATAAAAGCATGTGAGCCATAACATGCAATCTACTATCAAGTCGTATCCCCCAAAATCTGACAGTTATCTCGCCCCACTCTGCGCTTTAATCACTAACCTGTAAGAAGGAAACAAGAAAGAAAGGGTAAGTGATAAAATCACTCAGCAAACGTTTCCTATCTCAAACACTAGCAGACTTCAAGTCTTAGCTGGTTTCATGACTCGTCATGTCATTCTCTGCTTTTCTGTTTTCTCTTATTATTCTGTATTTCTGAGTTTTCATCTGTTTTTTATAGCATTTTTTATCTTTATCCGTTCTGTTTCTCATGAAATACTATATACGACATGAAATATGTATGCTGAAATCATGTGTGTGCTGAAAAGTCATAAACTTGCCCTTGGGCATGGTTTTCTAAAAATTATTTCTGATATAAAAACTACGATCCAAATATTCTGAATATATATATACATATAGAATACTCTGAAAACTAAATCAAAAAGTACTATATTTAAAAATATCTGTTATGTTGGCTAGACTAATGAATACAGAGATTCAGCACCCTAGTCCTGTGAGCTCAATCCTACTGAAATCTACTGATGCATAACCAACACTCTCTCTAACGAGCTTGGTCAATGACTATATCCTCTCTAATAGACGTTGGTTTCTCTCTCTAGCGGGTGTGTAAACTTATAAGTGTCTCCTCATATTCACCCCTAACTGATGTCTAGATAATCGTATACTTATACTATAAATCATGCTATTGGATCTTTCGATCCATTTCTGAAAACATCTGATGTGACATGTCATGCTCTATAATGATAATCATGCATGATATATTGTTATATCTTGTTATTCGTAGATTTCTTATGCTTAGAAATGGTTTAAAGTGGCTTATGGATGCTCTGAAACTGTTTTTGTGCTTTTCTTAAGGTGCACGGCCTATGTCTCTAAGCGCATGGGCATGTATGAAGGCATACGGGACTATGTACTGTCGTGTTCTCAATCGTGCTAGCTTCTGGAATCAAATTATAAAATTTTGACTGGTTGCACAGACGTATTGTGTGAATACACGAGCATGCAACTAAGGCACAAGGTCGTGTCCCATACTGTAATAGCGTGTAGCTGCCTCTTGACACTCATGTGTCTTCCTTATAGAAGCGTGTAAATTTGAGAATGAGCATACAAGCATGTGCATCGGTTATACAAGTATGTGTCTCAATTTTTAGGTGTGCACGAGTGTCATACAAGGTCATGTTCATACAGACTTGAGGCCATATAAGTGTATACCTGTAGGCCCATGGTCGTGTGCTCAACTCAAATTCTACAAAAATCGTTTGGAAACCTAGAAATCCCACTCAAATCTCTTCCAAACTCTAATTAATCAACAATACACATTCAGGGCTTCTACCAGCATATTCATATTCATCAAAATCAACTCTCAATTATGCCATATCTCATAAATAAAGCATACAATACATGTATACAAAGAGATATACACATAATCATGGAATCAACCACTCAATCATCCATCAAAGCATTATCTCAAAACTTAAGCATACTGATAAAGCTTTAAACAAGTAACAATGGTTCCTAAGTACTCAAAACAACAAAGACATACTATGAAACAAAGTGAAAGAGGTAAGGGAACACTTACCTCTAGCCATAGAAGCTAGATCTCTCTCTCTCTAAGAGCTTTTGGATATCTAGTTTAAAGTTAAGTTGTTGGTTGATCTCTCTCAAAAGCCTTAGGGTTTACTGGAACATGGGGGAAGAAGAAAGAGAAGAAAATGATATATATAATTGAAAAGAAAATGCTCTCTCTCAAAAGCCTTAGGGTTGATCTTCCTGTTTCCATCAGTATTTTGCTCATGTTCTGTTATTCAAGCTGTTTCAGTACTTCTATTAAGTTTCTCTTAATTATTGTAAGACCCTGTCTGCTATATATTACTGTAGACCATTTTCTTTTTATAAATAAATAAATATATATATATATATATATATATATATATATATATATCCCTAATATATATATAGAAGTAGGTACTACTCTGACTGCTTACTAAAAAGATATGCGGAAGCTGGTTTGTAAATGTGATGGAAAACTAAAACCCACTGTACAGTACCCTGAAATGAAACTCATGTTTACTATATAATAATAATATCTGAAAACATAAAAGATACTATACAATCTGAATGCATGAGCAATCTAAAGCATGCGAGCCACAAACATGCTATCTGCTAAAACTAAACATATATACATACATATATAACTGAAAACTCGGGTGAAAACCCGCTCAAGCTATATCTCACACACCAGTCATCTCGTGCTCCAAGCTCAGCTCCCCGAAACACCAACCTGTAAGAAAAGAAACTAGAAGGAATGAGTGACAAGTCACTCAGTAAACATCTTCTACCTCTACCCTCGGGTAGGCTCTAGACTAAGCTGCCGTTGTTGACTAACTGCTATCTAAGCGAACTTAACTAAGTTCTTGATAGCCTAATAACTTTTTCTAATCCTCTGCTTTTATTATTAATTCTTGTGTTCTGATAGGATTAGCTGAATTCTTTTGTTTCTTTATTTCTGACGTATACAGTGCAACTTAATCTTCCTTTTCTTTCTTATCTTTCATGATTCTGGTCTTACTATCTGTATGTTTTGCCATACCATGTACTATGTATCATGGTATGTTGAAATCATGCTATTTGCCCTTGGGCCTGTTTAATGAAACATGTTTCTGAAAACTGTTGTTAGGATCTGAAGATCCAAAACACTAAAAAGTTGAATAAAACTATTTCTGAAATCTTTGTATCCAAAGATACCTGCTATGCTGATCAGACTAATGAATACAAGGATTCGACATCTTGGCCAAGTGGGCTAAACCATACCAGCGAAGTGCTAGTAAGCTGAAATATCCTACCATACTAGTCTTCAGACCAGTAAGCTGAAATCTAATCAATCTGACCAAAGTCAGAAAGTAGAAAACCCACAGATACCCCCTCGAATTCACCCTAAATAACTGACCCAGATATCGAGCCCTGATGCTGAAAACTGATGCAAATGGATCACTTGATCCCTTTTCTGAAAACACTGTTTAACATGCTATGTTGAATGATGCTATTCATGCATGTTATCTTTTCGATTCTCTTATCTTTCTTATTACAGTTTATCTTACTGTTATACTGTTCTTGTAACTTATTAAGCTTATTAATAAGTTCTATGTTCTATTATGTTTCTGCCAGCTTTGTCTTTGTTTTCTGTTTTTGTTCTGTATTTGTTACTGTTTTCCTGTTTTCTGTTTCTATTTCTGTTCTTGTCTTTATTTCTGTTTTCTATTTGTAACCTATCACTAGATTACGCTGCTTAAGCCTGTTGATGAGTTTCTTGTTCTATTGTGAGATTAAAGAGTGATTCTGGAGAATATCTTATTCTTTTTCTTTTTGCTTTCTTTTCTTTTCTTTTCTTTCTTTTCTTGTTATTGAAATTCTGCTTATTTTCTTATTTCTGCTAGGTGCACGGGCGTGCACTATCGGACGCACTGGTGTGCATGCAAGTGCACGGGTCATGTGTTGGTCGTGCAGCCTAACCGTACAAGGTTCTGAAAATTCTAGCTAAAATCTCACACTTGGCTCATGCACGACCGTGACCCTCAGGTGCACAGGTGTGATCCCCTCTCAAAAGCTTATCGTGCATACCTCACATACACGACCATGACCTTGCCAACACCAGAATGCACAGACGTGTGCACACGAACGCACGGGCATGCATCCAACCCTATTTCGACACCCACAACTGAAATCTATAAGATCACACCAAAACTCACCACATTCCATATTAAACATACTAGCATGCAATTTACATTGCTAATAAGCTAAAAATATGCATCAATCACTGAAATAACCTAACCAAGGAAACACAAACCCAAGGAAACAAGAAAAAGGTAAGGGAATACTTACCTAGAGCTGCTAAGATCTTCTATATCTCTATCCTCGGCAAAATCTTGGCTGGAATGGCTGCTAAAGCTGGCTAATCTCTCCCTTAAAAGGCTAGGGTTTCCTAGAGAGAAAAGAAAAGGGAAAAGCTGACTAAAACGGACGGAGAAAAAACATTGGTTTTTATACCAGTAGGCACGCATGGGCATGTGGCAAACATGCACAGGCGTGTATGGCGAGAAAAGGATGCATGGGCGTGTGTCCAAAGACGTACGGTCGTGCTCTTTCCACAAGCTGTATATAAAGCCAACAAAAGACCATTCTACCCTCTTATCTCATTGAGACAGATTTCTAATTGAGAAATCTCTCTTCTAACCCCGATTCAAGGCCTAAAAAGACCATTCTAACCTCGAGCTATTACAATTATAACAGTGGAAGTGATTCTGGAAGTTTCCCATTACAATTTTTTGTGTCTCTTTTTTCTTTCTATTTGTTCTTACTCTTAATCTGTTGTTTCTTCTCTTATTTCACATAGAGTACATGTTATATTTCTTTATTACTGATATTCTACTGAATTGGAAGGAAATCTCTTATTTTCACAAGATGCATAAATGTGCACTATTGGATGCACGGATGTGCATGTGAATGCCTAGGCCGTATGCTAGTCGTGCAATCCAACCGTGCTAGGTTTTAGAAATTTCTGCTTATTCTTCTCTTCTGCTAATGCACGACCGTGACGCTCAAGTGCACGGTTATGAACTTACCATAATCCAATTATGCATGACTAGCATGCATAACCAACATGCATGACCGTGACCCTTCTAAAACAAAAATACACAAACGTGCATTCTTGAGTGTACGGGGATGCATTCTTAAGCGCACGGGCGTGCATCCTGCTCTGTTTCGGTGACCATGGTCAAAACACGCAAGATCACCACCAATCTTAACTCAAATCTTTATCAAACTTCAATTAAACATACTATAACATATAAACATGTAACACATACTACTATTAACACATTTTTCCCATCATTCATAGCCGAATCAAGCTAATATCTCTCTAAACCCTTAAATACACATACACACATGTATCAAGGGAACTAAACATGCTTCTACCTCCAAATTTTTCATCTATTTCATCATCATTATTTCATAAACATGTTAATAAATTGGAAACATGCTTTTATAGCTGAATCAACCCAACTAAGGAAATATAAACTATGGAAACAAAAAAAAGGTAAGAAAATACTTACTTGAAGCTACTAATGACTTTAATCTTTCTATCTCTAGCTGAATCTTGGCTAGATTAGCTGTTAAAAATTGGCTAATCTCTCTCTTAAATGGCTAGGGTTAGTTAGAAAGGAAGAAAGGGGAAATGGGTGAGAAAACTGACTAAAACTGATAGAGAAAAAATATGACGTTATTTATCAACAGGTATGCACAGGCGTGCATGGCAAGAAAGGGACATACAGACGTGTGTCTAGAGATGCACAATCGTGCTCCTTCTACAAGCTGTATATAAAACCATCATAAAGACTACTTTACCCTCTTAACTCACTAAAACTAATATCTGACTGAAGAATCTCCCTTCTAACCCCGATTTAAGGCCTAGAAAAACTATTCTAACCTCGGGATGTTACACTTATCCCTTCTAGTGGTAAAGTTCAACCTGTCATGAATTTCCATTAATTCTTAAGTATTAATGGATGACTATTTCAACCTACTATCCATAAAGATGTCTTCCACTTAGCCCACTCACTCAGACCAATCATTAATTATCCTTCACCCAAATCTAGCAACCATAAAGCCTAAAGGATGCCAGTTATTAGCCTAGAGGTACGTATTTCTCCTATCCCTAATGATATACTTGATATGATCCTTTATTTTATCTTTAATTTTTAAAACTTTTTTTACCACCAGGTGCTCTCACAGGCTACTTTTATCTCCCATGAACTTTTATTTCTCAGTTTATACACTATAACCCATGCAACCTAAATGGATTGGCAATTAGGTTGGTAAATATCCCAAATTTGTTTAGTCATAATGGCATTATTTCAATCCTTGATTTTAAAGAGCTTAAGACCATCTTTTACCTTTAAGAGACATGCCTCATCCCATGTAACTTTAGCCTTGCCCAAATTCTCATTTTCATTCTAGAATAACTTTGTAAGTTTAGAGTTAATCTCTTTAAGAACATTAGAAGGAAAGATAAAATGAGAGGCCTAGTAGATCTACAGATTAAAAAGAATAACCTTAATCAAAAGAAGCCTACCAGTATAGGATAAAAACTTATTTTTTCAAGAGGTAATACTAGTAAGAATTTTTTCCAAGAGAGGTCTACAGTTCTCCCTAGAATGTTTATTAGACACCATAGGCATCTAAGGTAATTGAAAGGAATCATCCCCATCTCAAAGTTAAGGATATCTGTGATTTTCTCCTTTTCACAATTATTGACACTAGAAATGAAAATTCTGCTTTTCTCATTGTTCTCTTTTAGTCCCTACCATTTATGAAAAGTACTTGAAATCTTTTTTTATCATGTCGACTGATAGTTCCTCTGCTTGAAAAAAAAATAATTAAGTCATCCATAAAGCATAAATGTGAGATGCCAACTTTTTTGCACTTCTAATGATACTTAAAATCCCTACTGGTTGCCTTATTGTCAATAAGGCAAAAAAGGACATCCACAACAATAACAAAAAAGTAAGGAAAGAAGGGGTCTCTTTGCCTTAGCCTTTTCATACTGCTAAAAAATCCCTTTATCTTACCATTAATACTATGAGAAAACCAATAAGAAGTGATGCCAGCTTTAATCTAAAAAATGAGCAATAGGTGTAACCCAATTTCCTTCAAAACCTTACAAATAATATCTTGCCTCACTATATCATTGTTTTTATAAAATCCACCTTGATGGCATATCACTTCTTTTTCTTGTCTTCTTTGTGATAATTGTAAAATAATTACAAAGTAGAATATTATCACCAATTTTCCTACGTCCCACTAAAGTAGGCCTTATTAATAAAACCCAATAGAATAAATTTAAGTCTATTTGCCCTAATCTTAGTGATAGAGTTTATAAATAGTATTGTAACAAGATATAGGCTTGAAGTCCTTGGCTTTGGACAAATTATTGCATTTAGGAACCAATGCAATTAATATACAATTCATACCTCTATGAAGATGGCCTGTGGAGACAAAGAATTTGATAACATTGACAACGTCATTACTAACAATATTCTAAGCAACTTTAAAGAATAAAAGACCAAAACCATCCAGCCTAGAGGCTTTGTTATCATTCATGACAAAGATAGTCCTTATAATCTCCTCATGAGTGACTTCTTAAACCATAGGTTTGTAGCCCGTTGTAAAGTCTATGGAGTAGACACCCGAAGGTTACCTCGGAAAAGTATATATCAGTGAAGATGAACGATTTTACAGATCCCTTGCAGAAGACCTAACTTTCCTCACCTACCCAATGGGTTGGATTCGAAAAGTCAGGTACAACAATGGGAAGGTGTTAGGCACCCATGCCGTCCGGTATAAAGACTGACCTCTACTATTGTGGTTTATTTGTTAAACGCATTATTGAATTTAATTAAGTTCCATTTTTAATCACATGATACATGCAAATATTCATTCAAAGCAAACAAAACATTCACAATAAAATAAAGAAATAAAAGCAAAAAATAAATAAAATAAAATAAAATTACAACTCATTGCACATACACCCTTATACATCGAATCTAATTCTAAACAAGTATAATAAATTAAATAATCCATACAAAACAATTCTATTAGTTATAAAATATATATATATATATATATATATATATATATATATATATATATATATATAATATTCAACATCCATGCCATAAAAGTAATAATAATAATAATAATAAAAGCTGAGAATAAAAAAATTAAAATTACATCCCCTTTTGCACATACACCCTTATACATTCATCTAATCCTGAACAAGCCTAATAAAATAAATAAATAGATGAACCTTGCAAAACAAATTGTTAGCACAAATTTAATAAATAATAATAATAAAATATTTGTAGAAAATAAATTAAGACTAAATCCACCACGTCCTTGATCGACTTCTCTTTCATGCTCAATTCGATTGAAGAACATTTCACATAAAAAACGATAAATAAAACACTTATGATAAAAAAAAAAAAAAAAAGATATAAAAATTACAACTCTTTAACCATTCACTCCTATACATTCGTCTAATCTTAAACAAGTTTAATAAAATAACATAAAATAAAATAAAAACCTACAAGCCTAATGAAATAACATAAAAATAAGATGAAAATCTACAAAACAAATTACTTCAGAAAATATATATAAAATAAAATGAAAATAAAATAAAAGAATAAAATAAATAAAAATAAAGCCCGTCCCCGATCGGGCACATACTCCACATTTATGAGTTGCTTCACTCTCAATTCCTTTCTTGCATTCGACTCATTCTTTGGAGTGCATCATGAATATAATGAAAATAGGAGAAAAAAATTGTACTACAATTATATATATACATAATCCCATTTCCAAATCCATACTATCCAGAAATTCGTTTCAAGCATTCATACTCATATTGTTCTGAATATGTTAAACACATCTTCTCTTGATTATTAACAAAATGCTGTGAACGGACATGTGGCTGAGTATTACAAACAAACATCATTTTCTCATTCTATTTATTGGCAGACTATCAATGTACGGTTACTGAGAGCAAATGAATCCAATAGATTTTAGAATATGTAATTTATCATAGGCATTACTCTTCTGGAAACTTATTCACACACATATACTTCTATTCATGCACAGAAAACTAAACATTGCCAGAATAATTAATCACATAAATCTATTGTCTACATGTTTCATTCCTTATTCTATTAATTTAATAAAAACAACCATCTACCTCCTAACATCACCACACGCGTCCTTAATTGGTAAAACTAAAGCATATAAACATCATAACCACAATAATATTCAGAACATAAAACAATGCATTTCATGACAATTTACTCCTACGAATGTTAATATGCAAATAATAAATGATGAATAGTAAATTAAAATGATTATTTACAAATATTTTTTTGAGAAAGGGGATTCCAAGCATGCAAATAATTAAAAAAAAACACAAATAACCTCATAAATTTTGCAAATAATAGAAATTAATAAATAACTTTTTTTTCCCCTCAGGTACATACTTATGATCAAATTGTTTCAGAATTTTATTAATGCCGAAACTGAGGATATTCGAGTTATGAGACTGTAGAGTCTGCATGGATATTGTCAGAGCTTCATTGTTGCTGAGTTGAGAATGGTCTGATGGCTATATAATCGAATGGCTAAAATTTGGAATTAATTCTCTAGAGTTTACAACTATTGGCTTTAACGGGTAAGCGTTTCAGACTTGATGTCTGTGTTCCAAGATTTTAGATGTTTGGATTTTTTTTTTTTCAGATGTTGGGAACAGGGCTGCTAAAGTTGAAATCCACCATCTCAAAGTCCTCCTCTTCTGTATTTTTTCTGTCTTTTCTCTTTCTACTTTCTTTTTTTCAAATTCCCTCTCCTGGTATTTTTCTTTCTCATTTTTATAAGCCTCTGGAGGCTGAGATCCAGAGAATTAAATTCATTTGATCGAGCCGTGATAAGGGGAAATTCAATTCCCCTCAATCCGCCCAAAAAACAGTAACGATTAAATTTTATATGCAGAAGAAGGGATAAGCCACTGGAGGAAAAGGAAATCAGAAAGTTGGATAAGGTTCAACAGAAAATAGAAACTGGCAAGCGAAAAAAAATCAAGCGCAAAGGAAAACCAAACAAGCTGGCATAGGCTGGAAAATGGTACGGATAAAACTGGCAAGACAGAAGATCGGCAGAAATAAATTAAACGGAAAGGAGCCTAACAGAATGTGCGCGCGAGCTGGGCCACTAACTTAAGCCCACTTCTTCTCCTCTCTTGTCTTTTAAACCTTTGTTACTTGGGCCATGTGCATGAAATTTTTCACTTTGGAATTTTTTCACGGGTTGTACTTTTTAGATTACTAGGCTTCCTCCCTTCTTATGGTTATTTTTTAAAATTTTTTTATTATTATTTTTTTGTTTGAATTTTAAGGGTTGATTTATAAATTCAAGGTGGTTTATTTTCTCATAGCTTATAGGTTTTGCTCGTCTATCCTCAGCTCGACACCATAAAAACTTCGAACTAATCTCCAGGTTTTTCATCATCGGCAATGACTTTATTGGGTCCAAAATGAGGTGTTTACAAGCTATTAGAGAGAATCTTTCTAAAATATCTCACAAGCTCACCTTTAATAATATCAAGATCATCAACAAATGAGTCATCCTCTAGGAATATACCATTAATTTTGTTCCTATTTAATTGCTTTTTAATGCACTTGAAGAAGTAACTAATATTCTGATCTCCCTCTTTTAACCATTGAATTCTTGACATCTATTATGTAAAGACTTTTCCATCCATCTTAACTTAGAAAACTCTCTAACTTTAGTTTTTTCTTCCCCACCAAGTGAAGAATCAAAGGGAGCGTTATTTAAGCTCACCTGAGCTCTTTCAAGTATAAGCCTAACATGCTAAACTCTTTTTGAAATGTTCCAAAAGTTATTCTTATTCACTTCTTTCAATCTAACTTTGACTATTCTTTCTAGGCCTCAAAAACCAAAAGAAGAAACCACTCATATTTGGTGTAAAAATTAAAAAATTTGAAGGGGTATTTTGTCTTACACTTTTCCTCACCAATGGTAACAACATAAGGATAATGGTCAAAGATACCCTTAGGGACGAGTATGGAACTAGTATTTGGGAAAAAATCATGCCAAACATCGTTTACAAGAACCCTATTAATCTTATAGAAAATCTTATTAGTCCATAACTCCTACTGCTCCAAGTGTAGAATTCTCCTATAAATCTCAAGTCATTAAGGTTAATTCTATTGCAACAAATATTAAAAACCTCCTCATGCACCTCTCATCTATTTGACCATTATATTTATCCTCTTTCTTTCTCACCGTATTGAAATCACCTAAAACAATCCAAGGAGCACCACCAATCATTCTAAACATTTATTCTAACCCACCCAAAGATGTTTCCTCCCATATAATAGTTTGCCCAATACACAAAAGTAGTATTGAATAACGAAAGGCCAAGATTATCCAGAATATCACAATAAATAAAATTGATCCCTACAATCAATTTTATCCATTCTAATTTTGCTCTTTATTTTAAGCAACTAATATCCTATTGCTAGGGTTAGCCTCATAATTATTAATAATCTCCCAGTTCCTAAACAATACTTTACCAAAATAAATGTAGTTATTCTCTATCATCTTAGTTTTAACCAAAGCCAACAAATCTAGTCCATGATTATTAATTAACCACCTAACTTCTTTCTACTTAAAGGGTAAGTTAAGACACCTAATGTTCCAAATTCCCAAATTAATCGAGAGAAAGTAAGATGTGGGCATGACCCTAATAAGTGTCAATTGCATATATAATTTTTTGGCTAATTTATAGAGCTTTAGGGGATGATTTAACCATTTTAGCCTTATTATAGATGTATTTTAAGATCACATGTTTTTTATGTTTGGTTTTACAAGAAATTTTAGTATTGATATAAATTCAATGGAAATCAAGCTAAAAAGACACTTACGAAGAACTAGTTGGTGGTTTGAATTTAATCTAAAGAAGAATGAGTTACCGAAGCATAAAAGGGAAACTAGAGCATTGTGTGCCATGACAAAAAAACAAGGATTTTCAATAAGTTTAAGCTTTATAATGAAAAATTAGTCTCCATCAAAGTTGTAGTGGATATCTCAAGATTTTTATAAAATTGTTATAGGGAAAAATCCGAGTTCATTTGAGCCTTCAACCGTTGTCACGTAAATTTAGGTATTCTTCTTGAAATTTTATGTCTGACCATTAAAGACTAAAATGGTTATAACTTGAGATTCTAAAGTCCAAATGAGGTGATTTAAAAGCAAATGAAACTAGACATCCAAAGTTATAACTTTCATGAAGGCCAAAATTTCAGATTCCAAAAGCTCTAAGGCGTAATGCTAGATGCAGCAAAAATCCCAAAAACTTGGTGCTGTAGCATGGCGACCCATGCCAAAACATGCAAAAATGGGAAAAACTTGATGTCGTGGCATGGCACCGTAACTTAGCATCATGCAATAGAAATCCACATTTTTTAAGACTTTTTTCTTAATCGTAGGCTATATATATCCATTGTATACTTACCTAAAAAAGAGAGCTACCTTATGACAACTTTAGAGAGATTTTTCACGCAATTTTGAGAGATTCTTGATTTTATTTGAAGATTCGATCAACTAAACAATACGAATTGTAATTTTAAAATGATTTTCGAAAGATTCTTATATAAGATTCAACAATTCTTCAGGTTTCATTCTTGTTCTCTACTATGTTTTGCTTGAATATGAATGTTTAGTTTTGTTTAATAAGGAACTAAATCTTCTTTACTAAGACTAGGGCCAACTAATTCATGAATTTGTAGTGTTTTTCAATTATAATTAATGAGCATGTGATTTCATTGTGAGTTTGTGTTTTGAACTTAATATCTATTAAGATTCTGACCAAATTTTAATAGGAATTTTGTTGTATGATTGAGACCAAAGGTGATATTACATAAAAGCTATGAAAATAAAAACCATGAATTAATTGAATATAGAGATATATTTGGTGATATATGCAATAGTCATAGGCACAATAAGTTTGTACTGAAAGCTAATGGATTCCATAGAACTTAATATATTTTCATTTAATTAAATCTACATAGAGATATCTAGGTTATTAGATTATGACATATGATTAATATTGTATGAAAAAGAATATTAATCAACTTAAGGAGTTTCATTGTCACATGAATGAAACCAGATATTCAGTTGTATAGAAAACCTACCTTGAAGTGAATTAGCAAACTGAAGTCTTTGCATCATCTCATATATTGACATCAGATTACTTAGGTGCAATTTTTAATTGTTTGTAGGACCCGCCGTCACGAGTACCCTTACTGTAGAATACTAGGAGGGCTTTTTATTAATAATCTGAAAACTCGGGTACCCGCGACAGGAATCCTACAAAAATAATAAAACTCTGAAACTTGCTATACATTCAGAATACAGATGCAGAAACTGGAATACATACTCTGAAATACATAACTGAGATATACATTATTTGTTCTGTACAAAGGGCCCAATGGCCTTTTTCATATATATAACTGTTCCTATACAACTGGTTACATAAACATTTACAAAATGACCACATAGGTCCAAAACTGTAAACTGTACAACTCAAAACTGAGATCGTGGTGTGGGTCCTCTCCTGCAAGCCTCGAACCACCCGTTCCTCTGAAATAGTACGAACACCTGAAAAGGATGGAAGAAGGAGGGGGATGAGTGATAAAGATCACCCATTAAGCGCTCCTTACTTCCCTCAACCCAAGCAAGCAACATACAATCAATCAAACATACTTGGCCTCGGCCCTATTCATACATCTATGCGTTTGCTGGAATCTGAAACTGCTATTTGAATTTCATTCTCATTATATATTGATTTCATTATTATTCATGTCATGATGTGTATGTCATGTCATGCTACTGAAATATCTCATGGATGCATGCATCTGAATATCTATATCTGAATGTACCCAAAGGTACTCGCTGTGCTGATCAGACTGGTGAACACAGAGATTCGACATCTTGACCATATGGGCTGAACAGTCTAGCTACTGGCTAGAAAGCTGAATCTGTATACTGCTGAACGATCTGACTGGTGTCAGAAGGTTGAATCTGATATGCTGTTGAGCATTCTGACTGGTGTCAGAAAGCTAAATCCCACAAATGCCCCCTCGAGTTCACCCTATACTCTTACCCGTACATCGGATTCTGAATACTGAATACTGCTGAATTCGGATCCCTTGATCCTCTTTGAAGCTACATATCATGCCATGATATGCATATGCAGCTTTATTGTTTGAATTCATGCTTTTCTGATGCTTATCAGAAGCATTTATGTTATTCAATTGAGTTCTCATGCTTTATTTCTCATTTTCTATTATTTTTCTGGAAAACTGCAAGTGCACGGGCGTGTGGGCAAGGCACATGGGCGTGCATGGCTAACACACGGGCGTGCATGTCATAGACATACGGGCGTGTGCCCAGACGCACGGGACCGTGCGCTAGTCGTGCGTCCGACCGTGCAAGCTATTAGAATTTTTGAAAAATTTCACTGAAAGTGCACACACGGGCGTGCCTCTCAGGACACACGGGAGTGCGTCTAGAATTCTGGCTGTGCACACAGCGTGCACACGAGTGTGCATATGGAAAAACAAAGGCACACGACCATGCCATGCAGGCACACGATCGTGCGTCTTGTTCTTCAACAAAAGCACCGCTTGGAAATTTGCTCTAAATTCATGCCAATTCACATTCAATCTCAAAATCACTTCAAATATGCATTCCCAACATCTCAAATAACACAATTCAAGCATTCAATTCCACATGCATCAATCCACATGGATTCTACCATGGAAGCATCATCTTTCTCTCTCTAAAACATGATCAACAAGCATGCATGGAACAAGGATGGCCAAAATCATCATCTCAAGTCACAATTATCATCAATCAAACATACATAAACTCATCAACATCCCAAACATAGAAATTCATCAAAGAAAGCTGGGAAAACGTGAGGAGAAGTAAGCGAACACTTACCTCGTGCCATTGCCTCTGAAAGCTAATCTTTCAAACTAATCTCTATGCTCTCTAGCTTGATCGGGAGCTACGGGAGGCTGGATCTCCTCTCTAATGTTAGGAGCTGCAAATGGAAGAGAGAAACTTTGGCTAAAATGAAAGCTTGGGTAAGAAAAATAACTTAATTCTCTCGGCTCACTTATTTACTAAGCACCTGCACGGGCGTGCATCAAAGGTGCACGGGCGTGCACAAGGGAAAATGGACTTAATCCATTTCCCGCTCACTCGCCTGATCGAATCCTTCCGAAAATATTCAAACGAAAGCCACATAAGCTCCGAAAACTTACTAACTCACCCCTGAACTTTACTAGGCTCCCAATCTCTCTCTGAATCTCGTTTCTAACCCCAAAACTCTTCTCCTAAGGGTTTTTCTAACCTGGGATGCTACATTGTTTGCTTTTATTTTTATTTTAGTTGTTTATTTATTTCTGATTCATATTCATTAGTCTAGATAAAGTTAGAGGTGGTGTCGTCTTGGTATTTGCTTATGCAATCCCATAGATACGATAACTCGAAATGTTGTCCTTGTTATTTGGACCTAATACATATGCTAAAAAGTTAGGGTTAAAACTTAAAGTATCAGACCCTTTCTAGCTAACTTTTTTCACTTACTCTTACTTAACTTCCCTTCTTTTACATCTCTAATTTATTTTTTGTTAACGTTTAGACCTTTCATAAAAGGCCTAACATTAGAGGCTTTATACCTTTTCCCTTCAGGCTATCCTTATCTTTTTCATAAGAGTTTTCAATAGTAGTGTCTTCCAACTCAACCCCTATAACCAACAATTCCTTTCCAACTTCCTTACCACTTGAAGATCCAATATTAAAATTGGTAGGTGAGCACTCCTCAGACAAGTGGTCAAAATTCCTCTCCAAGGTGTTATTTATCAAGCTTATAGCTGATGGTCCTCTAATACCTTTATCCACCTCTAACTTAGTTACGATAACAAAATGACTTCCACTATCTTTCCTAGGGACTATCCTGTCCTTCAATTTATCTGAATAGACTTTCTTCTTGCATTACTTGCTTCTTTCTGATTCATAACATGCTTCTTTTGATCTACACCTAATCCTCTAAGTTTACTTCCTCCTCTTGCTTGGAATTGCTTACTCAAATTCCCTATTTTCATGTTTCTCCATCATGACCATAATGCTTACAAATAGAACTCTTGATTGGTTTCTAACTATATTCAATTCTCACTTCCATAATTTTTCCACTAGGCAGCTATGAATCGAGGTACTCCAGAAAAGCCCTGTCAATTTCCATTTCAATGTTAACCCTAACAAAGTCTAGTCTTAAACCTTTTAGGGCTCCTCATCTCCAACAAAACTCCATAAATTTTCACCCGATTTTATTTCTTCATCAATTGATCCCATATCTATAGTCCATTTCTTCATAAAAAACTATTGACCCCCTATTGACCAAGGACCCCTTTTGATCGCTTAATCATATCATCTTTTCTTGCGAATTTTAAAAATAACCATCCCTTGACCATGGAAAACCACACCCTAAAGACCAAGATTCAATCACATCCTTTTCACAAATTTCTTAACGAGCGGAAAAGGCAGCCACTTCTCCAAGAAGAACCAACAACACACTTATCCTCATAAGCACCAACAAAAAAGTCATATAGTGATTATTATTTAGGCCAAATGACTTTTTTCCACTCAAATTTGGATTAACTGATAAAATATTATCAATTAAATTTGAAAGTTCATTTATGTATCTATCATCCATTTCCGTTAGTAAAAACTATTAGAAGGGTGAAAAAAATCATTTTGCACATGCTAAAAAATAACAATTTTAAAATGTTTATAAAATATAGTTTTTCCCCATCCTATAACATTTCTATATATTTTTTTAATAACGTAATCCTATATTCAAATTAGATGTTTTTCAAATAATATAATCCTATATTCAAATCTGATATATTTCAAATAACTTTATCGTTGAATTATCTCTAAATTATTGAATGCTGACGCTAAACATCCTCCTAAGTATTCACTCACTTCTTTTTTCTTCTTCATCGTTTTCTTTATTATTTCTCATTTTTCTCCAACCACAAAACTTGCTTATGATGAAGACAAGATCACCTCTGGCTTCAAGTTCAATTATAAAGTTTGAACAATTAATGGTTTCACCAACAATAGCAGTCCACAGATCATTCATCGTGAATCGAAAAATGATGATTTACGACAATGTACTCTTCGAAAAGATAATGAATTTAAGTTCAAACTTCTTAAAAATATTTTATGGACCATTTCCTTCTCTGATCCATGCATGGTCCATCACCATCGCGGTGGAAATCAGATGGAAAACATTGAGTGGGACCCTTCCAGATTTTATTTGAAACCTGACCTTTATCGAAATCATTAAAGCAGATAATAGTCAGATTAAGGGAAGCATTCCTCATGAAGCTGGCAACTTAAACAATGAAACCAACTTTAAGCCTTGGAAACAATAAATTGATGGACCAATTCTGCCGGGTGGCTTCATTCTAAATTAAATTTGTCCATTAAGAAACTTGGTGGGCTTCATTGGAATGATAACAAAATTTAGAGTAATGCTATGCACCCACTAAATTAATTCATTTATAGATAAATTTTATTTAATTAAAATAGAGTCTACTCATTGATCAACCCATTCTTGTGACATAAAGATGAAAAAGTGATTCCTTTTTTTTTTTGATTTGTTATTTAGTGAAAATCAATTTCTTGTTTGAAAGGGGGGCCGGGAGGAGAAGAAGACGAAAAAATAAAGACAATGGAAAAATCAAAGAAAAAGAATTTTCTTAAAAAACATAAAGTTATCATTATTATAATTATTGGCATGGGTAAAATGACAAATTAATAATATTAGATGACAAACTATTTGACTACATGCAATGCAATATACTTATTTGAGTAACATCATGTAACTATTTTAAAAAGGAATGATTGCATCCGTATCTGTGGATATGAATTGGTTTATTTATGAATAAATTTTATTTAATTAAAAATAAAGTACATCTACACTGATCAACCCCCCGTCTGCCATGCAAAAGTGAAAAAATGACTGCCCTTTTGATAATCACTAACTTTTTTGTACTTATCCACACTCTGAACTTGAAAAACAAGCATTTAGAAAACAGAAAAAGAAAGGCTACAGATTAGTCTCCGGTCTCACAAGTGGACCTACAAAAAATCTATCACGCTAATCAGATCAAAAGCTGTCATGTGATTGGCTAAATCACCCAATACTAGGTTGACGTGGATGCTGACAAGGCAAGAAGATAAACCTTCTGTAAAAAAATTTATGGGCAAAATATATGACGGAGAAAAATGTTCGGCTTCCGATAGCGACAGTTAACATAAAATTTGAAGATAAAATTAACAAGATATCTCATCACAACAAACACAATCTCCTGGAAAAAAATATTTCATAATTTATTTTTTTACTTTTCAATGGAGGATGAGAAGGAGGAGAAGCAAATGAGCGATGAGGAAATTATTTTAAACCCTGGTGGTCAAAACCCTAATAATAATGGTGGTTGTTCAGCAGAGCTTTATGATATGCATGGTGAACTTTATGCGATGCATGGGAATGCTTATTTTGACTTCTTTCCGCCGGGTTATCGTTTCAAGCCTAATGATGATGAGTTGGTGGTGCATTACTTGAAGAAGAAGATACTGAATGAGCGCTTGCCGCCCAATCGGATCGAGGAAGTTGAGCTTTATAAGAGGAATCCTGAGGACCTTGCAGGTTTGAAAGAGAGGTCCTTTGTTTTATTTTTTTATTTTATTTTATTTCTTTATTGTTTATGGAGTGAGAGTATTCATCTTTTAGATTAGTTCTTGAAGTGAAAGTAGTCTATTTCTTGCGTTTCTTTTTATTTGAAGAAAGTGCTCATAGTTCTTGAGTTTCCTATGTTGAAGGAAGTGTTTTTTTGTTATTGAGTTGAAGTTAATTTGTATCTTTGGCATTTGTTGTGTTTGGTCCCAAACAAAAAATTCTTGTGTACATAATTTACAAAACAGATTTATTTACCAATTGGGCAGAAGAAGGGTTTTTCTTTAACCGATGTGTTCCTTTCGCTTTTTCAGATAATTACACTTCCCATGGAGATAAGGAATGGTATTTCTTTACCCCGAGAGATAGAAAGTACAAGAATGGGGAAAGGCCTAATCGTTCTGCAGGAGATGGATACTGGAAGGCTACTGGAGCTGATAGACCTGTCAACCATAATGGAGTTCAAGTCGGATCCCGGAAGGCCTTAGTCTTCTACAAGGGAAAGCCTCCCAAGGGTGACAAAACTGACTGGATTATGCATGAATTTAGAGTCGAGAATCTCCCCAGAAGAAAAAGGGCTGAAGTTGAAAACGATATGCGGGTAAAGTTTTCTTCTTTTCTTTCCCTCTAATTCAATGCCTAAAATTTTTCAATGTTAATGTTGACTCAAGTTTCCCGCAGCTGGATGATTGGGTTTTGTGTAGGCTATACAAGAAGGTTGACAAGAATTCCAAAGGTTCAGGTCGTCCAAGAGATGGCAGAGTCCTGAATCAAGAACCTGAAAACGAAGTTCCTCTTCAGATTCGGGATCCTCAGCAAATGCCAATAGAAGAAGAACAAGAAGGAAGCTTCAATATGCATGAAGGCCTTGACTCCCTTTATCAAATTTTTAGTTCCTATTTCGAGGCAAATTCAATGGGGTTGTATCATGTGAATAGTTCTCTATTTCTTCATGGCTGTCAAAGCGGCCTTGTTGGAGGCTCTCAGTCTTTGTACTTTCAGCGTGGGCAGAATCCGATGATTAACCAGAGGATTCCTGGTAACCTACTGTTGCCTGCTGAATCATATTCTTGTGCAGATAATCTAAAGTACGAGCAGTTTAATGACTACCACTCGGACGAACTTTGGGGTATCTCACCAGTCGATCAGGGAAATAATGCTACTGAGCAGATGGCTTCCAGCCACAAAGGGGCTCTCTACTCTGTCATTCCTCCTCTCAGTGATGATCCAGGGGCTTTGACTTCTATGGTTTCTCCATCCTTCAACGAAGATAAGCAGCCGAAAATGCTTATCTAGATTGTCATTTGAGTGACTTATTAGATATCGTTTTCCGGAGAAAGGCTAGATTTTGTTATTTTGACGATTTAGAAAACATCTTGTTTTGTTTAGGTACTATTTTTAGAGAGCTTCAGGTTTATATTTGTTTTAACAATTCACCAACGATCTTTGATTGCGCAGACTTGATATATTTTTATATGATTGAATTAAATTGTGGACCAAATAAAATTTGATTAGAAGTGGCAATGGTAGTTTAAATCAGTTTGATTAAACTGTAAAAATGTTTCAATTTGCTCATTCAAAATTTTTTCCTTCTTGTAGTGTGAATACTTCTTATTTCACTCTATTCATTCTTCTCATCATTCGCTTGGGGGACCCTGGAATAATTTTGTTCAATTTCTTATGATTATTAGTTGCCAGCTTGCTATTTTATTCTGTTAGTTAATGGGGCAAAAGCTGGACCCAACTAATCTAATGTATGCTTCAAGCAGCTGCTAATTGTTCTAGAAATACATACAAAATGCTGCTCCTTACATGGAAATGCAGACATCTTTCCAGAATCCTAAAGGGAAGGCCTATATAATAGCATAAACATAAGCCCATTTAGTTGCCGCTCTGGCAAACCTGTGGGTGTGCGCATTAGAAGATACTAGAACCAATTT
>JAJEJH010000141.1:504623-646591 GCA_026122585.1 Anacardium occidentale | reverse complement strand
AAGTTTGGGTGTTAAACCCAATGCAATGTCATATTCTTTGCTTGTTGAGGCTCATCTTATCAACCGAGATCAGAAAGCTGCTCTCGCTGTGATTGATGACATGGTAAGCCAGTGTTATGTGTGTTTCTATGATTTGGATTGGAGTCTACAAAATTAAAACCATGTGTATCTGTTTGGCAGGTAACTGCTGGATTTTCACCCTCAAAAGAAACACTAAAAAAGGTTAGAAGGCGATGCTTAAGAGAAATGGACTATGAAAGTGATGACAGGGTTGATGCCCTGGCTAAAAAGTTTGAGATTCGAATGGGCACAGAGAATCGTAGGAACTTACTGTTTAATCTCCAGTACAGCACTGATTATGCCTGACAAGTAAGTTCTGATGCATGCTGAATAATTTCTACGTCAAAGCTGGGTAGTGTGCAGTCCTTGTTACTTGCACATTCCATTTTAGCAGACATTATGTGTGTTGGTCAGCTATACTTCAGAATATTCTACTTAAGACTATACCAGTTAAGAATTTTCATTTATAACCCTAAAAGTTAGTTCTGGTCTTCAACACTTTTTGGGGCCATCTGCTACAAATCTTTTATCCCATAGGTTACCTGATTAAAGGTGTAGGGTGTTATAGTAGTTTGCAATATTCCAGTTAGCAAGGCATCATAATCTTCGTTGTTTGTCAGCTTGATGTCAAAGTCCACTGTCAATTTCTGGAATTCATGTTCTTAGTGCCCTGGAATTCTAGTATCAGCCATGTTTTGGATACACCTTGATGTTTAATTTTTATTTTGCAGATTGGCTTTCATTTCTCAGTCTGGAAATCTCAATGATGAGGGGATGATAGTTTGTTTTTGACCAGCCTTCATCTTTTTTTTTGTATATTATCTGAATGTTGTCAATCTCTGAGTCTTCAAACCATTATTGCTAGGATCATAGCTTCCTAAAGCAGTATACAAAATTTCTCCAGTTCATTTTTCTGCTCTTCGTGTTTCTTGAGGAACACTTTTAAGGTAGTGTCATGCCATTCCAATAGGTATTCCAATTATCACAATAATTCTAGTACCATCCCAAACATTTAAAGATGTTTAGAGTTTATATTGCTCTCTTTTTTATATTTATAATTTGTCTCACATTTCGAGGTAAATCATCTAATTGAGACATGATTGGTTGATTTACAGATGGTGAATTGATTAGAATGTGAGAGGTGAGACACATAAATAACTGAATAACAAGCTCGTAACTATCATGTCTCTGATGCAAATATTTCACTTGTTTAATAAATAATTTAAATTTGACTTGTGGCATTCGCTTACCCAATAGCATATGATACATAATTGAAAATCAAGATGAGTTCATATCCCATTGTTTACTGTTTTCCGAATCAGTTGGCACCACCATCAACTTGAAGTCAGATTCTGAAGATTCCTTCCCACATTTTAACGCGGATCATCTTTATTACTTTCATTAAAACACACGGCTTTGCAATTTACTCGAGCTAATCATTTCCTCCTATGAAGCACTAGTCAAGGCAGCTTTCTGAAACAGTTGACAAAATTCGTAAGTACGTTGCAATGTTTGTACATGACGGGATTGAGAACATTGTTGAGCAGAATCTGGGTATAAATTTGATGAAGCTTGCGGTTGTTGAGATTGAAAAATACTGGTAGGTGGGTGAGTGTTAGCATAGGCTGGCCTTAAGATTGTCATAAAACTAATTGACCTATGACACTTGACGATATACCTATAGATCCACCAATGGCATGAGATAATGTTCACTGCTGATAACCACATGCAGTACAACAATTCTTATGGCAAAAGGATATACAACCCAAGACTCAACGCCTCAACCGACTAGAATAACAGATAAGAGTGAAAAAAGAGATGATAGAAATGAAAGATTATGGTTTATCGGATCTTACTCGTTTTTGTTCTTCCATGTTTGCTTTTATGAGGGAGTAGATGGCAACACCTGCAATTGCTATGGCGGTACCAATCCCAGTTTGTGTGGAGATCTTATTGCCTGCACAATTTTGCAACCATTAGAATATAGAGATAATATCAAGGCAGTTAAAAGTGCAATAAACTTGCCCCTTCACCAGCACAGGCAGCATATTTCAGATTCTTTGGAGGTATTTAATAAATAGACAATTTCACATGACAAATGCATAGATGAATAACTTGATTTTTACATTTTTTGAAGTTGTTGCTCATTGGCTGCAATTTAACATGGCATTATATAAGAGATACCAAAAAAGAATCCCTGCTCAGTGGCCAATAGTTGGTTGCTTAAGGCATACATAGAAATCCATCCTATAATTCTTTCCATGGCCTTTCTCAGACCTACCAACATGTAGGACTCAATGTGTAAAATAAACCCTACAAGCTCTTACCTAGAAAAACTTCATATAAAAGGAGGCAGTAGAATAATTACCAAATACAACAATAGAAAAACCAATAACAAAGACTCGCTTCAGAACATTTCCAACTGCATGTGTGAGAGGTGCAACCCTTTCCAATGTGTTAGTCGCAAGCTGCAGCAATAAGCTCAAGAGTTAATGAAAAAAGTAAGGCAGCAAAATAAACAATAATCCTGCACATAAAAAGATGGTGGCACATTTAGGGCAGTAATTTTACTCTTCCAGGTCCAACTTTTAGATTTTGTTAACCAATGTTAGCTGAAATAATCTGTCTCAAATTGAAAGAACCGACCAGAATTTATTAACTGTTACACCCGGCACAGAATTTCACATTGTTGAAGTTTAAATCTTTTGAAGGGTGTCAGTTCACATACTAGAATTAAACAATGTATGAATTTTCAGTATGACATGGCAAGCGCTAACAGAGAATAAGAGTGAACATCAAGTAAAACCAAATGGTCACAGAGTTATTTTCATCGGATTCAATGAACAGGCAAATGTTTTTCTATTAACTTACCTGATTGTATAAATGATAAAACATTCCAATCCAGAAGAGATCAGATAAGAATTTGATTAAACCCACTTTAGCAATTGCATCCTTGAAACCATATTGCATCAGCTGGGGGCCCTCAATCTGAATTCGCATACCAACTGAAGGTAAGATAAACATAGTTTAAACAAGACAAAAAGAATGTCCAAAATTGGTTTCCATGAGACTCACAAGTACTGCAGGTGGGATGCAGACTATGAGGGCGATTATTGAAATGTAAGCATACACATTTGTACTGTCCATACCTGTCTGTTAAAATTTGTCAACAATATAGAGCATTAGAAAAAGAAAGAAGAAGATGCTGGCCAATATGCAGGAAGTACGCAATAGAGATGCTGAATCTTCACAAAGACAAAAATGTGACAAAGTTGATTAATCTTTCTTAGAAACTCTCTTCCCAAAAACCTTATCTGGTGGTCGTATGATTGCCTTTAAAATACATTGCATTTATGGCTTGTCTTGTAGGGTAGTTCAGACAACATAAGGGAGTTGACTCATTCAATTAGTAGGTCATAAACATTCATTAAAGCTACTCCATGGTATCATCAGACTCATCATACATCTCCAGAGGACAATTTCTCAATTAGAAAAATTTTCAAGATACAATAGGTTAAGAATATAAGAAAATGAGGATGACCAATGGTTTAGATAATTATAGAGGAAGGGAAGTAAGGAGCCATATCATTCACCTATATATATTAGGCTAAAATGCATTTTAACATAACCAGGACATGAGACTCATAGCCTGGCACCATTTATAGTATACAAGATACAAAAATATTGTTCAAGGATTCCACTTCCTAGTCTTACCATTGCTTTCTTTGAATAGATACTTCTGTAAGTAAATGCAATGTTTGAAATCATTGCACTGATGAAACCAGTCCAGTTGAAAGAAAGTTCAGTCAGTGAAGCCATTGAAACACCTAAATATGGAGTAATAGATCCATTACTAAGTATATAAATATATGAGAAGACAGAAGACTTTATATAGGTACAGGGGAACTAGTAATTTGCTTCAAAAGAAAGTTTTATGAAATTAGGCTGCTATTTTTCAACAAAGAGAGGATAGCAGACGGAATAAGATCATAGTTCGAGATTTACCAATAACAACAGGAGCCAGTGATAACCACAAGGACAAGGGAATCTGGTGGCCCAAGACAAATTGAGAAGCAGCAGCATTGAAAAATGGCTCCAAAGCTGTGAAAGGACATAGTGAGATTTTAAGTGAGAACAAACCATCATTATTCAAACTAAAAAAAGATATTGAGAACAGGCCAAACGGAAGGCGAGAGCACAAAGCACAGATTACTGCAGATAAGACATGAAATAAAACAGTCAGTTTCAAAAAATAAAATATATTCAAAAGCTTCTCAGTAGTTGTATCTAGCTACACTCATCTTTTATAGATTATTTTATAACCCTTTTACCTAAACAGACTTCAAAGAGTTTTCCATGATATTGAAACTACAAATGATAAAACAACTATCAAATATTGAAACTATATTTCTCCACAAGATAGATAAGAAGTAGAACATGTTTAGCTTAAAATACACGTGGACGGACACCTTTAATACAGTGTACCACTAAAGTACCAATACGCCTCCATCTCAAAAATCCAGCCTGCATAACAACTGGACAGGTACAAAGCTAAAAATGGGCATCAATAACTTGGACTGAAATCTCATAATCATCATGTTTTTAATGTTTTATAAAAAGAATATGGGTGTACATAAGAAGTTATGCCCATGTTTTGCATGATTACAGATAAGATACTTTCTTTTTTTCTCATACTTGACTAGAAGATACAAAATTAATTTCAGTAAGATAATTTTCCCTATCTCAGACTTTATACCTTTAATGGTGTGAGTAAAAGATACAGCAACAGCGGCAAATGATACATTGGACATGACATGTCCGAGAGCATGACAGAATGCAACCGGTGTCAACAGTAACAAGAGCTCCTTATCAATTGGCTGGTTACAAAAGAAAACTATATTACAAGGGCAGACCAGAATGCACCTTGACGAGCAAAGACAGCAAGTCAGGAACTGATACTTACAGCTCGCTTAGGTAGACCAACACCCCAAGAAACAAGACAGTATAAAACTCCAACTAGAAGATGTACAACAGAAACAAAACTGCAGAAAGGAGAAAATTTGTAAAGTTATGAAGGGATAATAAAATTTAGAAAAGCCAAGGCCATGAGATCCATAGAGAAATGAAACGATTAAACAATATCTTCTCCACTTTTTGCAAATGATGTAACACAAAAATTAAATCCATAAATGTGACAAAGCAATTAAGTTATCAATGATGATGACATACTATGGATATGGGAAGTAATTGTAGACCTTCTTGTTGAGTATATTGAAGATGACATTTAAGAAGTACCTGTAGAAAACAAAACGCCAGTAACATAGAGGTTAACAATCATGTAAACAGAAACATATAACAAGATAGCTTTGCAATGTAATCTGGAATGGAAGCACAACCAAAGGACAACAAAGTCCTTGTACACAATAATTAAAAATGATTTGGAAGTACTTAATGGCCTTCAAACGTCCAAGTCATTTTATGAAGATGTGCGTATATGCCAGTAACAGGTGCCATTTGAAAAAATCCACAAGAATTTCTGTAAAATAAATAAATAAATTTTTTGAATATAATTTTACAAGAATTAGTAATTTAATAGCTTACCACATAAAGAAAAAGAAGCCAGTAACCAATGCAGGAAATCTCTCACCAAAGCTCCTAGGGGGCTTTGTGTACCTACAGTTACATTAAAAAATATAAAATCAAAACTTAACAGAAAATAAAAAATAAAGTTTTTCTATCTGCAATAAGGTATAAGAAAAAAATTCGTTTCACACAGTAGAAACTTATTTCTCCCTTGGATCGTACAGGTAATCACACAGTAGAAAACAATAATAAATAATAAAAAGTCAAAACTTCGTTTCACTGCCAAATATAGCCGTTTCTTTCTCAGCAATCAAACAGGAAAAAGAACAGAAAAATAAAAAAATAACAAACCAAAAACCAAGTAACGATTCTAACCCATTAGAAATCTCAATCTCACGACCGTCTGCATTCGCTGCAGCAGCTGAAGCAACCGGAAAGTCGACGGTACTTCGCTGCCTTATCTGTTGACTCCAGCCGGTAAATCTCAAACACTCGCCTGAAAAATTGACCTTGGAAGGAGATTTCTTTTTCTCTGGCAACGGCGAAAACTCCAGGCGCACAGATTTTGAAGCAAGTGACCAAGTTTTAAGTTGAACATAAGTGGATGATGAAACCTTGCTCTTCGACAAGTAGAGCGAAGATAAACCAGGAGTTTTGACCGAAGAGTGAAGTGGGTTAGCAACTGAAGCCATCAAAACTCAGAAAAAATAAAGAACGAAAGGATCAAAAGAGGTTCCAGTTAAGTTTTGGTGAAGGGGGTTTTTTGTTAAAGGATTTAAAACAGAACAATGACGTTGAAATCGAGAATTGGAGCTAACATAAAGCGGAGATAACAGAGAGAGAGTGTTTGTGTGTATGTGACTGTTTGCTCGAGGACAAGTCAGTGTTGAAAGTTCAGTAAGCTAAAAAAAGAGAAGAAAAGAAATAAGACAAGCCACCATGTTTAAAGGAATTTGTAAATTGAGAAGAATCTTTAAACAGTTGAAGCAAGTAGTTGAATAATGGAGAAATGAGAAGGCAGGGAGTTTTGATTCGTTTAGGTGAGTTTTGTCTTTAACCAGGGTCCCTCTAAAGAGTCGATACTCCAAGAAGGTGTTAAAAGTGGTAACCGTATTTCTAATTTGGTAAGAAGATTAGTTTCAGTTTCTTCTGCAACCGTAAATATACAACAAGAACTTTAATGCTTACTTTTCCTTTGCACAGTTCAAGTACGCAGATTGGCTGAAGCAATAAAATATTCTTTGTTGCCTCCGTTCCGTATAAAACTGAAAAGATGACGTAATAATTTATACTCCATATTTTTCATTTCTATCGTAATAAAAGGTAGGAAAGCATGGTGCATTACACAATGCAAGACTTTATTATAAATAAAATTTTATATGCATTAAATTATTAATTAAATTTTCATATGCGCTTGTTTTCTTCCGAATGATGAGCTTGACACAAGCACTTTATGTGGGGCTGGGCTCGGCTGGGTTCAGCCCAAGTTTCAATGAGCCCGTTTGTTGTGGTTCAACATCGCAATCCTGACAATTCGGAGTCTGTTTGAAGGCAAAACCCTACCGAAGAAATTGCCTCCATAGCATTTCTCAATTCTCGGTGGAATCTGAAAAATCGGGAATATTTTACCTCAACAAAGTTCAGTGGGTATGGAGAAAGATAAAGAGAAAGAGAAAGAAGACGAACAAGAAGGCACGTCGGTTCACTCTCCCTGCAAAGCTCCTCCTTCCTCTGCTTCCTCTCTCTCCAAGGTCTCTCTCTTTCTGTTTCTGTTATTTGCTACGTTTTTAAGTAACCTTTTTTATTTTTTTCCTGCAAATTAGTTAAAAAGTTTGACTGAACTCCGAACTCGGAAGATTAGTTCATATCTAACCATTCTTTTATCGAAATACCTTGTTTAGCCCTATTTGGTGGACCATGTATTTGAATGTGGGTTGTTTTTTGTGGGGTGGTTTAGTCAAATTGTGTCAAAATTGATTAGATATGAAAAATATTTAAGGACGTTTAATTTTCAAAATTTCATCTTTGAGGTTTATTTTTCTCATTTCTCAAGTTATGACGTTTAATTAATTGTCGTAATATGTTATTTTACTGGTTAATTAGGAACAATCACAGGTTGAATTGGAGCTTAGACTGTTGGAAGCTCTTGAAATTTACCCTCCTGTCAAGCTTCGAGGCAGGTTCACTCAATTATTTAAGTAAAACATACTTTGTTTCTCATATGGGTTTCAATTTGGTTAGCTTGGTTTATAAAGGAAATAGAAAAAGGAGTTTAGTATAAAAGTGGGATGCTAGATGACCTTCATTTTGTTATGAATTACAAATGTTTTGTGTTTGACATGCTGCTTAACTCATTGAAAGTATATAGTTTTGGTAGGATGCTTTTAAAATCATTACCTTCTTCAGTTCCACCGTCTCCATTTATGGAACATTTTACTGATATCCTTTTGCCATCTACACTGAAAATGTATGTGTGTGTATAATATATACATGCTAGCATCAGGAGCCTCTTTTTCTACACAAAACTGGACACAATTTTTTAGCATTAGATTAAAGTATTTGAATGACTGAGATTGTTAGATTATTTTGTAAGTGCATGAACCGTGCAATTGTATTGAATCTCAACCATCCAAAGTGCTAAATCCAATTTCCTAAAACTTGTGTTATTAAAGAGGGGCTTTGGAACCTTTCATATATATATGTGTGTGTGTATATATATATATATAGAGTAAAAACTTGTGTCATTATATGTGTGCGTGCACGCAGGAATTTATTGTAGAAACTAGAAAAAGGAAACTTCTAACTATTTGGGAAAATGAATGCCTGTCTTGTCAGTAAGTAAAACATGCTATTTAATTACAACCTTTGCAGCATTGCAGATGCTCAAGCTGTTCAATTTCTTTCCTTCTTGGAAGCAATTATTATATTCAAATTAATGAGATAGCTCATAAGCGCTCATAAACAACTCCCAAGCAGCTTATTTGTATTGCACTTGGCTGAAAATTCCAAGCCTTTATTTTCACAGATTTAAATCTGTTACTATAAGTTACCTATTTACAAATTGATAAAGTAATAATTTGTAATGTGAGAGTTCTTGTCTTGGTAAAGGGAACTATAATCAGCGGTAAAGAAAGGTTCTTGAGCCATCTATCTGTTTGTAAAAGCATAACTTTCCTATGAAATTTTTTGTCAAGCAGGTATACATCGCCACTTTGTCCTTTATGGTCTAATGGAATTCCTGCGAAGAAGGTAGTTGTCGCCACATATGTGTTTCCTTCTTAATCGCTAGTTTTAGTTCAAAGGTTTTAGTAAATCTTCAGTTTCGTTTACGTTTGTTCTTTGCTAACTTGTAATCCCAGATTTGACCGACACTTTTCCCCTGATGAGGTTTTGCAGTTGATGGATCGATTCTACAACCTAGAAATGCTGGTATATATTTATTTTGTTGTAATGTGCTTGCTTATTAAGGGATAATTGAATTTTAAGAAGAAAGAAAATTTTTGTTGTTTTAGTTGTCTTATAAATTTAAAATTTGCTTTATTCTATCATTGAATTCGAAATGTTTAATATTTATATTTGTGAACAAGGATTTCTTTATCATAATTACTGCGTGTATATGAGGGGGAGGGGGTGTGTGGAGAATCTAAAGTTTTGGTAAAAGTTTGTGCATACACTTCATTTTTATGAAATCATTTGCATGTTCAAAAATACAGTCTGACACATGAAAGGATTTGGATATGTCAGAGGGGAAGAAAATTAAAGTTTGAGTGTCTGATCTTGCTCATCTTTTTTGTATTCAGAAGCCAGATGACGAAGAGATGGAAATACTGAGTCACGAGGAAGATTTTAACTTGCCGCAAAGTTACTTTGACAAGGAAGAATAGAGACACAACTTTTGGTGTACATATATGCATATATGAGCTTTTGGTTCTTGTCTTGCTCTTGGTCAGTACTAAAGACTGTCGTAATGATCAAAGGTCTGAGCCTTAGATGAGATCAGTGTTGCTTCAGAATAGATGTGATTCTTTTTGGCTGTTTCACTTGCAGGCATTCCCTCATATTTGATTAAATAGAATTATTGATGCAAGTAGATGATAAGACTGACGCGGGTTATGTATTTTATTACTTATAAATTAAATAAGTTAATATCAACAATAAAGATTATCAAAGTTTAATCAGAACCAAATGTGCCTTTATGGATGTGCTTATTAGCCAAGTAATCTTATTTAGTTTGATTTGTTAAGTAATAAAAATTATAATAAATTTCTATTACTCAAATAATGGGAAATGTAACATATGAGATTTTTCTAAGGAATTAAAAGATTATCAATAATTTTAGTTTTGTTATAATTTAACCATTGTTAACTTTTTAAGGCGAAAAGGATTTTGTATGCAATTAAAATAGCAACTCTAATTCCTCAGTGTGATTATTCTCTTTTAAATAATTATTAAAATAAAAATATCGGCGTTCTAAATTAAAATAATATTTCTGTACCCACACTACAATTGGCCAGCACTTCTCGACCCAGCAGTCACCACGGTCTATCGCCATCCACTGATGCTGTTCTTTTTCGCTGTTAGGTTTCATTGTTGTGCATTCAAGACGCGAAGATCAATTCTGAAAACAATTGCTTCCAGATTAGTCACCCCACAACATTGATCAAGGGTTAGGGAACAGGCCCTAGCCACCGTCACACACGCAACCTGCAAACTTTGAATCTGGAAACTTCAAGCCTAAGACCTACAAATTTCAGATATGGAAACAGTCACTTTCATATTGGTTGGCCCCTAACAAGACTGCTCCTGTAATGTTGATTAAAGGTGGAGAAGCAGATTCTAACCACCGCCACACACGCAACATCTCCCTTCAAGTA
This sequence comes from Anacardium occidentale, assembly GCA_026122585.1. Classification (NCBI taxonomy): domain Eukaryota; kingdom Viridiplantae; phylum Streptophyta; class Magnoliopsida; order Sapindales; family Anacardiaceae; genus Anacardium; species Anacardium occidentale. Next base: position 636,074 of record JAJEJH010000141.1, on the reverse strand, counting down.
GAAGCCCACGAACTCTTCTAATTTGACGTCTACATTTGATTTACTGAAGTTTCCTTTTATCTTTAGACTTTTAATTTAATTTAATATAGGAAGATTGGGGGAGGGGTAATCTTTTTACTCCAAATGCACCCAAAAAAGAAAAATCAATCTTAGTTTCTTGAGGGATGTGCGAAAAATCACAACCGGAAAGAATTAAGAAAAATAAAAAATTAAAGCAGGGCATAACCCTAAGTGAAATTCTTTGCAATTGCATTTATTAATAAGGTATGGTGCCATTTTACGGAAGATCCACAAGCTTTAAAATTGTGGTATCCTTTCCACATGTTCTTTCATTAAATTGACTACGAATTAACATCAACTAAAGATCGGTTTAATGTAAAATTAATTCACATGCTTTGGAATATCTTCATGGCCTTCCAGCAGGAATCAGGGCGTAGCGAAATTGTAATACTATGTGAATTGATACATAAAAGAATAAAAATTAAAATCGAATACTTTGTTATAGACGAAAACCTTAAACGAGGACATAAATTAGAAGACGAGAAAAAAAAAAGCAAGACAAGTGGTCAAATTATAATCTGACTCAGCTAAGACTCAAACGATAAGTAGGCATCATAAATGTCTACATTTTTCGATGCAATCCCCTTCTGAGAAAAAAAGGCTGAAACCAAGATGCTTCCACAAAGCTGTTAAATTCTAATTGCCGAGTGTAGCTCGCAGCTTACCCATCAATGCTGCAAAACAGATCAATGTTAAGTCGTAGCAAAGGCCAAAGAATCGGCTACTGTAGCAAAAAGAATCACGTAAATACTAACCTCAGTCTCTGTGGTGGCAGTAGCAGGCTTGGATTCTTCGGTTTTGAAGTTATCTTCACCTGCAAATATCATTTTATGTCTGAGCCAGAGCTTTAAGAGGGCATTTTAATTCATGCACACCGGTTGAAACTAACTGGACATGCTACAGTTTTGCCAAACTCAAATGAGATATAACCCAGATTTACTACTAAGATACAATTGATTGAGTTCAGAAAAACCAAAAAAGGAAAAAATAGTTCCTATATATGTGTGTGTGTCTGTGTGTGTGTTATGACCCTTCTAACTCAAACCTCAATGGAGTAAATATTAAGCTACATGTTAGATTATGGAAAATGGGGATGTTTGGTTCCTATATCAACCGTATTCTACATGCAAACTCATTTAAGATGCATATGCATTTAAAAATCAATTTCAGAATTACCTATTTAACTTAGCTACACAATCCCACTAAATCTAAGCTTTGAACTTCAATCTACAACATACACCGTACCTCCATCTTCAGGCAAATCAGATGTCCATAGAGTAAGGTTATCTCTCAACAGCTGCATGATCAGGGTGCTGTCCTTGTATGATTCTTCACTTAAGGTGTCCAACTCTGCAATTGCCTCATCAAAGGCTTGTTTTGCCAAATGGCAGGCTCTGCAAGTTTTGAAAAAAAAAAAAAGTTATACAAGGTAAACAGATGATCAAGCAAAAATAGAACAAAAAAGAGCTCCAAAGCTTCAAATTGCAGTACTTTGAATTTAATACCTCTCGGGAGAGTTCATTATCTCATAGTAGAACACGGAGAAGTTAAGAGCAAGGCCAAGACGGATTGGGTGAGTTGACGGAAGATCTTTGTTTGCAGTTGCAGAAGCAGCCTACAAGTGAAAAAAAAAATGATATGAGGAAACATCAATGAAATATGAAAGTAACGGATGTTAGATGAATATTTGTTAATTTTCACTTTTCTGTATAAATAAGATGTCAAACGGACATGCCTCATAGCCTTTCAGAGACTGCTCAGCTGATTCTTTTCTTTCCTGGTCAGTCTTGAACTCAGCAAGGTACCGGTAGTAGTCACCTTTCCTGATTCGAGCGTGATTATAAATTAGAGTTCTAAAAATATGTGAAATTATTTACACCTGAGCTTAATTCTACGAACACATAGATAAGCAAAGTTAGCATACAAAAAGAAGAAAACAAAATCATGCAAGAGCAGGGCCAGGCAATTCATATCACTTCAGCAGGCCAGAATCGTGATTAAAGAGCCTGCAACTTGCATGTCCAACACATGTGCAACAGGCAGGAAAAAATTTATTGTCATACAAACAGAAGTATTTTCTTTCATGATATCTTTTTGAATATATTCCAAACAGTATCAAATAAGATAAAATAACAAATTTGCAATATGAAACCTTAAATGATAAAGAAAGTTACAGTAACTACTTTGACCGAAACAAATATATCCTAAGGGCAAGATTACTCACATCTTGTAGTAGAAAACTGTGGCTTCTCCAGAGGTGGAACTAGGGACAAGGTGGGTGTCTATGATACTCAAAATATCACCACAAATATTAGAAAGCTCCTCCTCTACCTTCTGGCGGTAGCCCTTAATCATTTTCACATTGTGCTCATTTCCCTTGGACTCTTCTTTCTGCTCGATTGATGACATAATGCGCCATGAAGCTCTCCGGGCACCAATAACATTTTTGTACCCTACAGAAAGGAGATTCCTCTCCTCCACAGTCAGCTCAACACCAAGTTCTGCAACTTTTTTCATACTCTCGACCATTTCTGCACCATTACAAAAAGAACTATCAATCCGAATGTTCTTTAGAAATATATTTCTTAGGCCATCCACTTCAAATACATTCCCTCACAACAGAATCACAACAATTGAAAACTTATCATTAACTAACAAAATTAGTATCAAAACTTGTCATTAACAATACACATTGCCGATTAAAATCACTGTTCATTCAAGAAAAACAAATTACTGAATCAAATTAAAAAAAAAACTAAATCTATTAAGCCGGTTACATACACATTGTTCATCTATACCATTGTTCATCCGATTTAAGCATTTTAAACGTGATTAAAAAAAGGAAAAAAAGAATGCAATTAGAAAACCTCAATAAAACATTGAAAGCTATGAATGCACGAAAATGAAACCTTCGTATCTCTCGGCCTGTTCAGCGAGCTTGGCCATGTAAACATGAGTCTCTCTCTCCTTCTCTGTCGTCGACATTGTGATTACTCGAGAGGGATCAGAGAGAAAAAAAATAAATTTAAAAAACAGAAAAAAAAAAAAAAAGTAAACTGAAACGGAGAACTGGTAAAAAGTTTAGTTAAAAAGGGGGATTTTATGCGGGGAAGGTGTTAAAGATCGAGCAAATTGGGGGAAGCAAAGACCGGATCTTGACCGTTGGATGGGGAAAGTTTGTTTTAAAAGAGAGCGCGCGCCATACGGTGATTTTGTGTGTGTTTTTAAAGGATATTTATTCTTCATTTTTGTGTTGTTATTTGTTTTTAGGCTAAAGGACTTATTCCCACCCATAGTTTGAGGCGGGCACAAAGTACCACACCAAGGTTTCAAAAACCCAGTTTTCCACCTCTAACCGAATTTAATATTAAATATATTAGTAAATAGTAATAGTTCAAGGGTATTTTTATTATTTTAAGATTAAAATTTAAAAAAATAATAATATAATTTTTTTATAAATATAAAACTTAGAAAAATTTAAAAATTTAAAAAATTTAAAAATAGCTACCGTTGTTAATGTCGACGGCGGTGGCCACCAATAAAGGAATCATGTGATTGTTTCCTATAATCTGGTTCTAAGAAAGACTAGATTTGACTTTTTTGTTCGGTGGAGACGATCAGATCTGACTGTTTCCAGTTTAAGAGGAGGTGATCAGATCTGATCTTCCTTAAAACCAGATGATTGGAAACGGTCATTTGGTTTCTTTATCGTGGTAGTAGTTGCTTTTAAATTTTTTAAATTTTTTTATTTAAAAATTATTTTATAATTTTATTATAAATTTTTTATTTCTAAAATGATATTTTAGTTATTTTAATATAAAAATTATAAAAAATATTTTTAAGGGTGAGAGATTAAGTTTTTGAAACTTTGGGAATGACATTTTGTCTCTGCCTCAAATTACGGATGGGAACATGCTTCGCCTTGTTTTTTATATTTTTGCTTGGACTTGGATTTGTTCAATCCCTTCTGTCGGAAGGGTTGTTATGTCATTTCAAATCTACCTCAAATTTTAGTTTTACAATTTTTTTTCAACTTTTCTTCTGTGATATTTGCTGAGAGCCACTTAACGAATGGGGATGTAGCTCAAATGGTAGAGCGCTCGCTTTGCATGCGAGAGGTACAGGGTTCGATACCCTGCATCTCCAGCTTTTTTATACGTTGTTGAATGAGAGCCTATGTGACATGGTTGCTTGTGGGATGTGCTGGTTTATGAATCTGTTTTTGAATTTTCTTATCATTTCGAATTTATTTGCTTCTTTCAGGTGTTTTTGTCCCTGTTGTTTTTCCCTGACACTCTGCCTCCAAAACAAGCCCTTCTTTCCGTATCTTCTTCTTTTACGGCTCTCGCTCCCCGGACAATGCCAGAAAGGTGTTCGACGAAATTCAAAACAGAGACGAGATTTGTTACGCGGCAATGATTGCATGTTTCCCTGTTTAGATTCTTTATTTGTGTTTCTGATATGAAGTATTGTCATGTGGGGTCCACTACGTCTAGCTTTTCCGGAGCTTTGCGCGCAGCGGCTGAGCAGGTGGCATTGAAGTAGTGTAGGTCGGTTCATGGGCATGCCCTTTTTGTGGGTTTAGGCAAGAATGTGATAGTGAGCACCGCTTTGATTGATGGGTATGGAAAAGCTGGGCTTGTGTTTGATGCAAGAAGGATTTTTAGTGAAAATTTGAGTGGATTAAAAATTGTTGCATGGAATGCTAAGATGGCTGGCTATGCACAACAGGGAGATAAAATTCAGTACTCGAGCTTTTTCATTTACTGAAAACAAGAGATTTTGTCCCGGATGAATAAAGTTTTTTGGCAGTTTTAACGGCTTTTTGTAACGGAGGCTTGTATTTTGAGAGTGAGAAATGGATGGAGAGAAAGAGAGTGGAGTATGTTTTAGAACCGGGGTTAGAACGCTGCACATGCTTATTAGATGCAGCAGGAAGAGCTGGAAGACTGAAGGATGCAGAAAGGATTGCAATGACATTGCCATTTGAGCCAGATGCAGCAGTGTGGAGGGAATTGTTATCTTCTTGTGTCATATAGGGCGTAGCTGACATGGCTTTGAAAATGGCTCAGACGTTATTAGAATTAGACCCTTATGATGACTCTGCTTTTCTGATTGCAGCTAACGTGTTGTCAAGTGCGAAGGAGGGATGAGGTTGCAAAAGTTAGGAAGAGGATGAAGGACTGGAGAGTGAAAAAGGAGGGTGGGAAGGATATGTGCCGATTTGGGGTGAGATATTGCATAATGTTTAAGAGAAGGAGAAAAAGGAAGGGCTTTGGCATAACAGTGAGAAACTGGCTCTGGCATCTGGGTTAATAAGTGGATCACCACCAGCGAAGGCATTGAGGATTGCGAAAAATTTGAGGATTTGCAGGTATAGCCATGAGTGTTTTAAGTGTATGGTGGAGAGGGAGATCTTTGTGAGAGATGTTAATAGATACCATAGATTTTTAAATGGGAGTTGTCCTTGTGGTGATATTTGGTAGTTTAGTTGTTCAAAATTGATCACGATTATCTTCTTCATTGAAGAAGATTTGCAGACATTCTTGGTGATGCTTTTATATTTTCAAGTGAATTAGGGATGTGTAGTCTCAATTATGAAGAGTAAACTGATGATTTTCATAGAATAATGTCTTAGTGGGCTGAGTAAGGCCCAAGCTCTATGGACTGCCCCACAGAAACGTGAGAAAGAGTAAAGGTACTGTGTTTGGTGGGATGCTAGTATGCCTCTTGAAACCACCCCAAAAAGAAAATATCAAGTATGTTAATATGCTTTTAAGTTTGAATCCATTATATGTTACATCTATTGTTAATTTAAAATCTTGCAAAATTTTTAATTTTTTTTTTTTTTTTTCATCTTGGTGATTGGGCGCAAACCAAGCATTTGTATTCACCACGATATATGGTCAACCTAGGCTCTTTAAACCTACAGGTAAGAATTTTCATGTATTTATTTGCATCATATTCTTTCTGTAAAGGTTAGTAAGCAAATTCTGCACTAGGAAAAATATCTAATTGGCTAAGCAAAACGCACCAATTATTCCAATTTCACCATTTTGGTAGTTTTTGGAACTGAAATATATGGCTGTTGGCCTGATCACAACTTTTGAGAAGACATGGCCACTTGTCTTTGAGTAGTGCTCAAAGATGTTAGTGGTTTCCATGCCATCTAATGCACTTTGAAAACTCTTTGACCAATGTGGATGCTATCATTCAGTGTATAGCCTTATGGAAAGGCAGTTTAACATATTTGTGAAGCTTGAGGGAGATATAGCTAGTTATTTCTGACATAATGCTACTTAGGGTTGCCATTCAAACATTGGTGTGTCAGTTTGATTACCCTCCTAGCCGCCTGATGTTGCTGTGATAATAGAATGGAAAATATTCTTTTGTAACAGAATCAGAAAACTAACTAATCCCTGATAAGGGAATTGAAAAAGGTCATTTACATTGTTTAACCTTTTGTCATGTGTATGAACTAATTTCTGGCACTAGGTGGAGACGGCAACCTTGCTTTAGACTTGGGTGGAGATTGGTAAGTCTCTTTTCTAAGTTTCCAGACGCATTCCTATGGATGCCTTTTAACTTAATTACAATATTCATTTTGAAAAGGTTAACTGGAATTAGTGGACCTTGCGAACTTATGCTTGGCTCATAACCTGGAGCTTTACAGTTCAATAACTATTTTTATGGAGTTATGTTTTCTTGTTGGTCTTTGTTTTATACTTTCTTGTTTCTTTTTCTAGAAGATAATTAGGATCATTTTAGAGTTTATCTGATTTTTTTCAAGCATCTCAAGTGCCTCAGGTCAGTTTTGAATACAGAGGCTGCCACCAGCTCACTTCTCAAAACCCTGAAACTGGTTATCTAACCATCTCCACACTATCGATCATCCTTAGTTTTAAGCAGCTTTGTTGTCCGCGCACTCTACAATTATTTTGCACTTTTCTGTGCAGCTTTGGTTGTTCTAGTAGCCATTTGGTTCTCTTCAAATATGTACCAGCAGATGAAATACTACCTCTAATTGGCTTCTTTTTTTTCTTTTCTATTGGTTGAAGTTAGTAGTGTTAGCCCGTTATGGAAGATGATGTCTTCAACTTACTAAATTTGTTTGCCAATATAATTTGTTAAGACTCATATTTTCGTAAGCCTTGATATGATATGATCCGATTTATGTTTGACTATATTCATGTAGCCATTGGTTATGAAGTCTTTGGTTATAACTGATTATACTTAACTCTAGAAATTTTATTTTAACTTTGATTCTAACCATACAAAATACACTTTGAAAAGAAAGACAACCATTACACAAGACAATTAATATGACTAGACTATGAATTTTTATTTTCTTACACTGTTTGATAAATAACTATGTCCATTGTGCCATTGCTAACATTTCCATCAATCAGTCAGGCCTTATAATTGAGATTCAAAAGCAAACACGTAATCACATCCATAAGATTCAAAGACTGATGGCATCTAAGAGCAGGAACTAATAATAAAGCATGTCAACTTTCTTTCTTTTCTTCATATTTTCTTCTGGAAAATTATGATATAAGAAGAAAGAATGTCAAAATTCCCATTCAAGTTTATGTCATACCCCCTCTTCTATAATTCGATTCCTTTTGGCTTCTTCTTCATCCTGGAAGAAGCAGGCAAAGATGGGAACTGGGTTTTTGTCAAAATAAAGAAAGAAGAGAAACTGTAAGAGGGAGATCCCCATACGCCATTGCTGGGGCATGATTAACGAAATTAGTGGTCATAATTAATACGTAAATTGGAATGCATTATTGGTTCGAATTCAATCATCGAAAAGAAGAAGCTGAAATTTTCCACAAATCAATGTGAACTTGAGAGAGTGAAGGATATTTTCTAAAGCTAGATTCCCAGCCATTAAAGGCAGTCTAATTACCAGTCATTTCATTTCAATTCTGTCATGGAAAATTACTATTCAATTAGACTTTGGAAAACCATTGGCTGCAACAATACCATAATTAATTAAATGAAAATGGTAATCCCTATTTAGAAGCTGTAAAGGGGGAATCATGGAATTATATTAGCAAATGATTATTGTCCACAAAATAAACCATCTTTGAATATAAAATTGAAACCTCGTATATTATTAGAAATTCCTTCCGAATTTTAAACCAATTTTGTTCAAGAGAAGATGGCAGGTAGCTCTCAACAAGTTGAAGTGGTTTATTTTTGTTTCAATTTGATGAAGTTAGAATATAAAAAGTTGGGAAAAGAGATTGGTGATTATGGCTCCTACTTTCCCCAAAAGAAGTAAATTAGGGTTCGATTTGAACCAAATTAAGCTTCGTTATGAGCTATCTAAAATTTGGTTTGAATTCTAAATAATTAGTTTGAGCTTAAATTAAAACTCATTCGAATTGATAAAAAAATATCATCAATGAGATAAATAATATTATTAATAAAATAAAAAATATCAATATGATATACTTGATCATCGAAAGAGAATTTGAGTTAAACACCGATTTGAGATAAGTTGATCCGGTTTGAATTCACTTTTAAAAATAACAATTAAAAAAATATCAAACATATAAGATTTTGTATAAAAATAATATTATATACATTAATAAATGAATATTTATAGATATTATTATTTAATTATATTTTATTTTAAAATTATTATGTTAATAAATGTATAAAGTATTATTATTAATAATAAAAAATTGGTCTAAATATATTTATTAATTTATCCATATTAATTGATGATAACGTGAGGTTTAAATCAAGAAAAAATGTAAAAAAAAAAAATAAATCCCTCCGATTAAGTTTTAAGTGTTGAAAAAGGAAACATTTGTTATTTCTCAAACACCAGGGGTTTATTCCAATGTCTATTAAACTCCAGGGGTGCATGAGTTTCGAACGCAAGGGCAAGTAATGTTGATATGCATGACGTGGGGTTTTGATTTGTTGAGTGGCTTTATTATTTCTAACTTTCTTTTTTCAGTCTCCTTCAACTATTGCATGACATTGATTGCCAAATGGAGAGAGAGATTCCGATTAGTTCTCCTGCTCTCTTGAAATCTTCATCATTTTTTAAATTTATTTTATTTCTGAATTTTGTATGGTGGTGGTGGTGGTGGGATGGATGGAGGTTGGAGAAACTAAACTTTATGATGCTTTACATCATCAACCCTTTGTCCATATTCAAGTAATCAAATCAAAGGGTTTGAGGAGACTGGTTACAGAGGATTGATTCTGTGAGGAGGAATATTTGGGATGAAGAAGCTCTTTGAACTTAGAAGACACGCACAAATACATCATAAAAAAGTGAAATTAGCTGGTTTTGAGGAGACATTAGATTTTCTTTTACAAAAGATGTATTATCATAAAATTTATTTATTAAAAGAAAAGTACCGTTTGTCAGCTCATTTCTTGGACAGGTGTTTGGTCATTCTCATCTTTTGTTTTCTTCTCCAAAAATGAACAATCAAAAGTTTTACTTATCCACACAACATTATTTTTATTATATAATTTCTTTATTTGCAAAATTTTATTGTTAATCCCACTGAATGATTTTTTTCAACTTTTTGTTGACAGATGTTATAGCAGAAATTATAGTGGGAGAGATCTTCTCGTCGTCTGTAAAATTATAAATTAAAAATAATTTAAATTTTGTAATCTCTATCTAGTATTTTACCCATTTACTTGTATTGCTGTGTGTTTTTATCACGATCATTGGATGCACGTGGAAGTCCAGCAGGTAAATTCTTTCTCAACTTCTTGTCAACAAGAGATGAGAAGTTCTTTTATTATAAATAAACCAGTGAATGGATTAGAGAGTGTATATATTTCGTTTCTCTCTCTATATTTATACAGCACATAAATGGTATTATTATATATTGGTTTCGTGTTGATACCCATTTTTCATCTTCGTCAGTTTCTTGCTTCTCTTTTTGCCACCTCTCTGTTTTCATTGTTTTTCCTTGTAAGCATTTATCTTTTTGTGTTTCTTTGTTGTTATTCTGCTATGTGTTGCAGTTACTGAAATTATAAATTGCATGTTTGTTTTTATTTTTTTTTAATTTAATCTTTGCACCTCTTTTAGTTTCTTGTTGTAATGTGAAATTGTTTTATGATCTGGGTATGTCTATTTTTGGCTGTGAAATTGTTCTGTTTAATTTATATTTAATTTATTGATTTGTTTTGACCTGGGTCTTTGATTTTTCTTGATGATAATGATCATACCCTTTTGGTTTGGTTGCTTTGTTCAGGTCAATTGTGATTCCATACATAAGACGATCCATTTGCTTTTACAACAAAGTTGTTTGCAATTTTGTTTCATTGATTCTGTGAGAATTTTACTTATTTTGTTTTTGATCATGGTCTTTGTAGAGGTTCGATGACTTAGTTGGTGTTGATGATCTTTGAATTTGGTAGTTGTTTCACTTTTTTCCCGTTTTCTTTGAAACAGTCCTAGTTTTTTACCTTGTTTATTTTCATGGTATTGATGCTTAGTTTTCAGTTAAACTTTTGTAGGTGATAATATTGCATTTTCTTTGTTTATATTTCTTCAATCTGAATATGGTATCTTGTTGTTTTTATGATATAGTTATTAAGCTTGTCGAAAGCATGGCTTTCGCCGGCGTTCATACAGATAGAGGGGAATTGAGGATTCATGAGAATTTGGAGGAGCTTAGTACTGACTTGGCAGATTATATTGCGGATCTATCAGAGGCATCTGTGAAGGAGCGGGGTGTCTTTGCTATTGCTTTATCTGGTGGTTCTCTCATTGGCTTAATGGGGTATCAGTGCCTGCCTTTTTCATATTTAATTCTTGATTTTGTGATTTTGGTTTTCTTGGTTTAAATTTCTGTTGGGAAACAGGAAACTATGTGAAGCTCCTTATAACAGGACTGTGGACTGGGCTAAATGGTATATATTTTGGGCAGAAGAACGTGTGGTAGCAAAAAATCACGCTGATAGCAACTACAAGCTTGTGAAGGATCGTCTTTTATTGAAGGTTAGTTCCCCAACTTTGTATATTTGCTTTCTCCTACTTTATCTCTCTATTAATCCCTGTGTTTGACTTTAAGAAAGATTCAAGAGAAGTAAAATCCTTAAACTAGCTTTCTCTCTCTCTCTAGCATTTAAAGCATTTGTTTCCTCTATTCATATAATGAGAAAAGGAAGCTGATCTCTCTCTTATATATATATATATATATATATATATATTGTGTGGTATTCCTACTGAAGCAAATGCATTCAGCTAATTAATGTTGGGTTAGTATGAATTGGTCTCAAGGCTGGCCATCATACCATTTGGTTTCTAGAGCTTAGCCGCTATGCATACGCTTGTTCTCACCTTCTGCATTTTTACCTCTTTTTCATTTTAGCGATCAGTTAAATATGCAGTTTGGATTGTGAAATATTTCCCCATGATAGGTGTTTGCTTACGTTCCATTTAACATGCCATGCACTGATTTGGGATCATTTTTTTGTGAACTGAAGTATATTTGTTTATTAAGTGTATCCATTTAAGTTTATTGTATGTGCACATGTACACATGTAATAATAGTTCAGTTTCACTGACTATTCCAGGTTTGTGTTTGGGCCCATTTCTCTATATTGCAGCTATTATCTGATATGGACATGCAAATATGATATACTTCATAGCAACTCAGTTAATAGTTTGAACCTTATGAGATTTTTTGAATTTTAACTTTTATTAACCTGTTCACTACTATTAGCTGCTGGATCTTTTTTTTTTTTTTTTTTTCTCTCTAGCTCACGAGATCTTGGCAAAGAATGGTGGATGTTTTAATTTTTGTTTTTGATAATGATAGTGCAGACTTTTAATGTAAGGTTTGTGGTGATTAATCACACATTTCTGATTAAACAGAGATTACCGCAATTGCAGTACATTACTGCCTTTTCCATGGCAATCATTTGACTGGAATCGAGAAACAACTTGTTACCTCTTAAATTGAACATTAATTCTTCATCAGAACATCAGATTGGCATTAGTTAAAAATTGAAGTAATCAAATATTAGAATTCAAAATGGCATTACTTTCCCATTTATTTTCTTAATAGAAATATGGAAGAACTAAGTGAATCACCATTTATTGTTCGTGGAAGATTGCCCAGGTGGTGAATGTTTGGAAATTAATTTCTCTACCTATTACTAATTGAATTTTAAGGTATATCTCTATATATGCTCAAGCTTTTATCTGTATTACTTGAGAACTGGTCCTTCTGCCAAATAGTTTCACAATTCAAACATCCATCATACTTTTTCAAAGCATTTTAGCACAATGAATTCACATCCCTGATTTCATTGCCAAGTTTTCCAAGTGAAACTAATATAAAGAGGCACTAGGTTTAATTGTTTGAGTAAAAACTATATCAACTGAATGAATGAGTCGTTCATTTCTGGACTTTTAGATGAAATAAAGGTGCTCAAGGATTCAGAGTTTATAGTGGAGTTTGTATTTTTGATCCCTTCATTTTATGCTTCAGCTGAGGTATAATTCTTTAAATACAGAGGAACTATAGGTAGAATTTGGCACATGCACAGTAGTTTTATCAAAATGAAGGTGGAATTTGTATTCTTTTATGCATTAAGTTATGTTTCATGACTTCTTAGTTATTATTTATAGATAACACATCCTCAAACAAAACTCATATCTATTACTCAAGTAGTACAGATTCTTTTGGGCAGTCTTTTCTCTCCCTTTTACTTTCTACATGTGTATGTGTGTCTGGTGGAATTAGTATGCTTAAAGAGGTATGGAGATGTGGAGCACTAGAGCATTCCTGGTTAGACTTAAAACTGGGTATATAGCATGTCTCTCCTGATTTGGTTTTAATATTCTTCTTTATGGCTATGTTGTTAGTGTATTATGTGTAGTCTAGAATTATTAGGTACCCATTATCTTTCAAGTTTGTGCATTCACTGTATTGAATTGAAGTTACTATGGCCTTTTGAATAAGATACTTTAATGTACTGTACTGAAGTACCAGCTGTTTATTGTCATTATATTTTAATAATTTTGCACCATTTTGTATATGTTCTCATTACCTGATGCATTTCATATTTGCAGGTGCCAATTGTTCCTAGTCATGTGCATTCGATTAATGATTCAGTGTCAGCAGAACAGGCTGCTGATAATTATGGGTTTGTCATTCGACAGTTAGTGAAAACACGGATGGTAAGTGTATCTGATACTTGTGACTGCCCCAAGTTTGACCTTATCCTTCTTGGAATGGGCTCTGATGGTCATGTTGCCTCCCTATTCCCTAACCACTCACTGCTTGATGAGAAAGAAGAATGGGTAACTTTTATCACTGATTCCCCTAAACCTCCTCCAGAGAGGATCACATTCACTTTACCTGTCATCAACTCAGCATCAAATGTAGCCATGGTTGTGACAGGTGAAAACAAGGCAGAGGCTGTTCATTTGGCAATTGATGATTTGGGACCTGACTGCCCGGTACTGCCTTCCAGGATGGTTCAGCCAACAAATGGGAAGTTGGTTTGGTTTTTGGACAAGCCAGCTGCATCAAAACTTGAAAGTTTTAAATTTTACGAGTAGGGTCAAGAGATTTCTTGCCAAAGTGAACATTAGTTTGTGTAGTGGTCCTGGTGGAGGGATTTGAAACAATTGATCCTTTTCTGTTCCATTAGTTTTTGCATCTTTTATCTTGCTTTGGTTTGAATTCTCCTCCTTGGCTTTTCTCCTCTCATTTATAGTGGAATTGGGTAGTCTGATGATCTTTTTGTAACAAGAGGTCAATAAACTTGGGGCCTGTTTTAAATGCCTCTTTTTTTCCTGTTCTGATTCGTTTGGGGAGTGACTCAAGGTCAGATATAGCAGTCACGGGAAGGCCAGACGTTTAGAATGCAGAGCAGGTCCTCTATGCTTCTATACAGTCGGTGGATATCTTTTTCATATAATAAAGTAGTCTTTTTCCTCTATGGGTTTCTCATAGTTTGTCAATTTTGTCAAGAATGCTACTCTTCTATCAAGGCTTCTTATAATGATAAAACAAGTTCTGATTTCAACACTTGACCACTTCTGTCTGCTCCATCAACAATTATATTTGCATTTATACAATTATTCATGAAAAATGAAATTGACTGGGTTTCAGTTGAAACATAAGTTGCTATGTTCTTCCATTCCTTTCGTAAATGGCATCATTTTGCATGGTTTAAACTTGTGGAAATCTTAACATCCACATGATTTCCAATTAATATGTCTAATTATGGTTAAGCATAACTCTAAACATGGGGGGTTTAGCAGAAACATTCCATTGTCAATGGGAAGGCCCTACATGAGATGATAAACAATGATGTAAGTTCAATTAGTTTGATAATAATTGAAATTATGGTAGGAAACCAAACCTCTGACATCAGCCTAATTCTATCTAAATTAGCTTCTTCACCTAACCTCCATTATTATCACCCCCATCCCAATGTCATCTTTTTCAAGAAAGTGACTCTTAGTTCATTCATTGTGGCTTAGATAAGCTTAGATAAGCAATCTACAAGTACTAGTATTTTACTGGAACCAACTTTGAACTGAACAATTAACCTAACTTAACTGCAACTTTAATTTAACACCAAATGATTTTATCATTATTTAGTTTATCTGCTTTCTATAACAAGCCTTTTTCATTCTAATTAGTATCATAATAATGGGCCAATGGCGCTACTGTTTTGCTTGACCAGCTAGCAGGGTTGGTTCCGCCAGACTCAAGGTTTTGGGGGCTCATTCGTAACAACCAACTATACAATAATTTCTCTCAATATTTCCTGGAAATCTATCTCTCTATGCATTTACACTATTAAAAATCTCGATAAAAAAGGTGAACTTTCTAAATATTAACAGAATAAATAAAAATTTCAATTAACCTTGAGCATTAGTTTGTTACTAGGAATGAAAATTCCAGGAAATAGATTAATCTATATGAACAATATGAAACATGCAAAACAAAATAAATATAAATCACAAACTTTATATAATATCTTACTTGACATAGAATTTTGGTTAACTCTGATTTATACTTTAAGATGATAAAGGAACAGGCAATTGAGATTTATTAATAAAATTACACTGAGAATTGACAATAGTTAATAGAAAAAGTACCATGTGAGAATACAACTATTGTCTACAAAGAGCTACGGAGAACAACACTAACAGCTCAACATAAGAATTTTATTCACCACTACATGAGAAGAATGCTCTAACTGATGTTATTAAGACACAGTGCCAGAAATGAAGACACAGAATACTTGTCAAGAGAACCTGTCAACAACTAATTCTCTATGCCCATTCATACAACAAAAATTGGTTTTACACAATTTAAGTTACCTTCAGAAACCCAAATTGCTTGGTGCAGTAGAAAAGAGTCTGAATTCTTCACACTAGAACGAAAGATCTGTAGAAAGGCACATAACAAAATTGAACATATGAACCGTGCTAACAATAGGATCAACTGACAGCCTCAAAAATTGAGCGGTATTCTTTTTCTGATATTGATCTTATGCCATTTGGATCAGGTTCCACTTCTTCTTCCGTATCTTCTTTAGGAGGGAAGCCACAAGTCCTTGCTAGCTTCCATTGATCTATCACCCCACATTCAATAGCATACTTGAGTGTGTGTTCCAAGTATCCATTATCAGTAATGAGGTCTGGCTGGACAGTCAACATTCTCATAAAACCTGAAAATGTACCAAAATAACAGATTTTAGCAAAACAGAAGGAAAAATATATCACATGCCCTCAAATAAATTCATAATCTATTAGATAATGTACCATCAAGAACTGAAATTGGAATGTATAAATAAAAACCAAGATTGTCAAGTATCTTTCTCCTCATCTTTTTTTCATTCGCTTAAATTTGAACAGGTATACAAATTTACAGTTTTATATAATGACACTATATGAATGTAATAATGCAATACACTAAAATGCAAGCTCGCAACACCAATATTTTCATAACTTTCCACTAAAGAAGAAAGGTGTCTGTAAATTTTACCAATGAAAGCTCTCAATAAATACTAAAAAGTGCACTAAACCAAGCTGTAAATTTTATCAGGCTTGTCTTCAAATTTCCATAGAAGTCACAACACTACAAACAAAGGATATATTATTTAGTGTCACTCCTAGGCTTATCCACACAGAAAACATAATATTTTTGACAAGACACTATATACCAGTCTTCCATTGGGTGCAGGGATATGCAACACATATAGAGGTCCACAGATCCTACAAACACGAGCTTCACAAAATTGAAGGCGAAAATATAACAGGACTTTTAATGAATTGTTGACACTGCATATCAATGAATATTAAATATTAAAAAGATTTGACCTGCGACTATGCCATCTCCAGATGCTGACATATCGGAAGTGAAAGGGGTAAGGGGTGGATCCTCCATGCCATGAACAAAACCATTGTGCTCCTTTGTGTAATAGTGTATTTTAGAAGTCCCATTTGTAACAAACAAAACCTTCAGATTTTTGTGCCAAAGTGGAGCAATCACTTCTGGTTCATAATGGACAAACTTAGAACTCTCATTGTTTTTGGTGTCAAATTCTTCAGTTGGCTTGATGCCACATAGAAATTCAAGTTCTTGCTTAGTAACCTCAATAATATTTGCAAGATTCCAAGCTTGTTGTATGAACATTTTGGTTTCTTCAACAGACTTCCATAATGGCAAGGGAAGGTTCATATCATAAAAAATAACTCCTCCTAGTTTCTTTGAAATCTTGACAGCTTGCAATGTAGTTGATCTCATGTTTTTATCAAGCAGAGAATGTGTGCTGAAGTAAAACATCTTTGCCTGCATGAAAAGTCATTAAATGGTTAGTTCCTTGGAGTAATACAGCTTTTCAAGAGGCTTAATAAACAAGAAACATAAGCAAACAGTGTGCAACATAGAAAGTTGGACTCTGAAAAAATAGCCATGCATTTAAATTGAATTTTTTTCTGCACTCAAATATACACGGGTAATTGATTATGAATCTTTTAGTTCCATTTTGGCTTATATGCAGCATATGAACAGCTACAAAACTAAATGTATTTGGCCTAAAGCCTAAAGATCTCAAAACAGAAAATAATGGTGAAGGGATAGTACAAATAACAATCTTCAACTATACAATTGTTAGAATGTCAAAATCATCCATCTGACAAATTCCGAAGAGAGACCTTATGGAAAAATTCAGATGTTTTGATAAATCGCCATAATACTTTGAAAAATTCTTATCCATAACGTTCATACAGACAAGTAAGGAGACATTCATCAATTACTGTGGTCTTTTTCCCTAGCTACATTACTACAAAGTATTACCCATTAAAATAAAAAATCTACCTCCTTCAGCACATCAATATTGATCTCAGACTTGGACATAGAATCCTCTGCACATGGTTTGACAGAAGTCAATTTGAAGCGACCCCTCTTACTAATCTTCATCTGTGACATTGCTGTCATCCTTCTTGTGTCAATGCGAACAGACCGTGTTTGAACATCACTCATATTCAAGTAATATAGCATGGCTTGACCATATTCATCATCCCCAAGTTTCCCCATGAAGGCAACCTTACCACCCAAACTTGCTAGAGCTATTGCAACACTCCCAGCACATCCCCCAGGAGCTCTGACAAATTTCTCTGGAGCCCATCGCGCATCCTTCATTCTTTCATGGATTTCATAATCTATTAGCCTGTTGGCTGGCCTTCCTGATGGCACAAAACTATGTTGTGCAGCTCCAAAGCAACAAACAAGTGGAGGCCAACCATATGTAAAGCTAATGTCTTCTCCGTTGTCCTCTTCCAATTCTATGTCACCCTCACTCTCACCCTCTACGTTTATGGCAAATAGAGAATCCTCAACATCACTAACTTCAGAATCACCACCTTGATCCTCTGTAACATCAAGAATCTTTTTTGTAGTTCTCCTCCTCCTCCTAACTTTCTTGGTTTCTTCTTCCTCCACACCAGTAGAAGCTGATGCAGCTACACAAAAATATAGCAAGGGTTTAGTAATTACAACTAAGATGCATAAAATCCGAATACTCATGAAATAACATGAGTACCTTTTCTACGTGTTTTTCGTGGGGCTCTCCTAGTATCCTCACTTGATGCAGTGATAACACTTTCCTCATCTGAAGCATCATTATCTATCTCCAATTCAGAATTCTCCCCAATTACTTCAGTTTCTGGTTTCTTCCTAGTTCGTTTGGTTGTAGCTCGTTTAGATTTCCTGGATGTCGTCTTCTTTGCAACTACGTCATTGCCACTCATTTCATCCTGAGCTAGAGCCTCCACAATTTTCTTCCTTGAAGTAGCCGCACGGCACCATTTATTATTTAATCTAGAATCCTTAAGTAGTATTAAGTTAAACGATGATCGATACTGCCAATTTAAATTCCACCTACATGTTTGAAGAAACAATACCACTTAAACAAACATCAAAGTGAAAATTGAACGGCAAAAATTTGGAAGTAGAATAGCAGTTGAATGAAATGTGAAAGAGCCAAAATTACCTGGGCGGAGAAAGAAAATGAATGAAAGAGAGAGAAGCCATGGAAGCCCTTTGACCACTTTCAAAACCTCTGGGGTTTTAGCTGGAATTACGTGCGACCCTGCAAGCAGAAGAGGATGAGGCTGCAAGGATTTCGGATTCGGGTCGATTTGTTAAAACTTAAATGACCCTGAAAAAAATGGATTCAGAAAACGGGTATAAAATACCCACCCTTCGGCTCCATATTCTAATTCCTTTCCCTATGAGGTAATGACCAATTTTTGGATCCGGTTCGCGGTAATAACGGGTTCAGACTTCAGAGGATCCATTTCGAGAACGCCTTCTAAATTCTCAACGACTACGTTGCTGTTAGGTATTACGCATATTATAAACACAGCCTTCGTTTAGTCTCATCCCTGCTTCACTTCTTCTGTTCTGGGTTTGATTTTTAAAAGGTACAAGCTTTGCATTAAATCTCTCTCATCTTTGAGTAGCATGCTTTGCTTCTCTTTCTTTGGTTTTAGCATCTTTAAACTTTGCCCAAAAATATTTTTTAAATTTCAAATCTTTACCAAATATCATTCTACAAATTTCATTAAGGATATTGTTCATGTGACTAATGCCATTAATCTTTTTCAGGACAATAATCATCCTTTATTTTTCCCCCATATTTATTTACCTAACATCTTTCCACGGCCGATGAACTTTCTCAATCTGCTTTTGCCTGCCAAACGTGTAGTTGGTGGTGTTAACAAGTGCCGTAGAGGTAATATGGGTTCAAATTATTATTATTTGTATCGTGTTCATATGCAAATAGCAGCATGCAAACTCAAGTTTTTTATGTGTAACTTATGCATTGTGGTATCTGGGTTAGGAAAGGCTAACAAGCTTTTTGTAGCTTGAAGTTGAAAATTTTTTATTGCTTTTACCCTGATTTATGGTCTCAAATGGATGAAAAATTGATTGCTTGAAAGGGAAATGTTCCATGATAGAATGCGGATGGTCTATTGTGAAGGAAAGACGTTAATTTTTGGATCTGTTATGATTCTGTCTTTAGCAGAAGTTGGTCAATTTAGTTCTCTGATATGTGTCTGATTTTCGTTGCAGCAACATGTTATTCCTTTTTCCATTCATCAACAGAATCGTCAGTAGAAGTTCATTCTCAGGAGCAGGAAGTAGTCATTGCTTTGGGAAGCAATATTGGTGACAGAGTTTATAATTTCAATGAAGCCTTGTTGTTGATGAAGAAATCTGGAATAAATATCACGAGGCATGGTTGCTTGTATGAAACTGAACCAGCCTATGTAACTGATCAGCCTTGCTTTCTCAACTCCGCAGTTAGAGGTGTTACAAAACTTGGACCACATGAACTCCTGGGGACACTAAAGAAAATTGAGAAGGACATGGGTCGCACTGTCGGGATAAGGTATGGTCCAAGGCCAATTGATTTGGATATACTGTTCTATGGAAAATTTAGTATTCATTCTGAGATACTTACTGTCCCTCATGAGAGAATTTGGGAGAGACCATTTGTCCTAGCCCCATTGTTGGACTTAATGGGATTAGCTGTTGAAAGTGATACAGTTGCTTGCTGGCATTCATTTTCAGGACAGCGTGGCGGACTTTTCGAAATGTGGGAGAAATTGGGCGGTGAGTCCCAGATTGGAAAGGAAGGAATAAAAAGAGTTTTACCCTTAGGAAATTGCTTATGGGACTGGTCGCAAAAGACCTCTGTTATGGGTATCCTTAATTTGACACCAGATAGTTTTAGTGATGGGGGAAAGTTCCAATCAGTAGATGCTGCAATTTCTCAGGTTCACTTGATGATATCAGAAGGAGCAGATATGATTGATATTGGTGCACAATCAACACGGCCTAATGCCACTCGAATTTGTGCTGATGAAGAATTAGAGAGATTGATTCCTGTTTTAGAAGCTATTAGGAAAATGCCTGAGATGGACGGGAAGCTCATCTCTGTTGATACTTTTTATTCAAAAGTTGCTTCAGAGGCAGTTAGCAGTGGGGCTCATATTGTTAATGATGTCTCTGCCGGGCAGTTGGATCCTCACATGTATAGGGTTGTTGCTGGTCTAAAGGTTCCATATGTTGCAATGCATATGAGAGGTGACCCATCCACAATGCAGAATGAGGAGAACCTGAAGTATGATGATGCTTGTAAGCAGGTTGCTTCTGAGTTGTACTCGAGAGTTAGAGATGCTGAATTATCAGGTATCCCAGCTTGGAGAATTATTATTGACCCTGGAATTGGATTTTCAAAGAAAACCGAACATAATTTGGACATTCTTTTTGGGTTATCAACCATAAGAAAAGAGATTTCAAGAGTGAGTCTAGCTGTGTCTCATTCTCCTATGTTGATTGGACCTTCCAGAAAGAGATTTTTAGGTGAAATTTGTAATCGTCCTGCTGCTGTTGAGAGAGATCCAGCAACCATTGCTTCCATCGCTGCTGGGGTTTTAGGAGGTGCAAACATTGTAAGGGTACATAATGTGAGAGGCAATTTAGATGCCGTGAAGCTCTGTGATTCAATGTTAACACGCAGGAGATCACGTGGATGATTTGTCCATTGTTCTTCCGACCAATTTGAGTCATTGATTCAAGACAAAAGACTATGATGATAAGGCCGTAAGTGGGACTGTGGAAGCCTCCTTACATATCAACTAAACATAGTCTCGTGTATGCTCAAAGCAGCACATTAAGTTTCCCCACTAATTTTCCTTTCTTTTTAACTTTTTATCACCAAGCTTTCATCAACTTTTTTCTGTAACATTTTTACTTTGTAATTGGAATTTTGGAACAACTGAATTCAGTGACGATAATTTTGTTGACTTGAAGAAAGTGTAATCTCTCCATCAGTTGCCATTTCATGGAACCTATATTGAGCACAGGACCCAGTGTACTTGTAATAGTTTAACTTGATACAATATAAACAATAGCACAGATTGCAAATTTACCATATTGTAAAGGAATGAATTAAAACTGAGATCCTGGAAAATGATCCAGAAGCCCGTCTAAACATATGCAGAATTTCTTTCACTCGCACAGTTATACACAATAGTTCTGACAAATTACAGATATTTAATTAAAAGAAAACAAAAACTGTTAGAATGTAAAAAGTTCGTTCAGGGCTAAATTTGACATCTAAGAACTATTATTTTGCTTTAAAACTTCTGCTTCAGCCCTTGCCATAGGATCATCCTTCATCTCAGAATCCTCATCTTTTTCTCCTTCTCTCTCCTGGGCCATTTTCTTTCTGTGCAACTCCTCAGCAGCCTGCATTGCAGCACGATTCTCTGCCTGAATTCGCTGCATTTCCTCTTCCTGTTGTTGCCTTTCAAACCATGTGTCCGCATCCGCCCAAACTGAAAATTTAAAACACATAATGGTCTCATCAGAGAAAAATTGACCCTCTGGAAATAACATTTGACACATGATCCACTACTAGTAATCAGGCCAACTTTGAGAACTATGGATCTATCATGCCTTATATGACAACAAGCATCTGGCTCATAAAATCCTAAGAGAAAGCCAACATATTCGCATGTAATTGATCAATATTGTGTTCTTCATTACAGCAGAGAGATTCTTTAGCAAAAATCATATATAAACGTAGGTACTTATGAATGCATAAATTTTCATCTGCATTTAAAGTGTCTACCCCACCGACCATTGCAAAAATAATTAGAGCAGCAAAAGAAGCATTTTGTGTTTCTTAGTGAGCGAAGCATGGAAAGAAAATTGAAATTCCAAACACATGGCATTGAAAGTAAAACTAACAAATCCGCATTGCTTCCCAAACAACATCTAGGAACAAAATTGTAAAAGGTCAATAGAGTTGACATCATTACAAAAGGTCCGTTTGGTGGTTGAAATATATTTAACCATGCATAGAAGTAACACTATCAGACACTATAACCAATCAAGGAATTGGAAAAAAAATCAAGAGTCTTCTACCAATTTATGAAGTAAAATCAATAGCGGGTAGCTAGGTTGGATTCAATCCAAGCTGATCCCAAACAAGGCCCAACTCGAGATAGACTCGACTCCAAAAGAACCAATAGATTGACAAACTGGGGCTGGAAAGCTTTGACCCCAGTGTTTGGATGGGCTCAAATTCGGCTGGTTTATGAAAACAAGCCCACTCCTTGGTTCAAAATTGGCTCATTCGGTCCAAGCTCGAGCAGCTTGAATTGAATCCAGCCCTACGGGTAGCTGCAGCTTCAGCTCATCCAAGGAATTATTGGAATGATTTCCATTTACATGGATGGTATAAAATTCAGTGTCACCTTTCTTCTGTCCCCTTAACTAAATTTTACTTCTCCTTGGTTTGCAATTTCATAAAAGCAAACAAGCTCACCAGGACAACTTTATTCAATACAATATTTGACTTCTTTTCGACACCATAAAATGAACCTTAATGAAGATCATTAGTAATCCTTTGACAATTATGATACTTTTGTTCAAACATGACACCAAAGAGTGAATTCCTTGGTGCATATCATTTTATGAGAAGGAATTTTGCTTTCACTTATCACAATGAATCAATATTATCTTCTAGGCAAATCAAATCTTAAACCCTAAACCCCAAAATAAGTTAAGAGCAACACAACTTCCAGAAACAAATATTCGAAACAGAAATACCCAATTATTTAAAAAAAGGAATAAAAAAAAATAGAAAGATGAAAGAATAACTTACTGGGCTGAGCGGCCCAACCCTGCTCACCACCCTTGATGCGTTCAGGGAGAGCGTAGTTAACGGTAAGAACACGGCCGTAGAGTTCAGCGCCATCCATGTTGTCCATGGCGGCTGATGCATCTTCTTTCTCGAGAAAAGTTACGAACCCAAAAGAGCGATGTTTCTGGGTGGCCTGATCTAAAGGAGTCTTGACATCTTTAATGTCACCAAAGGGTATAAATGCAGAGTGTAGTATAGCCTCGTTCACCTCCTCAGCTAATCCTCCTACGTACAGCGTGTTCTTCTGTACAGGAAGATTCGCCATTTTACCGCCTCTTCTTCTATTGTGCTCTATTTCCCTTTCGTTTCGTGGTCGATCTCATAATAGAGGTGGGAAACGGTGCCCCGGTCTCGGCCCGGCCTGTCTCTTAGTAATGAAGGGCCCCGATCTGGACCGGTCTCGGCTCGGCCTGTTTCTTATAACTCATTTAATTACCTTACCTCTATGTTTCTGGCACAAGGCAACCTTGAGGCTTCAGCTTCTTGCCTGATTTCCTTGATAGACGATTTCCATTTCCAAGCACCTGTAAACTTCTTTTTATATCGAATACATAATCCAAACATTCCAATTAAGGCACAATTAGATTAAATGAGTATATACCTGAAATAATTCACATTTATTAAATTATTTTGTCTTTAATTTCAATGCTGTATATCAACACAGGTCCTTCAGTTTCATGGCTTGAAGCCTTTGTAACGCCTTCCAAAACCCAATGGCGCATCTGAAAACTTTCCTTTTAAGTTTAACTTCAATAATTTTCAGTGTCAATACTGTATCATCAGCTTGCTCTAATAGACAATGCAGGGTATGATGATTTCTGTGCCTTCATGCTTTTTCTTAATGAGTTTTGAGATAAACTATTTCTCACTGTAGCTTCGAGATAAATGCTCTTCTGATGGAGACTGCGAGGCGGGACTCTCCTGTTCGAAATGTTTTTTAGAATTTGAAGCTTCAAGATGCGTTAGATCAACAGCCACAGACCCATTTAAGCTGGTGGTCAGTATATATATATATATATATTGAACAGTTATAGTAGATTATGTTGATAGTCTGAATCTTCCGTTTTTGTTGCAGAATAACTCTATGCCATTCAACAAATATGCATTCTTGACAACCCACAATTCTTTTGCCATTAGGGGAAAGCCACCTCGCACGGGAACTCCTAGACTTGCAATTCCGAATCAAGAAGATAACATAACAACTTAATGTAATTCTTTTCTGTGGATTATTTCATTTACAAATTATCTATACTCCACTGAGTTGACACTAAATTTATCCTTGTGTAGAATGGTGTTCGAGCCTTGATGTTGGACACATATGACTTTGAAGGGGATATATGGCTGTGTCATTCTTTCAAGGGAAAATGCCATGAATTTAATGCATATGTGAGTGATGTCTTTAATGCATTTGTTAGGGAAAATGCCATGAATTTAAATTGTGTTAATTATAATGTTTTCGTTTAACAGGAACCTGCTAAAGACACTTTTAAGGAGATAGAGACCTTCTTGTCTTCAAATCCTTCTGAGATTGTAACACTGGATTTAGAGGACTACGTTGAAACGCCAAATGGATTGACCAATGTTTTTAATGAGTCGGGTTTGATGAAGTACTGGTTTCCTGTCTCCAACATGCCTCGAAATGGGCAAGATTGGCCATTAGTTAAAGACATGGTTGCCAGTAATCACAGACTTATTGTATTTACTTCAAAGAAGTCTAAGCAAGAAAGTGAAGGCATAGCTTATCAGTGGACTACAAGGTTGCGAATAAGTGTATACATGAATATTATGTGTCATATTCATTCGCTTTAATGCTGAAAGTAATGAAGTTGATTCATTTTAATTAAAATTGCAGATGGGAATGTTGGAATGGAGCCCTGGCGATTGCAGTAACAGAGCAGAGTCAGCAAAGCTCACGACAAAACCAAGTCTTTGGTGTTAGTGAATCACTTTGGATCAGTTCCACTTCATCAACTAAGCTGTGTAGAGAATTCAGGGAGCTTGATTAATTCGCTTCACACATGTTGTAGTCAGGCTGGAAACCGGTGGGCCAACTTTGTTGCAGTAGACTATTACAAAGTATATAAAAGTTTTCTCCTCATGGATCTCATCTAATCATCAAAGATTAAACCTGATCAATATTGATAATATGCAGAGGAGTAAAGGAGGGGGTGCATTTGAAGCTGTAGATACAGTGAATGGGCAGCTATTGTGTGGCCTTGACGATGTCCATTCATGTGTGGTAAGACCCATATATAAATTATGATCCTTCAAAAACAATGTTATACAATCCTCCCCTGTTCAGCTTTCACTCTTGCAAAGGACCATAAGGATAATATATGATAATTCATGTAGTTTTTTAATTCTTGCATCCAGGAAGGTCCTCAAGACCATGATGTACTTAAGGAGATGGGTTGCTTTATGTGAATCAAAATTTAAATTCAATCAAGTCCTTAGCAGACAAGTTTTTTCCAGTGTTGTTATAATTTGACTACACTATTAATTGGCTACTTAGGCAGGATTAGCACTGGAAAGTATGTAAGACACCTCAGAAGGGTATTACTGTTCACTGTTTAATAAAATAATAATAAATAAATAAAGAAAATATGGTCAATAATACCCGACCGAAATGCTTAATTGAACTAAAATATCGCAGCGGAAATACCTGTGGTACATTGTATACATACATATATACATACCCAAATAAAACTTGCATATATTAAAGTATTCGCGGAAAACATATACATGTGCATACAACAAAACTGAAGTAAACTGGATCCCAAACGGCAGCCATCTCCTCCTCCCAGCTCCCTACAACTCACCTGCAACAAGAAAGGAAAGTAGGGAGTGAGTGATAAAATCACCCAGTAAGCACTTCATATCCACTGACCCTAAACCAACCCTTCTCGAAGGATTCCACAACACCCCACACAAAACAAACTCCAACTGGCAACAATTCTGACAAACACACCTTCGCTGACCGGATACTACCTCATACCCAGTCGTAAAATACGTATATGAGTATACGTAAACAATCGAGAGTGAAGAGTAATCCGAACCGGACACTCAACTCTCCAAACTCTAATACGGATACTCATAACTGCACTGATCTGAACTGATACTGAACTGAAACTGAACTGATGCTGAACTAATACTGATACTGATACTGAACTGGTACTGATACTGATCTGATACTGATCTAAACTGAAACTTACGTGTCACTACGTGGCTTATCGTATTCTGTTCAGTTACTGTCGTTTACTGTCTTATCATTCTCGGAATAATATGCTGATGTGTCATATAACAATGACATGCTATGCAATAAGCTGAAAACATAGCTAGGCCTGGGCCTGCATGCTGAAAATAGTTTCCTGAAAACGGTTCATGAAAACTATGCTGTTGGATCCTGGGATCCCATAACTGAAAATCATGCAAAAGCTTTATCTGAAAGCTATGCAGAAAACTGTGTACCCTGGGGTACCTGATATGCTGAAAACTGTGCTGCGCAGACTGATGAATACAGGGATTCGGCACCTTGGCCATGTGAGTTTCCTCTGCAAACACGTGCCACAAACTGTATGGCCCACGTGATGCCATCAGGCCTCGGCCTGGAAACTGAACTGAGCGCCTCGCGCTATAAACTCATCTGATCCTCGGACCAGGAAAACATAAACTGAAAGCTGAGCAACCCGGCACATGCCAATACATAGGGCTAGTATTGAGTATATAACTCCTGGTGACACGGGTGCTAAAACTCATAAGTGCCCCCTCGTATTCACCTCTGAAAACTGTGTTTTTCAACTGAAAACATGAATTCGGATCCTCGGATTCGTCTCTGAAAACTCTGAATGGCATGCCATGTTATGCATATGCATATGATGCATCATGAAGTCTTAATTGAGCTCAATTTACTGTTTACTATCCATTGGATAGGGTTTACTGTGCACATTTCTCAATTAAAGCTTAATATCTCATTTTGGCCTGACGCACGGGCGTGCGTGTCGCGTGCACGGGCGTGAGTGAACTCGCACGGGACCGTGACCAAGTCGTGCATATGGTCGTGCGCGATTCTGGAATTTCAAAGCATTTCCTCACATTTCACTGGGTGCACGGGGGTGCATGAACTATGCACGGTCGTGACCCCTCAAATTAGGTCACGCACGGGCACGTAAACACGGCCGTGACCATGCAGAATACGCAGCGTGCACGGGCGTGCCCCTCGGGTGCACGGGCGTGCGTCCTGCTCTGCACCTCCATGACCACTCGGAATCAACACGATTCCGGCCACAAACACAACCCAAACTCAAATCAAGCATAAATCACATGCCAAACACTTCCAATAAACACGATAACACTTCCAGCAACCTCCAATACCAAGCAAAACATCAAACCCGAACTCATGGCATACATAAACATACTTTCTCACACATCCATGCGAATAAGCACAAATCAACAATATAATCATCCCAAATCATCATCAGCACACACGGATAACATCACAAGCATGCTGGAAACGCAACTCATGCCTCAAACAAGCATCAAACCGAATCAAAACAGCAAGGGAAAGAGGAAGAAGTGCCTACCTCTTGACATGCTTTCTCTCTCAAGAAGATCACGAATCAAGCTTGCTTTGAAGATCAAGGAAGCTGCTCTCCACTTCTAGGGCGTGAATCCTCTGAAAATCGAAGGAAATTTGGGTGAAAAATGAGTTTGGAAACGGATAAACTCGACTTAAAGCGAAGACAGCTGGAAAAGTGCACATGCACGGGCGTGCATCTACCACGCACGGTCGTGCATCCCGGGAAAATTACAAAAATGCCATTTTCCCGCGCTCGCATGCAAATCCTCTCAAACGGATCCATGCACAAGCCCTCAAACTCAAGGAAAAACTCCACTTTCACCCCAAAACTCTCTCACAACCCTAGGAAACTCAAGAATCACAAACTGACCCCGGATCTGGGATGTTACAAAGTACCTGGCTATTTGTTAAGTATGGACTATGAGAATTGGTAAATCAGGATGCATCAGTCACATGCTGCCTCTTTTCCTCCAGAAAATAAAAACAATGTAAAATTGTATATCAGTATATAGTGCTCTTAACTTTATGAAGATCAGTGTGTGGCAGTTCAACAATCCTCTACACTTTTCAACTGATCTGGAATCAATTCTTCCTATTTTTTATCAAACCCCTGTTTAGTTTCATGCATCTTCTTGACATCCAACTTTCCAAAATATTCAACAGGGCTAAATTTCCCTCATTTTCCTTCATTCTCTATAACCAAACGCCAAATTTTCCCATTCAAGAAAATGTAGGATCTTCCACACAGTTTAATCTTTGTTAATTAATGAACCAGTTATGAAAAATAGTTGATGCTTTTAAGTTATGGTAGAGTATAATTACGCCTGTGCTATGAATACGAACCAGAGAGGCTAGAGTTGGTGTGTGACTGACTCGAATTGGGAAGGGGGCAGAATTTAATTCTTGAGGTCTGATTGCCGACAAACAAGGCATAGCTGATAAGACTAAATAAACTAAAACTTAAAATCTCCTTATGTAACAAGAAAAGAAATTTTCTTTGATGAAGAAAGATGGATGGAGGGACAGGAGGAATGAGCTACGAGCAGAATGAAAAGAAACAGACAGTCTCGAGAAGAGTAAACAGAAGCACGCACGTGGGGAGCTACTGACATGGTGGTTGCTGGCTGATGTTGGCTGCTGGAAGAAAGTAAGCTGGAAACCTGAAGCCTTTTTGTTAGGAAAATGCAGGAACTTGTCCAGCTAGATTTATCATGATTTAATGACAATGCTTGCTATTTAATTACTTAAATTAGTAGAGATAATGTGCAGTCTTGTTTTGGTATAGGTTAGGTGATTATTAGGTTGTAATGTATGGCCATCTTATGGTGAAATAGTGCTAAGCATGGGGCTAATTAAATGCACTGCCAAGATCCATTTTTTGTGGAAAATTTGGTGTACCAAAACTTTAATCATGTATATATTCACAAGAAAGAATGGGAACTTATCTTTTTCCTTCTCCTGGAAAACAAAATCCTTTGCAATTTTCTTATCTTTTCCTTCCTACAGCTGCTGCATCTCTCTTTTCTTCTTAGTGGACAGGACTTAGACTTCAACTCAGTCTATCAGTGGTATCAGAGCCTCCCTCTTGGTGTGCCTGTGGATTAAGGAGGAGCTAAACTGAACCAGAAAATAGAAGGGAAGAAAAGTTGGCTTGTGAATATGGCATCAAATAGTTTTACTGGAGTTCAAGCTCCCATCTTCAGTGGTGATAACTATGCCTCATGGTCAGTCAAAATGAGAGCATATTTGAGAGCTTTCGACCTATGGGAAGTAGTGGAGACTGGAAAGGAACCAGCAGCCTTGCCTGATAATCCAACACTCAACCAAATTAAGTTCCATTCAGAAGAAGTTGCAAAAAAATACAAGGCACTCTCCTGCATCCATTCAGCAGTAACTGAAACTATTTTCAGCAAGATTATGACTTGTGAAACAGCAAAGCAAGCCTGGGACAAGCTGAGGTTGGAGTTTCATGGCAGTGATAAGACAAGACAAATGCAAGTACTTAATCTCAAGAGAGAATTTGCTCTCTTGAGAATGAAAGAAACTGAAGTGGTAAAGGATTATATAGATAGACTTATGAAGATTTCCAATCAACTTACCTTGCTTGGAGAAGAGATCACAGAAGCCAGGATGGTTGAGCAAATCTTAGTGAGCCTGCCAGAGAAGTTTGAGGCCAAAATTTCCTCCTTGGAAGACTCTAAGGACCTTTCAAAGATGACTGTTCAGGAGCTTGCAAACTCACTACAAGCTGTAGAGCAAAGGAAGGCCTATAGAGAGGGAGCTGGAAATGGAGGTGAGACTGCTTTTGTAGCAAATCAGAAAGGAAGAAACTGCAGTGCTGGAAATTCCAGCAAGCAACATTTCTTGAAGAAAGAAAAGAAGAATGGTTCTGAAAGCAGACAGAGAGCCAAAAGAGGAAAATTTCCTCAGTGTCGCCACTGCAAAAAAACAAATCATGCTGAAACTTATTGTTGGTTCAGGCCTGGCATACAATGTAGAGCATGTAAAGAATTTGGTCACATGGAAAGAGTGTGTAAAAATAGAAATAATCAGAATCAGCAGGTGGCACAAATGGTAGATCAGCAACAAGACAACCATCAGCAAGAGGAACAACTTTTTACTGCTGGCAGCCATGGAATCACAAGAGATGATCAAGTTTGGTTGCTTGACAGTGGATGCTCTAACCATATGTCTGCTAATGTGAAACTATTTGTGAGACTGGAAAAAAGTGATGTCTCTCAAGTGAGAATAGGCAATGGGCAGTTGGTTCCAGTCCATGGAAAAGGTATGGTTGCTGTGCCAACTCAGAGAGGTACAAAGTTTATTTCAGATGTCTTATTTGTTCCTAAGATTGCATTAAACTTGCTGAGCATGGGCCAGTTAATAGAAAATGGTTACACATTTGAATTTAAGAATAAGTTGTGCATTATAAAAAATCAGCAGCAAATAGAGATTATGGCAATTAAAATGGTGAATAGAAGTTTCTCTTGTGATCTAGGCAAAACAAATGCTCAAGCTCTCATGAGTTTAACTTCTGAAAATGAATTATGGCATAAAAGGGTAGGCCATTTTCACATAGAAGGGATTAATCTACTGAACAAGAAAAATATGGTAATAGGCCTACCAAAGCTGTCTCTGAATCAGGAAGTATGCAAAGCCTGTGAGCAAGGAAAGAATGTAAGAATGCCATTTCCACAAGGTGCAGCCAATAGAGCAAAGGAGAAGCTCCAGCTAGTCCATACAGATGTGTGTGGACCTATGCAGACTCCATCCTTAAATAACTCTAAATATTTCCTACTTTTCATAGATGATTTCAGTAGGTTCTGCTGGGTGTACTTTCTGAAATTAAAATCTGAAGTCACAGCCACATTTATGACTTTTAAAAGGTTTGTGGAGAATGAGAGTGGAAAGAAAATTAAGATTATTAGGAGTGACAATGGAGGAGAGTATACCTGCGGCAGCTTTGAAGAAGTATGCAAACAGGCTGGCATTCATCATCAGCTCACTGCCCCATATTCACCTCAACAAAATGGGGTGAGTGAAAGGAAAAATAGAACCATTATGGACATGTCTAGATGCTTGCTATTTGAAAAACATTTGCCAAGAATCTTTTGGGCTGAAGCTGTGAATACTTCTGTATATTTGCTAAATAGATTGCCAACCAAAGCTTTGAAAGAATGCACTCCTTATGAAGCTTGGCATAACATTAAACCAGCCTTAAATCATCTAAAAGTTTTTGGCAGCATTTGCTGGACTCACATTCCAGAAAACAAGAGGGATAAGTTAGCAGAAAGAGCACAACTAGGAATTTTTATAGGCTACAGCAGCAACTCCAAAGCCTATAGAATATTTAATCCAGAAACACAAAATATCTCAGCATGTAGAGATGTTAAGGTTGATGAGAATGCTTGGTATAATTGGGAGGAAAAATCAGTTGAAAGAGAAACTAGAAGTGAGTCCAAAGAAGAGGGAATTTCATCACCACCTGCTGAACTTAGAGATTCTGATGAAGATGAAATACCTGCCAGAAAAGAAAAAAGCTTGGCTGAGATATACAGTAGGTGTAATGTTGCAGAATCAGAGCCCATGAGTTATGAAGAAGCTGTGAAATCTGCTGGCTGGAGGGCTGCAATGCAGGAGGAGTTTGATATGATTCAGAAAAATAAAACTTGGGAGCTGATAGAGAGACCAACTGGAAGGAATGTAATTGGTGTCAAGTGGATATACAAAACCAAACTAAATGCAGATGGTTCAGTTAATAAACTAAAAGCTAAGTTGGTTGTGAAAGGATTTGCACAACAACCAGGCATAGATTACACTGAAACTTTTGCTCCAGTAGCCAGGTTTGACACCATCAGGGTGCTAATTGCATTGGCAGCTCAAAAGAATTGGATGCTTTGTCACTTGGATGTGAAATCAGCCTTCTTGAATGGAGAATTATTAGAGGAAGTTTTGGTAGAACAACCTCCAGGCTTCATAAAGGAAGGAGATGAAAGCAAAGTATGCTTACTGAAGAAAGCCTTGTATGGCCTAAAACAGGCTCCAAGAGCCTGGTACAGCAGAATAAATTCCCATTTGATTACACTTGGGTTTCACAAAAGCTGGAGTGAAGCTGCTCTCTATGTAAAGGAAAATGAGGAAGGAATCTTGATTGTGTCCCTTTATGTTGATGATTTATTGGTTGCAGGTAATAAAGCTGATTTGGTTACTTGGCTCCGAACTGAAATGCAGGTGCAATTTGAGATGACAGACCTGGGAAAGTTGAGGTATTTCCTTGGTATTGAAGTGTTCCAATCTAGCAAAGGGACCTTCATATGCCAAGAAAAATATGCAAGAGAATTACTTAACAAGTTTGGCATGCAAAACTCTAAAGGTGTAAGTAATCCGTTGGTTCAGAATGAGAAGTTGCGTAAAGAAGATGGAACCAAGCTGATGAATGCCACAATTTATAGGAAGATGATAGGCTGCCTACTTTATTTGACAGCCACAAGACCTGATATGATGTATGCTGCAAGTCTTCTCTCCAGATTCATGCAGGAGCCATGTGAAATTCACCTTAAGGCAGCAAAGAGAGTACTCAGATATATCAAGCAAACTTTAGAGTATGGAATAATGTATGAGAAAGAAATGGAGACTAAGTTGGTAGGTTATGTTGACAGTGACTGGGGAGGATCTATGGATGATTCTAAAAGCACTACTGGCTATGTATTTACACTTGGTTCAGGTGTAATTTGCTGGAACTCCAGGAAGCAGGAAGTGGTGGCTCAATCCACTGCTGAAGCTGAATATGTTGCAGCAGCCTCAGCAGTGAATCAAGCCATTTGGCTTAGAAAAATTCTTAAGGATTTGCTCCAAGTGCAGACTGAAGCAACCCCCATCTATTGTGATAATAAGTCAGCTGTTGCAATGGCTAAAAACCCTGTCTTCCATGGCAGGACCAAGCATATTAAAATTAAGTACCATTCCTTAAGGCAAGCTGAAGATGAAGGAGAGGTTAAGCTAATTCACTGTCCTTCTGAAATTCAAGCTGCAGACTTGTTTACCAAAAGTGTCAGCTTGAGCAGATTTGTTAAGCTAAGGAAAATGCTTGGAATTCATAGCAAGATTGTCAAGGAGGAGTGATGTTGGCTGCTGGAAGAAAGTAAGCTGGAAACCTGAAGCCTTTTTGTTAGGAAAATGCAGGAACTTGTCCAGCTAGATTTATCATGATTTAATGACAATGCTTGCTATTTAATTACTTAAATTAGTAGAGATAATGTGCAGTCTTGTTTTGGTATAGGTTAGGTGATTATTAGGTTGTAATGTATGGCCATCTTATGGTGAAATAGTGCTAAGCATGGGGCAGTTAAATGCACTGCCAAGATCCATTTTTTGTGGAAAATTTGGTGTACCAAAACTTTAATCATGTATATATTCACAAGAAAGAATGGGAACTTATCTTTTTCCTTCTCCTGGAAAACAAAATCCTTTGCAATTTTCTTATCTTTTCCTTCCTACAGCTGCTGCATCTCTCTTTTCTTCTTAGTGGACAGGACTTAGACTTCAACTCAGTCTATCACTGGCTGCAGCAAATTCTGCAGGTAATTACAAAGCAACAAAGGCAATGGCTGTCTCATTTGCCCCCAACGGAGTGAGCTTTTCATACTGTAATGTGTCAGAGGTCGAACCAAGATAAAATTTTAATTTAAGCTGTTGATAACTGTGAGACAGAGATCGACAGAGGGTTGATTAAACCGAAAGAGAATAAACGGAATGATTACATATGAGTGATGACTCGGCCTGGATTTCCTCTATAAAAAAAAATGGCTGCATCATTTTTGCCAGGAAATTAAAGTCGTATTTAAAGCGAGAGTTTTCTTTTAGACAAATGCAAAGTGGTATCAGAAGAGGACAGAGAGTCCAGTGGTAGAAGAGAAATCTGAATAACTTTTCCGTATTTCTCTCTTTCAGATTACACATTTTGTATTATTGGTTTTACATCCTTCTAAAGCCAAGGCTTGCGCTGTCAACTCTACCAAAGTGTCAGAGTTATCAAAGGACAAATCCCATAACATTTGATGTGGGCTTTAAATCTTAATGCCATCGTTCTTTCCCAACTGATTGTTGCCAATGCATTCAAAGTTTCTAAAATTCAACTTTGAATGCTAACCAATATAGATTGTGATGGCTCTTCTCTATTCTACGAATATGAAAGATCAATTAGAGAAAACACTGTCTGACATGAGGGTTCCTAATTGAAGGTCTCAAGTATGAAAAAAAATCCAAGGTTTAATTGAGTAAAGATAAATTCAAGAAATAATCCCCCTTGCCCTCTGGAAAAAAAACAAAAATGGATAGGGAGAAAACAAGTAGATGGATTCGTTGGCGTCCAATGCTATTTTTTCTTTCTTTCCTGTCAAATGTCAATCATCAAAAGCTTCAACAATGACAAAATAAGGAATTGATCTGAGTACCACCGTTTAGCTTCACTAGACGCGCCATGCAACGACAAATCAATTTCGAGAACTCATCAAATGGGGTTGTTGGTGAACAAACGAAATGAAATCTCTCTGCCATATAAAACTCAAATCGACAACTGAATAATGACATAATTAAAGAGAAAGCAGTTGAATAATTGAAAGGGTACTCAGTTGTTTATGTTGTACAAAAAGATGAGGATTTTCGCATGGTTTTAATGAAAGTGATTTCTCGGTTACAATGGATGAATTAGTAAGTCTCTAAATTTATTTTCACAAAAACTATAAAACACATGTAAAATAAACAAAATTTATGTATAATAAATAAAAACCAACCAAAATTAATTTGTAAATTTGTTTTTGTAGGAAAGTTTGTTTTTTATTTAGAAGTTTGTAGTTCTTTGAAAAAATTTCAGATGAATTGGATACACTTGCAGTTAAAGGTGTGACCTATTTTTGTCTTAGTCCCATGCAAAATCATGAACTTTGGTCGCTTTCTTACCTCTTACAAAACTCGGCCGCCTATCAAATATGCTAAAATAGGAAAGTAGTTATAAGTATAACTAACATTTAATGTATTAAATGCTGAAAATCGGTTAAAAATAGAAAATTAGTCATAATTATAAGAAAAAATTAATGCAGGGAGAGTTGTAAACAAGATTGAGATTTAGTACATTGAATGTTATCATATATACATTTTGTATTTGTCGATGTTTACGATTTAGGACGTTCATTCCTTTACTAGGCTGATGCATGGTTTGGCCTTTGGTTTTCTGTGTGTGTATAGAGAGAGTCTCATATTAATACAGGGACCTCTGACTGAACCTAGCCACATATTACCACCTGCAGCAGGAGTTTCCGGAGTCTCTGAGGCCTTCCAGTTAACTTCAATGGCGGTCCTGGCGGTGTTATTTTGTGGGTTGTTTATAGTGTGTTTTGCTGTGTTAAAATGGAATGAGATAATATACGGAAGCAAAGGTTTGCCACAAGGGACCATGGGGTGGCCACTTTTCGGTGAGACTGCTAAATTTCTTAAACAGGGACCGAGTTTCATGAAAAACCAGAGAGCAAGGTAAATCATTTCTTTTTTGTTTCAGGATTAAAAGGGGACTAAATTTAAGCCCCGAGTTTATTTCCTTTTCAACTCTAGTTTTTTTCATTCTTTCTCCGTCTCTCAGAATAGGTGATTGACCTGTAAAGTGACTTTCTTTCACTCTAAAAGTGGCCTGGCAAAAAGCTAGATGATGAGTCCTTAACTCCAAGTAGTTTGTTAATCAGAAGCTTCATTTTTTTTAAAGCTTGAAATGATAAGGGGTTCTTTCCAAGTACATTAGAATTTATCTGGATGGATACTACCATAAAAGCTGCCTCCATAACAGCCAAAAGAGAACTCTTTTGCATGCTATATCGGATGGAATTGAATCATCATCTTTTATTGCTGACTGTCATCACATATTTGACGAAAAGTTGACAAATTTTTCTTTGTGGCAGTAGTAAAAAATGTCGATCCCAATTGTTGCAGTAGTATACTACATACCCAGGCCTTATTTTCACCCCAAAAATCAAACCAGGTTGAAAATGAAAATGGTTGTTGAACATTAGCCCTACTTATGCAATTAGATTATTTTAATACCCCAGAGAAATCTTTCTTCCACTGTTCTGGTGGGTCTAGTTTCTGTTGTAATGATACCAATTATCTCTCATATTAAGATTAATAAGAAAGGCAATTTGACAGGTATGGAAGCTTATTCAAGACACATATATTGGGGTGTCCTACTGTTATCTGCATGGATCCAGAGCTTAATAGATACATTCTTATGAATGAAGGAAAAGGAATTGTCCCTGGCTATCCTCAGTCCATGCGGACTATAGTAGGAAAACGCAACATAGCCGCTGTGTATGGTTCTACTCACAAACTCATTAGAGGATCAATGTTGTCGCTTATAAATCCTGCCGCCATCAAAACGCAACTTCTGTCGAAAGTGGATAAGTTGATGAGATCCTATCTTCACGACTGGCATGGAAAAACCATTGACATCCAAGACAAAACCAATGAGGTTTGCCCTTTAACCACAACCCCATTAATAAAATGGATTTCAAATTTCACCTATGCCTTAATTCATCGTCATTGTTTGTTCTTTTTGGTAGTTATGTTGTTACAATCTAAAAGTAATAAGATCTCGCTTTTTTGTTTGGATATACATAACAACCACTTGAGGTCCCCCATTATTTGCAATTAAAGTTAGATAACTCTAGTTTTTTTTTTTTTTTTTCTCTTTTAACATTCAGGAATTTGAAAGATTGTTTCTCTGGTATTATTTTTGCTTAGATGGCACTATTGATAGCCTTCAAGCAGATAGTTGAAAAAGAATCAAGCCAGATATATGATACTTTCAAAGAAGAGTTTGATAAGCTAGTAGTAGGAACCCTGTCACTTCCTATCAATCTTCCAGGAACAAAATACAATTACGGATTACAGGTATTTCATTGAAGATTTAATTCCTATATCCTATTAAAAAAACTTTCTGCATGTAGATAATTGATGACAAGGAACCTCTTGATTTTTGTAGGGAAGGAAGAGAGCCATCAGAATGTTAAAACAGATTATGAAGGAGAGAAGAGCTTCTTCTTCAATAACTCATAACGACATGCTGGATCAACTTCTGAGAAGTGAAGACTGTAACTACCCACTCAGTGATGAGGAGATACTCGATCAAGTTATTACAATTTTATATTCAGGATATGAGACAGTTTCAAAAACTTCAATGATGGCCATTAATTATCTTCATGATCATCCACGGGCTCTTCAAGAACTTAGAGTAAGTGAGATTGCTTTAATCTTCTCGTTTTGAAAAACTTCATCAATCATTATGATGTCGATGACCATGTTTTGGCTAACTAGGATGAGCATTTTGCAATCCGGCAAAGGAAAAAGCCAGAGGATCCAATTGATTGGGATGACTACATGTCCATGACCTTTACTCGCGCTGTGAGCAAATCGAATCTACCAAACCAATCCCATCTTTGTCTTTCCATACATAATTAACTGTATTTTAAAACTTCTGCTTTCGCAATGCAGGTCATATATGAAACCTCAAGATTGGCAACTATTGTCAACGGTGTTATGAGGAAGACAATTAATAACATTGAATTGAATGGTATATTTTCTTGGTATTTCGACTTGGCAATTTCAGGGTCTTCCTTTCTTGGAATCTTTTAACAGCTGAATTATGTTTTTAGGATTCCAAATTCCTAAAGGATGGCGAATATATGTTTACACTCGGGAGATCAATTATGATCCCCTCCTTTATCCGGAGCCTTATTCATTTAATCCATGGAGATGGCTGGTAACTTGTACTCAAAATGTTCTACTTTGTCCTCTCATAATATATTCATAATCTCGCAGTTCCATGATTATAGCTTATGATATGAAATGCAGAAGCAGGAGTCGCACAACTGCAACTTCATATTTGGAGGAGGAACCAGGCTTTGCCCTGGCAAAGAATTGGGCATAGCCAAAATTTCTATATTCCTTCACTATTTTGTTACTAGATACAGGTAATTGGACATTATTTCAACAACTTATTCTTATATATTGGAGGACATAGTTGCAGCGAAAAAAAAAAAAAAAAAAAAGCATTGAGGTTGATTATGTTAATTTGTGTTTGCAGATGGGAGGAAGTTGGGAAAAATGAAATCCTGCAATTCCCTAGAGTTGAAGCACCAAATGGACTGTTCATAAGAGTGTCAAAGCTATAAGGCTTTTCAAAAAGCAAGGACAGAGACTGTGGTGGAGCTTATATTTTTTTAATAATTATGCTATAGTACAGAACTTAGTACTGTGTCTGCATTTTGTAATATGCCATTTTCCAACTACTACGATGAACTTATGAATAATTATTGACAGAGAAAAACTATGGCTATGTTATGTTGTTGAATTTTGATGAAGGTGAGAACCAAACACAGAATTTTCAGAGCCCATGAGAAAGATTAGAGTGAAAGGCATGGAATTTTCATTTGTCCAAATCATCTCTTATGTTGAATTTTCTTTTGGTCTCTTTGTTTCCAACAACACCAAATCCATGTTTAACCAAATTTTACTTTGGTATGGTCAAAAAAAAAACCCCCAGGGGAAAAAATATAAATTTCCAGGGCTGGGAAAGTAGTTTCAGAAACTTTGAGGATGAAGAGTAAGTTTCCATTCAGAACTCTCAAAAGTCTATATAAATCTACGAAAAGACGACTTTCTTTTCTACCGCTTCAACTCCAAACGCTCTAAACTAAATTCATTTTGAACATGGCGTCTTCTTCAGCTGTACCAGCGACTCCGCTCTTGAAAGATGAGTTGGATATCGTGATACCCACCATTCGAAACCTTGATTTTCTGGAGATGTGGAGGCCATTTTTTGAGCCATACCATTTGATCATTGTGCAGGATGGCGATCCGACGAAGACAATCAAGGTCCCTGAGGGATTCGACTATGA
This sequence comes from Anacardium occidentale, assembly GCA_026122585.1. Classification (NCBI taxonomy): domain Eukaryota; kingdom Viridiplantae; phylum Streptophyta; class Magnoliopsida; order Sapindales; family Anacardiaceae; genus Anacardium; species Anacardium occidentale. The sequence goes on along the minus strand of JAJEJH010000141.1, from coordinate 596,744 downwards.
GCTCTACAATAGAAATGATATCAACCGCATTCTGGGTCCTAAGGCTTCTTGCATTTCGTTTAAGGACTCTGCTTGTCGGTGCTTTGGCTTCATGGTTTCTAAGAAGAAATATATCTTCACAATTGATGATGATTGCTTCGTAAGTCGTCACCTTCTTCTTGTTTTAACTTGCTCTCTCTTTATGATGATGTTATTGCTAGTTCTTGTGGCTTGGGTGATGTGAAAAATGTTAGATGAATATGCTGTTGTATTTTGCTTGATAACATTTTAGAGCTTGTTCTTGTTCCTGGATTTGGATCTTGGTTGATACGGTGAAAAACTATGTTTTTATGATCCCAGATGTAGTTTGGAATTGTTTGTGATTTGGGCACTCATAGAAACAAATTTAGAAGGTTTCTTATGTTTAATATATTGTGCTCTGATATGCAGTTAGCCAAAGATCCATCTGGCAAAGAGATCAATGCACTAGAGCAGCACATAAGGAACCTGTTAGCACCATCCACTCCTAATTTCTTCAACACTCTTTATGATCCATCCAGAGAAGGTGCAGACTTTTCAGTCTTCGTGAGGGTGTCGCCACCGCTGTTTCTCACGGCCTCTGGCTTAACATCCCTGACTACGATGCTCCCACCCAGCTTGTCAAGCCTCGTGAGAGAAACACCAGGTATATAGAACTCTCACATTCTTGTTTAAACATCACTAGAAATTAATGAATCTATCATAATTTCCGTTTCATTCATATATATCGTTCTGCGTTTATCTCCAGGTATGTGGATGCAGTTTTGACTATCCCTAAGGGAACTCTGTTTCCTATGTGTGGTATGAACTCGGCGTTCGACCGGGAGTTGATTGGACCTGCCATGTACTTTGGACTCATGGGGGACGGACAGCCGATTGGGCGTTATGACGATATGTGGGCTGGCTGGTGCATGAAGGTAGTCATTTTTTCCTTTCGAATTCACAATTTTTAGTTGGAAATGTGCCAATTGTAATGATGATGGCGATGAATTTTCGACGAATATTTTCAGGTAATTTGTGATCATATGGGATGGGGGGTGAAGACTGGTCTGCCATACATATGGCACAGCAAAGCCAGCAACCCATTTGTTAATCTGAAAAAGGAATACAACGGTATCTTCTGGCAAGAGGAACTCATTCCTTTCTTCCAATCTGCTCTTCTTCCCAGGGAATGCACAACTGTTCAGAAGTGTTATCTTGAACTGGCGAAGCAAGTGAAAGAGAAGCTTGGTAAGGTGGACTCCTACTTCATTAAGTTAGCTGATGCCATGATCACTTGGATTGAGGCCTGGGATGAGCTCAACTCTTCTGGGAAGAGACCCAATGCTAAGTAGACACTATTGACTATCAAATATTTGTGTTTCCTATAGCTTTAAATCCAGTGGTTTCTTTGATTGTTGTTACCTAAATTATATATTGCTTCATCATTATTATGGTTATTCTTACCGTCATTTATTATAGGCCAAAGGACTACGTCCCACCCATAGTTTGAGGCGGGGACAAAGTCCCACCCTCCAAGTTTCAAAAGTCTAGTCTCCCATTTTTGAGAAAAAATTTAATATTAAATAAAACAGTAACACTTAAGAGTAATATTGTCATTTTAGTATTAAAATTTTATAAAAAATAAAATAAAATTTATAAAAAAATTAAAATATATATTTAAAAATTTTAAAAAACTTTTAGCAACCGCCGCTGCCACTACCGCAGCGGTGGCAGCTGCTGACGGAGCCAGGTGGCTGTTTCCGACCACCTGGTTTCAGGGGAGGCATTCGGTGAAGGCGGCCAGATCTAACCACCTCCGCCAGAAGAAGTTGTCGGAAACGATCGGCCTTGGTCCCAACGACCGTTTCCGACATTTATTTTTTATGGAAGCGGCCAGATCTGGCCACCTCCTCCAAAACTGAGGGGGCTAGATCTGGCCGCCCCCACCGAACGGGGAGACCAGATCTGGCCTCCACTGAAACCAGGTGGCCGAAAACGGCCACCTGGCTCCTTCAGCGGTGGCCACCGCCGCGGCACTAGCGGCAGTGGCTATTAAAAATTTTTAAAAATTTAAAAAATTTTTTAACATATTTTTAATTTTTTTTTAAAAATTTTTAAATTTAAAATTATTTTATAATTTTATTATAAATATTTATTTTTTAAAGGGTATTTTAGTAATTTGAGTATAAAAATTATAAAAAATATTTCCAAGGGTAGGAGATGAGCTTTTGAAACTTGGAGGGTGAGACTTTATCCCCACACTCAAACTATGGGTGGGAAATGGTCCTTTGGCCTTTGTTATATTAGTGAATTATACTTTGCTTTAGTGAACTGAAAGTAATATATCTTTAGCTCTGGTTTATAGCTTTGTTTTTTTTAGCCGAAGGATTTAGTCCCACCCATAGTTTGAGGCAACAACAACAATGCCACCTCCAAATTTCAAAAACCCAAAATCTTACCCTTAGACTAAATTTCAATCTTTTTTAAAATTTTTTAAATAAAATAATTAAAATACCCTTTTAAAAAATAACAAAATTAAAAAATAATTTTTAAATATAAAAAATTTTCAAAAAATTTTTTAAAATTAAAATAGTCATCGTCACCAATAATGAAATTAAATAATCATTTTCAACCATCTAGTTTTAAGAAAAGTCAAATCTAACATTTTCATTGGATAAAGACAATCAAGTCTAATAGTCTATCGTTTTGATAGAAACGATCCAATCTAACAACTTTCTTCAAAAACAATGACAAAAAACAATCGATAAAACCAAAATCAACTATTTTCGATCGTTTTCAATAATTTTTTTTAATAAAGATAATCAGATCTAACCACCTTCATTAAACGAAAAGATCAAACTAACCTCTCTTATAATCAAGTAATCAAAAATAATTATCTAATTTCATTATTAATAACGATGATTACTTTAATTTTTTAAAATTTTAAAATTTTATATTTATATAAAATTTATTTTATTATTTTATAAAATTTTAATCTTAAAATAACAAAAATATCCTTAAATTGTTAATATGTATTATTAAATTTAATCTAAAAATATAATTTTAAATTTTTAAAACTTAAAAGATGAAATTTTTTTTCCGCCCTAAACTATGGATGAGAATAAGTCCTTTGACTTTTTTTTTTTTTTTTTTTCCTCTTTTCTATGAACCACCTCTCAATGTGGTCACTCTTAACTAGGCAACTGCAGCCAAACTTTATTTTGCAATAAATATATATATGTTTTGCAACTGGACTATATGTTGACTCAATAATGAACATACGCTTTTATTTGATCCAATAAGTCCGATCAATTTTTGAAACCATGATTTGAAGCAATGAAATAAAATATAATCAAATGAAAAATTAGATCAATCCACATGCAATCAAACAATTTATAATTTTGATGACACATCCTTGACACTTCACCATCCAACCAAGCCGGGTGGTCGACAATCATTACCTTATATTCCTCCTGCTTATTTAGTGAATTTGAAAATTGAATTTATAAACTTTTTGTCTCTTGTGCAAAAGCGCAGTTCATTTTCACCTATTTGATATTTGATTTGTCCGTGATCGCTGCATGCCTACTTGTGTATGATTGATTTGACTCCTTTGCCACTTATGATCATATACTCTGGATAGAGGAAAGGTTCACAGCTAGCTTTTATACAAATGCAATATGTTCAAATATGCCTCAATCAACGATTCTACCAAGTCATAAAATTAACATCATTTTAATTTAAATTATCTAGAATAAATAACATTAATAACCAAGTCAAACTAAGAGTTTATCCTCAATTTGACTAACGAAGAATTAAATTCAAATTTAAATTTAAACTTAACAAATTTGATTAATACGAACTCAAATTCGAAATTTAATGAGTTAAATTAAATTTTTTAATAAGTCTCTTATTGAAAATTTTTTAATGAGCTTTGTTTAAAATATCATTAAAACAACAACGTTTTGATATGTATTAATAAAAAAAAATGATATTGTTTTAATTGATTTAAATCACATTTTTTAAACTCGGAGACTAAACAAACTGAACCCCCCTAAAATTTGAATTTAATAATATTGAAATTACAAATTCAAACTCAAACTTGAATAAATTCAATTTGAATCTAGTCCTAAGAACAACAATCTTCATTGAGAGATTTATACGAGTGAAATGTTTGGTTAGAATATATGTACCTGCTCATGAATAGCAAAACCTGTTTGTCTTATTGATTTGCACCATTTTTTCCAGAATGCATATACAGTAGCAATTGACCTCCATCACCAGCTACAGCCAAGACTTGTGAGCTTGAAGCATCCGTAGCAATGCATGAAACCGTGCCACCTAATACCATTTGAAATCGAAAATACTTGTTTATTTACACGTCATTGGAATGAATAATGATCAAATGAAGAATTCTACAACTATGTCACACACTCCAAAACATAGGTTTGTTTAATTTGACCTGAAATATTTTCTCAGAAAAGGTGTTAAGACAGTAGGGCGCAATGCTACGCTATTCCTTATCGAAGACTTCAATAATTCTATAGGTATTTGCATACTAGAAGATTTCAATAATGCAATACTTCCATATCTCACCAGAAAATCTGCTAATTTAATCAGTCACTTCAACATAATGCCTACAATCGCTATAGGCAATAGCAAAGTAGGCTAGCCAGTCAGGAGAAGGACCATGCATCTTGGTTTGCAGTTACGATGTAAAAACGAAGAGATAAGAGATATATTCATGACAAATCAAGTCAATAATTTTCGGTGTTTGCGTATAGATCACTAGCTTCACAACCATATAAAACAGCAAGTCAATCGGGTCAGGATTGAAACATACCTTTAAAATGATGTAGAGTACCAAGTTTAGTTCCTGAAGACAGTTCCCATGCATACACAAGTCCGTCGTCTGTACCAATGACCCCATGACCAGATAATGCACCAATAGCAGCAGCCCTGCACAATGAGTCAGATTTCCAGTATTTCAATGTCTGGGTATAAGTCTTGATAACATGTAAGAACTTGCGAGCAATCAGTTAGTGTTTAAGTTATTATTTCAACTTTTATATCAGAATCACAACTGCATAATGCATTTTCTCTCATTTTCATCCCTCCAGAAGCAGAATTGATATAAGTAAATTTCCAGAAAAGTTTATCCTTTCCTATTACATTAGCTGTTGATCTTGAATCAGTCTAATTAATGGGAAAGGGTCAGTACTTCCAGAAACTATTCAACACAGGTGTAGGAATAAGACAAAGCAACTTCATACCCAACAGCATGTGAAATATGTTGCATGGATGAAACACTTTTTCAACCCCCACAAAAATGATGATAAAAAAAATATTATCTAGTGCAATAATCAAACAGAATGGAAAGTGTCATTTCTGGAAACATGTTCAGGCTTTCCAATCATTAATATTAGGAAACCAGTTTGAAACTTAGAGCAATGAACTTCATAGCACCTTGGATCCAATGTACTTCCCAAGATAACTGTGTTTTTCACCAATAGGGCTAGCCTCCACAATCTGGCTGGATTTGTATGGCAATCACTTGACATACGATTATATTGAGCTTCAGAAATAGAGGCAGTTGAGACAAGAAGCCAAATGGCTATTTCTTCCCCCTCTGATGGCAGAAAATAATTGTTATCATGGTGTCTTGAGAACCACAATTTTGTTTCATCCATAATTTCTTTGATTTTTTCCACCAAATTAATTCCTGATGAAATGGAGCCATTTCTTTGCCAACAAAAGAAATTTATTGGAAATAATTGATAAATTGAAGTGCTTGGAGCAGAGAATCTTGACAAAAAGACTAGTCTTGAAATATCCCTGAAATAGATAAGAGTTAATAACTTGCTATTGGCAAAATGTTAACTGAGAAGCAAAAAATAATAATTGAGATCCAGTAGATGTCAATATAAAAAGTTAACAAATGATAGAAACATGACATTATATACAGGATTCTATAACAAATTCAAGAAATACAGTGCTTCTAATTACATGCAACAAGAAAAGACAACATTCATAAAAGACCCAGCATGAATAGGAACTTGGAAGCAACATACCATAAACCGAATTCCCCAAAACCGTTATGACCAACAACAAGAGAGGCAGAATTTGGGACTTTCTTCAGCTCCACTATGCAAGGATATATGTAATCATCAACTGATATAACATATTCTTCAATCTGTGCACTGCAAATTGTGAAACAGATGAAATTGTTTGCCCATTTGGAATAGGTGATAAAATAAGTAAAAACAACTCCACTAAGACATCCCCAAGGAAAATGAAAACAGCATGCCAGTCTTATTGAGAAAGGTACACCAATTTTGATTGATATAAACCTAGTGACTAAAATGATATGCCAGACACCATCAGTTTCAAACAAGATCCTATAATTACTAGAAGGGGATAAAATGAAGCGCTAGTCAAATTATACATATGATCCAAATCATAAGGGCGTACAAGCCCAGAGAACAACCAAATAGTTTTAAACTGCAACCAATTCACTGCTGCAATATGAAATCTTAAGTGTAAGTTAAGCATGCTTTAAATCCCACAAAAGAAGCAAGGCAGCTGCTTCAAACATTGAAAAAAAGTAAAACTAGATAGTAAATTTACCTCCATGTTGAATTCATTTCCCATACATGCATTCTCCCACTCTCTCCAACAGCAATGACATAGTAAGGTTCACAAACCAATATACACTGCATGCTGTCATCTGTTTTGAGATTTGCAACAATAGAAACATAACCACATTTAGCTTGCACAATCTTCACTGCATTCTTCTTACTGCACTCCGATGTACAAGTTGAGCACAAACAACCAATTCTGCCTTCCCTGAGAATATTTGCAGGAAATTAGCCCACATAATCCTCCTATTTCATAACTATATTCTGTAATATACTCCCAAAAATAATCAACCTGCAATAAGGTGTCTTGACGCTGCCAAGCAAAACAAGACACTGTCCATCTGGTGTGAACTGCAAATAGGATGTTTCCAGTGCAATCTAGTCAAGAAAAACATAAATGTCAGGAAATTCAATAAAGAGCAGTGCCAAGCCCACAGAATCAACTGAAAAATGCTAAATAGGGCCACAAATCATTCATATAGGCACTTACATCTCTACTGAAGATATCTTTTTGAAGTGGCAACATTACTGATATGTGGCCAATGGAAGAAGGGCATTCTACGCTCTGTTCTTGAATTGCTACCTTGTAGATGAACAGGGTTCTGTTCTTCTGATTCAGAAGGCCACACGAAACACATATGTAGATTTCATTCCCTTTTGTGGTTAACAACACTGAAGAAATAGGTATAGGGTGGAAATAGCATCCTACAAAGTCAACAATGCCCTCTAGTTCATTATTGAGTTCTACATTCTTTTGAATCTTTATGTCTGAACTAACTTTTACATCCTTGGCATTATAGTTACATCCAGAGAAACTTGTCTCCAGTTTCTGAGATACCACACAAGGATTAGACTCTACAAGCTTCATGTGCCCAGACAGTTCCTCATCAGAATAGCCTTCAGACTTCTTCATGTGCACAGCATGAGGATCAGAAAAATTGCAAAAATCCTCTCCTTTGCAGTCACCAAATACTGCTGCATTCTGAGATATAACAGATGAAACATAGGATTGTAACTCAACCCTAGTTTTGGCACCAAAATCTTCTTCATGTTGCTTGTCATCAGAAGATTTCATTTCACTAATCATAGGGACAGCCAAAGTTTCTGTGGCACAATGTGTTGTGGGGACATAAACACTTTCAAAGTTTCTGCATATGATACTTTCTGAGAGAGGGCCACTGAAATGTTTTATGGAAGGAGCTTTCTTTGAGAACTTTCTGGAATACACTTTTTTAGGAGCTTGCACAACAGTGACTGTCTCATTAGCAGCTATTTTAGCAGAATTATCCTTCCCTGAAAGTTGCACATCGATTGCATCTACAGAGGCAAGAGAACAACCAGTAAATTTTTATTAAAAATCAAAAAGACTAGGATAATGGGGCTTCAGAGAATAAAAAATTTTATGAAACTCCATATTTAAGTGGTTGTTTTGTTGATAGCAGAAAAGTTTATATAAATTTTAGATTTTATAACTTCCTATCTTGCTCAGAAAGAAAATTTATGTCTTCGACATTTAAGTTTGTTTCTGAAGATAGGGTACTAAATAAATTTGAGTTGACTAATTTGGGGGGCAGTAGAAAGCCGCTTTTAGCCTCCTCTGGCAAACTGAAGTTAGGTGCCAGTTATGTCAATTTCTTACCGTGTGGATACTAAAACAAAATATACAAAAGGTTGGATCAACAAATTTACCTTCAGTGCAATTGGATTCAATCTTGATGTCTTTCTGCACAAGCTGGAACCCAATGCCCGCTGAGTTTTGGTCAAATTTTACGCAAACATCCTGGTCCCTTTCAGAGAAAGCTTTCTTGCCCGAAAATCTGCAGCCTACAACAGACTCAGGCACACCCTCTGGAAGGTTTTCATTAGAAATCATGTGTATTTCATCATGGCACAAGATAATTTTGCTCTTGCTATTCTGAGCATAAACTGATGATTCATTCACATCTACAACATCCTCTTTTTGAGTGGACAAAAGATTTTTTTCTTTATCAATGCCAGGTTGATCAGGTTTCAAAGTTTTGAAACACAATGCTATTTGGTTAGTTATATGGTCACCGCATACATCATCTTCAAAACTGTCAAGAACAACAGACATGGAATGATCAGAACTTGGAACTGAACCAAGATTTATTTTGGGGATTTGCATCTTTTCCTTTATTTCCACATTTGTCTTCTCATTTAGCATTGCAGCTGCAATTTAAAAAAAAAACTAATGACCACACTACAAGAATACATATACCATTAACACCACAACTTTTATCTTATAAGCATACTCTAAAATTTTGATAGAGAAATTTTGGCCCAGAAAATCAGTTGAAGCTACTCTCAGATTTTGGCAATAGCAAATACAAAGGTTTTAAGGGTCAACTTACCTGGAAACGAAGCATCCACAAAGTGGCTAGTTTTGTCATTCTTCTTGGGATTCACCCTGCAAGACAAAGATTCAGAAGCTTTAATGGTTGCATTTTTCTTCCTTGATTTCTTGTTAAGTAGAGGAATTGCTTGCGGAAGCAGAACCGTCATCATAGAAGTGGCAATTTCCTGACCAACTGAATCAGAATCGCTCTTTACAGAATTTGTGGTTGAATTAACTGTGTCTATTTCTTCCTTTAGGTGCGAATCAGTTACTAATCCTTCACGAAACACATTGCTGGCTGAGTTGCAATCTTCTTTCAGATTGTAGGTACTTTTATCCTGGGTAGCTGGTGAGGATTGTGCACTGTTGTCTGCATTGATGAATAAATCAATATAAAGTGGCAGATGATGATTCATTACCAATAGTGGAATGCAAGATTTTGGACACTCCAGTACCTAAGGAGTACAAATAACATTGATCAAGGGATACCTTGAACAAAATCTAATGTATCAGGGGCACAGAGATTGATAGTTTCTACACCAAGAGAGTCATTTGGGACTGGTGCATCTCCGGCTTTATCTTCTCCTGCTACTTGAGAGCTGAAATTCTTTGACCTATCAAGCTGTGAGAAGTTAAGAATGTTTTTCATACTCTAGTCCACATAAATATGACAATAAATTCAAGATTTTTCACAAATGAGCCCACAAATGGAAATGAAAAGACTTAGATCTATGTGGTACACTCTAAGTGCCTAAATATTGTGGGAAGGCAAATGGAAAATGTGTGTAAATCAAAAGGCAAAATTATATCCTAAAAACCCTTAATTTCCTAGATGTTAATTGAAAAAAAAAATAAAAATAAAGGAGATGTGCTCACAGGTTTTCCCTCTTCAACCAAGTTGTTGGTCACTCTAGTGGATTTATCAATTTCAGAACCCACAAGTTTGTTACATTCTTGAGCTGGAACAGTTCCCTCAGAGAGATGAGCAGAAAAGTCAACAGATACCAAAGAAAAACTGTAATTAGCCAAAAGGCAACCATCTTCCCCCTCAGCTGTTTTGACATTTAAGTTCTCTGCTGCTGACAATGCTCCTTGATTTTCACAAAAGTCATTTCCTTCTTTTGAAGTAGAAAGAGGCATTGAACTTCCATGATTTTGATTTATTTGATTTACTTGTACTGAACTTGTAGCCTTGGAATTGCATTTCAAACCTTGAGATCGAGGTTTTTTTAGACCATTCCTACCAACTGGCTTTGTGTTATTTATTTCACATCTACTTCTTTTCTTTGTAATCTTTGTCCTTTCAATGTCCGACTGTAAATCTAGATATACACCTGCATCTGTATGTTTATCATGCTCTCTACTGGGAGCCCCATTGCATAAACTGGAGGATGATAAATTCTTTTCAGCTGTTCTGTTGACATTTGCCACCAGTTCTCGAAGCAACCTCTGGACAAATAAATTTTTGAACCCAAAAAACTGCACATCAAACACAAAGACAAGGAGTTCCATTTAGCACAATATCTTGGATTCTTTTGTTTACCAGTCTAATTTTGGGGAAGAAAAAATAAAGGGAAAAGAACAAAACAAAACAGGAAATGATTTTCATAGCTACCAAACAGAAATAATTCACCTACAGATTAGACATTACCCCAAGAAGCACCCATATCCAATAACCAGGCACAGCCAAGAAATAACCAAGGATGTCAAGAACACAAATATGATCTTAAAGATCACACTTTAGTGTTCAAGTACCAGAAACTGCAAAATAGCAGCTACTTGGTTGGTTGCATATCAGGTAAGCACTGATGGCTGGGGCATCCAAGAATCAGGAGCCCACATTATTTGTTAAACAAAATTATCAAATCAGATTTGTCAAAAATACACAATTTTAATCATTCAAAACCAATTTGTCCTGCTGCAATTATTCCTTATACAGGTTCTCTTTACATGATACTTTTCAACCCCTTAATAAACTAATTTAAGTATTTTATTTTTTTTGGTTGAGTTCAACCCCCCCTTTATGCTTAAGCCTAAGGAAGTTATTAAACCAGAGCAATTCAGTCTGTTTTAACTTGACATTTCTAGATGATGGCTTTTGTACTATTGAGAATGAGTTTTTAAACTCCTTGCATTGAGATTTCTTGACCTCAGGATTGAAAAGTAGGGAAGCAATACTTCCTTCTCTGCAGGTAACCAATTTCTCTTAGATCAAGAATCCCTTCAACAGTACAGACAAGGATAATCTCTAGGATAGCAGACTACTTAATTCAATCCCTGCTTCCCATGACCAGCAGACTAAAGGTTGTCTGTGATAACTCATATTTCCATGTTCTTCATTCTCAAATCAGATAAACCCCTCTAAAACCAAATTTCAACACTTCAGGACTAAAAAAATCACTATTACTTTGTAAATAATAAGGATCAAATTACTTTCAAGAAAAAAATGTTGACAGACACAACTGCAGTGAGGCTGAGGATTTTTTTTTCTTAAACTAAAATAAAGGATAAAAATATAACACTGATTAAATGGTCACAACATATGACAATCATCCCTGTCAGATGCAAATTCAAATCCAATGAGATGCACTAAGATCTACCTCCACGCCATCTATCTTGCATGAAAGTCTCTTTCCATGCCATGTCTTCATTCGAGAACAATATTTCTTCTGAAACTTATCCCATGCAATATCTGGAGTTTGCCCAGAACATGAAGGCCCATCAGCAGCAGTGATCTGCATGTGAGTGTTGGAATCTATACTTCATTAATTTTATAGAAATTATTGGAGCTAAAATCCAGTTACATCAAATTTTGAAATTGTAAGGTCTTCTACACACCATAAATAAAGGCCCTTTTAGTCCTTCATGAATTTCCATCTTGCAGGTACTGCCATTATGAGCTCGAACAGCATGGTATCCCACTGGGTACGGGTAGCGATCTTTCCCCTATAAAATAACAGGATTCAACCAGCATCCAAGAGACATTAAAAAATAACAGTAAATAGCGTACAGCATAAGAAATCATATCTGATTCCCTTTTCTCCAAGACCAATGGTTTAAAATCTTCAGGAAAAAAAAATCCTAATTACCAACTTAATGATAAGCTTTACTTAATATATCTCTTCTCTTTCATGTAACTTAGATTTAAGCTTGTTCAGGTCCCAGGATCTTGTTCATTTTGGACATTTGATGTAGGGACACAAGGCCCAGCGATAGAGTGACATTGAAAGACCATAGCTTAATGAAAAAAGCCTATGAATAAAATCACAACTATGTAAAGAGCAGGTTTGCTGTTTTATGAAACTATTCTTTAAATAACTACTATAATTTGACAAGTTCAAAATTTTTTTCCTCAAAGAAAAGCCTACTGGGCAATCACTGTTTATTTCAAGTTTTAGGGCTTCAATGTAAAATTCAAACACTATTCAAACGGTTTTCTTCCTCAAAGAACTTTCATTCTTTTATATGTAGTATATTTGTTTACGCAACATATTATGCATTCAACCATCAATTATAAGCAATTCTAAATATTAAATATAAATATTTTGTTCTCACCTATTCAAATTATCAGTGACATCAACCTAACAGAAAATATTAGACACATCATTTGTGAATCGCAAAGTCGAAATTGAAATTTAAACCTAAGAATTAATAAAGTAAGTTGAGAATTGGAAATCGAACCCTAGAGGAGCTCCAGTACTTCTTCTCCCAGGGACCTTCGTATAGAGATCCAACCGAAGTGATTTCTAGACCCTCGGATTTCACCTCTTCATCTTCTACTAGTATTTCTTTAGGTTTCGCCATTTTGGTGATAGATAGGAGTCTAAGCAGTGAGATCTTGAAACACGAGGATTTAATGGTAAGTTGGTTTTGTTGTCGAGGGAGGGGATCTAGATGGCGGGAATCGAAATCACAAAATATATATAGATAAATTCCCTCCACACAAAAATGCTGTTTATTATGTATTATTTAATAACAGAGAGCGAAGTTGAAGTCACAGTTCCTTGACTTGGATAGGTGACCGCCGAATGTCATTGGGTGATGCTTTAGAATAACTTAAATTTTTACAAATCATTCTTAAAATATTTGTCTACAATTTTTAAAGATTTTTTAAAAATAAATTTATAGAGAAATTAATTTAAATAATCAAATAAGTTAAGTATAATATAATTTTATACGCTTGTTTTTTTGCTGTTTTTACGAAATTACTCTAAATTTTGTTCACACAGTTTACACGCGATATTTGTAATATGAAAATCCCTAATTTTTTTAATTAATACGCACATAGAAAACACGTGTAAACATTAAAAAGTACACGTAAAAATCAAATTTGTGCATAAAAATATATTTTGATACCGTCAAAGATTTTTGAGATTTTGAAGATATATCGACAACCAAAATAGTTAGAAAAGATATGTAAATAATTGTATTTCAAATGGTTAGATACTTTGCGTAAAAATAAATACCTTTTGTGATTAAAAATTTTCATCTAAATTTGATCAATAAACGTAAAATTTGATAATATTTTCAATTGGGATAATATGTAAAAAGTCTAGTTAATTAGAAAAAAGCCGTTAATGGTAGATATAATCATTTAAGTTGGAAATGCGATACACGTGATCTATCTCATCATCACACGTGGTCATTTGTGATGATAAGGGTTAAAAATAAGCTGTTGAATTGAGATTTAAACGTGATAAATAATCAATTATAAGGTTTTTTTTATAACTTTTCAAAACATTAAGGGGTTACAATTTGCATAAATTGTCGGAAGCCCTTTGGTTTTTATAAGAAATAAGCATTTTCTTCGTTTCCAATGTATGCACTTTACTGCATATACCACATACTTTTTCACATACGATAATGTAAAAAGCCAACAATTTTGAATTTTTTTATGTACCATGCATACTACGCATACATTGATACTCGTAGAATTTAAAAAAAATTCTTTTAATTAAAAAAAGAATAAAATTATATTTTATTTTCTAAATTTGATTGCTTAAATTAATTTCCTAATAACTTACTCATTTTATTTACACTATAAAACTTAACAATTAACTTGATTTAAATTTGAACCTCAACGAACTAGTTCAAAAATTTAGGCTTAAATTTTATTTGTAGGTCTAACCTTGACCTAACCTATATATTGCCTTTGCAATGCATATTGTCAGCCAATTTGTATCAGCCAATTTGACTGATTGTCGGTCTAACAATTTGGATACTATTTTGTCTTGGCAAAGTAAGAAGTAAATGATTGGGTCTTGGTTTAATACAAAATGAATAATATTGAGCCCTTGTTGCCATATCCAAACTTCTTCAACTACAATAGTTTATTCAGGATTTGGGTGTTGTTCCTCAATCTAGTATTCTATTTTTTTTTTTTTTTTTGGTGATAATTTAAATATCCTTCATATTATTCACACTGATGTTTTTCATATCTGCACAAAACATATTAAGATAAATTACCACTTTATTCATCATTATTTATTCCATTAGACTTTTCATCTTATTTCAATTCCCATGAATGACTATATTGAAGATATCTTCACTAAATCTCACACATCAATTCAATTTCATGCTCCTTTCCAAACTTGAAGAGGCTTCTAAATTACTACCTTAACTTTTGGTCAGGGAAAGGGGATGTGATTAGTCTAACCATGCTATATTTTTATGCTCCTTTTTATCATTGTAGTATCTTATTATACTTTTCATTTTGTATTCATTTCCTATGTTGTATTATGTATTATCATGCCTATATAAAGGTTTCTTCATGTACATTCAAAATATACAGAAATACAATATGCATTCTGCATTTTAATTCTTTTCATATTTGTTACTATATGGATCCATAAATGAATTCAATTTTGTTCTTAAATTCAGGTCACCGGGAATGGCACTCTGATACCATCACAATATATGAGAAAAGAGAAATCAAGATGAAAAAATCCTCAGTATTCTGTGTATGCTGTATTCAATATAGCTTACACAGAAAACTCTTCTACGTAAATATACACAATGCTCACTAATCCTCGAGGCTTTAAACGCCGGACACCGTGCATAAACTTATTCCTTGTCTCAGCTGTAGCGGATTACTTGATCTTCTTTCCTTTAATATGTGCAAATAAAAAGGTTCTCCTGATACCATGTGATTAAATATTTTGGTATAATCAGTTACTTCTTATTTTCTTCTAGCGGTTGGTAGTGTATATATAAACACCAATTAAATGTGTTTAAATACTTTGTCGAAACATCGAAGCTTGGGCTTGGCAATTATCTTCTTAAGGGGCACATATATATAACACATTCCCATGTAAACATAGGATGACGATGCTTAGACGTGAAGAGGAAAAATTTTATGATATTGCATGAAAGTGGTAATTCATTACCAAATTAGGAGATTGAGAGCGTCTTTATTTAAAATATATAAATTGATTACGGTATCCACACTGCACCCATATCGGCAAAATTAATATTCTAAAAATCTGAGAGTAATAATAACAACGAACAAGTCACTTAGATGATTGATAGTTTTATTGGATGGAAGAAGCCCATTGATCATATGACTTTGATATTCAGATAGACTGAGCTAAGTCATTGAGAAGAGAAAGAGAAAGAGAAAGAGAAAAAGATGTCTAATCAGAGTTTCCCCATAAAGACATATGTCCAAATCCGTTAATGAAGTGAAATTTTTGAAGGGAAGGCATGGGAATCTTTTCTCAAGAAATGCCTGGCTAAAAATGTTATGAGAGAGACAGTAAAAAAAGAGGGAAAAAAAAAAAAGACATAGGACGAAGGGCAAAAGCAAACCACCTTGGGAAAGTCGAGTTATACGAGCAGAGAAAGGTTAGGATAGCGAGTGTGGGTGTAGCTTTGTTACAATGAAAGGAAATTGAGGAATAGTCCCATCCCATCAGTAAAAGACACAAAACCCATCTCCCTCTCCTAAAATCAATATTGCCAATAGTGACATTGACGTGTGATTTTAGCTTCCGTCTCTTTCAAATTTCCTTCTTTAACATTGAACCCACAAAAGATAGAAAACACGGACAGGTGCTCTTCTCTTCACTATCTCTTCATTCATTTAACTTCTCCCTTGATATATTGGAATTGGACCCACGTTTTCTTTAATTTATCTGTGTCAATTGCTGCTCAACCATTAACTGCATTTACCATGTCTAAGATTATTTAGCTTACGATGCCATGTTCTCCTGTTTCTCTATGTGTCGTCTTCTAACTCTATCAGCAATGGATATATCTTTCTTCTCATCTTCGTCTCATGGATAGCTACATGTATATTTCATACATAAGCATTAGCAGATACTACTTTAAGACTTAAAGCTCAATCAAATTAATTTAAGTGGAGAATCGAGAATGATCAAGCAATATTAGCAGTTAAAATGGAGTTGAATTGATGTAGGAAAGCCAGAAACCTCACATGCATACTGAATTTCGTCGTTTCCAACCAAAGAATGTTGATATATATTTGCTCGAAAAACCATCTAGGAGGGCTGAGTGATAGATGATAATTCATTGATTAAGATTAAAGCCATTACAGCTTAAAACTACCGGCACTTTGTACTTTCCCTTCAACTCCAATCCACCATTGACATACATATTCTCAACTCTCAGCATTCATTAATGTGTCAGCGGCCTCTAATGATGCTGTCGTCTATGCGGACACATTTTTTTTACGATCACTTTCTCGTCAATGAAACAGTGGCAATTATTAGTTCTTTCACATATATATGCATGATTGCTTGAATCTGATAACGAGATTTCGAATCTTGAAGGAAAATATGATCAATATTATTGCTGCGTTCCAAATATTGCAGGTAAAGTGGAGTCTGATGGATTATTTATAAGCTTAGTTAATTAAATCATGTATGTAATTATTTTTAAATCTTCAAAGTCAATGACATAGCAAAAGTAGTGTGATGGTTTAGGGTTTTGAATCTTCCAACTGATGGAGCACTAAAAGTAGGAAAGAGTAGACGATGAATGTGGGGCACAAATAACCCTTTAATAGGGCAAACTGCTTTGACAGTCAACTATTACCTAATGATTATATTCAACCAGATATATATATATATATATATATATATATATATATATGGACAGATAGAAGTATCTTATACTAGAACCAAAATCAATGAATTAGGGAAATGATTGAAAATTTTTGTAATTGATGTATGTACTTCACAGTTAAAATTCCAAAGCCATAACCCTTAGGAAGAATATTTATAAATATACTCAGCCTGTAAGTTGGCAACATATATTAAACTCTTTTTTATAATTTGGCTTTCCTACCATAATTAATTAAGACATGGCAATAACAATGGTTTTCATAAAACATACTTAAAACCCTTGACAAACAGAATAAGAAAATTTATTTTTTTAGTTCTAGCAAGGAATTGTCGAATGTTTTGGACCATGCATAATTAACACTTGAGAGAAATTCTTTTCAAAAATCTAGCAAGGGCAAAGTAGATAGCTATGTGTTTATTACTTGAGTCCATCTTCATGAGATTAAATAAGAGGAAAGTATAAAGAGATCATCTATATCATGAGGGCCAAATGACTATGTCCCACCCAAAGATTACCCTAATGATACTGTCCCACCCTTCAAAATTTAAAATAAAGTTTATTCATCTATCATCCAATAACAGACGTTAGTTTTAAGTGGTTAAAGAGTATTTTTTTATTAATTTGCATAATTACATTACATGGTTAATATCAATTATACCTCTCAAGCTCAATCTCTTTATTTTGCTTCCATCTCTCCCCCTTTTCCTCTCTCCTATATTCCATGGACCCACCATCTCACTAAGCCCTATTTTCCTGATCTAAATAATTTTCTTCTGCTTCTTCTCCATTTCTACTCTTCTTCTTCTTCTTCTTCTTTTCTCCTATCTTTCTTATCATTTTCCTCTTTTCATTTTTCTCTCTTCTCTCATCTATCGTCTCCTGTCTTCTTCTCTTTGTTTATGCTTTAAAATTACGCGACCAAACTCTTTGTGGTTTCAATGATTATGGTTAGGTTTTGTTTTAGCATTTATAGTAATTAGCGAATTGATTTGTGCATTCCATTTATGAGTTTGTTTGGATTTTTTGAACATGTTGGGATTTTAAGAGTGTATAAACCCCGTGAAAAAAAAGGTTAAAGGTAGGATTTTGGGAATGTGTTTAGATGAACTGAGTGAGCTAATTTGTTTGGTGTGCGGTGGCAATAGTGATGGCAATTTGGTGTAAATGGTGACTCTTTGATTTGAGTGGCCGTGATAGCAATTTGGTGTCGAGGGTGGCGTTCTAGGCGTTAGTAACTTTTTATTAATCAAGAGAGGAAAAAATTAATAAAGTTTTCTCTAGCAAACTCTTATTCAATCAGCTTTAGTAAAGATAATGAAGAGTACTTTGTTTCTCTTTTTCCTTGCATCCATGGTAATTGAATTTCCAAACTTAAATGGCAGAAAAACGTCATTAGGATAAACGCAGTGGGAAACGATAATTTGATCAATATATGATATATGTCTACAAAGAGTGCATCGAAACGCCCGTGCAATTCAGGTCTGCAAAAAATGCAGTGCATGTACAATTTGACCAGTATAGTAACCCTAGATACATCTTTTTGAAAGCTAGCTTTAGCTCTTTCGCACCTCTATTTACTCACCTCTTCTTTTCTCATCATCAGCTATCACAAACCCTAACCTTTTCATCTTTCCTCTCAAAACCTAACCATATATCCCTTCTTCTTCTTCCTCTTCTTCTTCTTTCAAAATGAGCTCAGAGGAAAACGTCTCCATGGACTTGCAAGTTCAACCATCTGAGCATCTCTGCTATGTTCGCTGCAACTTCTGCAACACAGTTCTTGCGGTAATTTTACGTAGATCAATTATTCTTTATCTTCGGTACTAT
This sequence comes from Anacardium occidentale, assembly GCA_026122585.1. Lineage (NCBI taxonomy): Eukaryota > Viridiplantae > Streptophyta > Magnoliopsida > Sapindales > Anacardiaceae > Anacardium > Anacardium occidentale. Next base: position 577,838 of record JAJEJH010000141.1, on the reverse strand, counting down.
GTATTACTTTCTTACCCGTTTGATGTCCTTTATATAACTAATAAAACTAAACAAAATGATCTAATTTTCTTCTACTTGCATGTGAGGATATTAGCATTAAATATGACCAATATCATGAAAAGATTTGAAGAAACAAAGACTAAATGGGTGCATCTAGGGGGTGACAGAATGTTTTATGAATCAAGTATGTTTATCGAAGCAATCTTCATGTTGAGAGTATCCATAATAATTTAAAAGAATGAAACTCTAAAACTATAAACACCATATACATGTATGTATATATTTCTTTTTTGGATCGTCTTTTATGTTTCTTTTTCTGTGTTTATTTTCATTAATTTGATGTTTGTGATTGTAGGTTGGGATTCCATGCAAACGGTTGCTTGACACAGTGACAGTGAAATGTGGTCATTGCAGTAACCTCTCCTTTCTCAGCACGAGACCTCCACAGCAAGCTCCCTGTCAACAAATGAGTCTCACTTTTCAGGTTTATATTTCTCGATCCGTACATACACTCCGAGAAAGAGGTCACCAGATTTACAAAACTCAACGTATCTGCTTGATCTACACAAATAAAATGTAGAATAAGACCAAAAGATGAAAAAAATAAAATAGTGCATCTGCTTGGATTTCTTTTAGCAAGAAATGGTGATAATTAAAGTACTATACATCTTCTCAATCAAATAATAATATTTCGTACTAATCCGAGGTATTTTTATCCATTTATTTATATTAGGAGAAGTGGAGCTTTTGCCAAGATTTGAAACTGGGAAATTCATCATCATCTTCATCATCCACTTCCAGTGAGCCATTGTCCCCAAAAGCACCATTTGTTGTAAAACGTAAGAACAAAAAAAACCCTTGCTCCCCTGTGCATACATATTTAATTATAGATAATTTAACTTCTGGACTTGACTCTACACAATTTTTTTTCTTTTTCTTTTTCTTTTTTGCAGCACCTGAGAAGAAACACAGGCTTCCATCAGCCTACAACAGGTTCATGAAGTAAGAGCAAGAGACATTTCATTATTGCTGCTGTTTCGGCCATCAACTAATCTTATATTGTGTGTGTGTGTGTGTGACCTTCGATTTGCTAATTTTAGATATATTCATGTTTCTTTAATTGGAATTAACTTGTTCCAGTTGCCCGGAGTCAGACCTTCCACTTCCGTCGTGATTCTTTTATTTAATTACTATTCAAATTTTTTTTTCAATTGTTTATCTTATTAAAAACAAATTGTGAAAGGGAGGAGATACAGCGTATCAAAGCGGCCAATCCTGAGATACCACATCGAGAAGCTTTTAGCACTGCCGCCAAAAACGTCAGTAATATACTCAACTATATCAACTTAAATACTTAACTTGCCCTGATCAAGGGCTAAATATGCTTATGCATGATTCTTGATTGTTTGTTAATCCCCGAAAGTTAAAATTTTGATTATTTCTCTGCTCTAAACATTCTTTTGTTTGCTATAGTGGGCTAGGTACGTTCCTAATTCGCTAACCGGTTCTACTTCTGGAAGCAATAATAATGTAAGAGAACTCTTTAATTATTTTATTTCACAGAAAATTTTAATTTGTTATATATCTACAAGAACCTCTTTGTGTGAGCAGCCTCGAGTATTATTGACGCTTTTATAGGGTTTGGGTGTTGCAGGAATGAAGCAACATATGTTTAACCATCAATGCTGAGACAGTACTGGAATTGAAAGGGCAACTTAACTTGAAAAACCCGTCTTATTTTCTTTATTATCAAAAGCACTTTATGTCATGTTGATTTGGTGATAATGTTATTTCGATTACTTCTGCATGAGAACTGGTTTGGAAGTGGTTAATGTTTGACATTATTAAATTTACGAGCATGCTAGTTGCTAAGTTAATTAATTGATCAGACGCTTACGCCTTTCTTGTTTGCTCCTTGCAAGTCTAACTGAAACAATATGCTTGTTTTGAAAATCTATAGAGCAAAGCTGCACTGCATCATAATGCAGTTATGTTGCCATGACAAACACATCTTCAAGCCTAATTACAGTGCGAAAAGCATCATGGACGACATGTAGTTAACTCTAAACATGGTGTACGCAAATTAGCCGCAGTATTTACCTTCCCTGATCGAAAAAACCTGCATAGATGTATGTACTCATGCCTACTTAAGCTCACAGGAATCAATAACTAAGTTTACGGTCTTTCAGTTGTGAAACTGTAATATCCTGGTCGATAGATGCTGTGATTCATTTGACAAAGAACTCATTTGAATCCAACGACACCCTGCTTGTCTGAGCCTTTGTCTTGGAGTGGATTATAAGTCAACCAGAGGAAGTATGGGGCATGCCTATAATCCTGCATCTGCAACCCACTAACTACAAGATCGTCCATGATTGGATAATTCCTCCTGCTTGATTTTGTTATGACTGATAAATTAATTGAGTTTTTTATGTTCTCAAATAGAGTCATCAAAGTGGCATTAACATGTGTCATCAATGACGTCTCTTGGTTTAAAATATTGACGCATATGGCTATGTCCATATATATAATATTATTCTGCAGCAGTTAAAAAGATATGGCGGATCTGAAGATTTTGATTGTTTATACTCACGTTGAAATTCTTTGGAATAATAAAAAAAAGTGCCACTCACATAGGGACTGACGATGGCCTCATTCTTGAGACTTTTGAAATGGGCGTGAATGAGCATCCCACACTTGACCCTTGATGCAATGACAATATGGAAACTTGACTGATCAAAACTCCAAGAAATTTGGGATAGCTCAAATAAAGCTGGTGATTTTTATAACAACTTGTTCAAAAGTTAACACGTTCAGAAACCATGTTCATCTAGTTGCTCAAACATATATATAATCTTTCTAAAATAAATAATATAAAAATCTTTCAAGAATCTGATATCAAAATCTTTTCTACACAGAGAATATGCATTTATGACTCAGGATTCCTTTATCAAACTTTCAAAGTGGCATATTCATCCTAAATCCTAACTTTTAGTTTGTCCCTTCACTGCTGTCAAAATTACGCACTCAAGGGAATGGGAATATTAAATCCTTAATTGAAATGATATTTGCATGTAGATTAAAAGGGGAAAGGAGTTAGCTGATGCAACAAACGACTTTACAATGAGAAAACCCATATAGTTTTTCCTGTTATATACCATAGAGAGAAAGGAACACACTACAATATATTGCATCAAAGTGTCTATCAGCATTTTAACGTTGCACAAGGAAGCTTGGTTACAACTTTTCCTGCTAATTATGTCAATAGCCTCCAGTAACCTGCACAAAAAATAATCAATATCATTCACTTACTGAGGCGAATTATATAAATCAGCAAAATCATGTCTAGGCAATTCACAGTTCTTCAGATCTTCTTTGAAATTCAGTATGGCAGATGTAATTCAAAATGCTTTTAAGTTTTTGGACAACTTTTTAAACAGGAGTTTTAAATTATTTTATGATTTTATATCTTATCTACAATTTTAATTTAATATTCCAGTCAAACAGATCATTCATTCAAATGAAAATCATTTCATATGAAATACATACAGAGGCAATGTTCTACTCCCTATCCATGTTTAAATCTAAGTAGGTAATAAGGAATCACACGCTAATGCATATGTACCTCATTTACTGCTTAAGAGGTTGAGAAGCAGCACAAATCAGCATTTTGCTGCTTTTCTTGCATGCAATTCCTCTGTTGCTCCACTCTTTTCAAATGTGATGAAAGTTGTATCAAATCAACAGTGGACCCATCTTCAGGAGGGCGAAAGTACTTAGCCTTTAAAAGATCAGACTCTTGAAAATCTCCAGCTGCTTCAACTTCCAAGTCAACAGCATGCCCAGCATCAGGAACCATGATGAAGCTTGTCTGAGCACCATCCACAGAGTTCATTCCTGATGAATGCAAGCCATCTGTTGCATATCTTTCCAAAGACACTACACCCACAGGTTTGTCAAAATTTAGGTCCAGAGTATGATGGACACAACTGGTTTGATTGATCAAAGGCCCAATCATTTGATTTTGGCTTGAAAAATTGTGTGACTGAGCTGACAGAAGAGAGAGAGCACAACTGGAGTGTGAAATCGCAGGTGATTCTTGAACAGTTGATGACGTATTACAAACATTATAGCTTTCAGTTGCCCATGGAGGAATTCCAGAATTATGTTGTTTCTCACTGCCTTGTTGATAGAGGAAAGATTTTCTTAGTAGCTGCCCATTTGTGACGGTTGTTGCAAATTGAGGCCAAGTGAATGATTCCTCCTCAAACTTGAGATACTTAAACAGACCAGCTTGCTCATTGCTTTCAGGGAAAAGAATGCCTCCTGGAAGTAATTCTGGGAAAACAAAGGATGCTCCTTTTGGTAACGAAGTTCCTAAATATTTGGTGCCTGCTGAACCTATATATGTTAAAAAAATAACAAAGAAATAAATTTCTGTTCACAAATGGAAAATGAAAAGTTTTGAAACAAGATCAACAGTTGATTATCTAAGGTTACTTGGTTATCTTCTAAAGGTTCCACAAATGTGCAAAGTTAAATTGAGAGTACTCTAATCTCTAAGAATTTTAAGCTCAGTTTACTTCCAAACAATGAGTAATTGATTATGAAGGTTGCTTAATGAGCCTTAGAAATACTCTGTAAAACATAAAGCTCTAATGATTTTAAGATCAGGGTGTGCAAAATGGCAAAAACAAAGCAAGATTTCCAGGCTATATTTTGCTCCAACTTTAAATTTTGCTTATATACAGTGCTATAATACAGTATCGTCGTATCATGCTTGGTTCATAATTCAACTGCATTCATACTTCCCTGAAGTAGCTCCCAATACCTTTCCATGTCATTGATTGCAGAAGCTAAAGTTTATTAGAGATCCTCTTAAACTAGAGTTAAACAATAATGAACCCCTTCAATTACATGTTAAAATCGCTTAACAGATTTATTATATAGATGCAATCATATAAACATGCACATTCAACCAAACACAAATCTCACTAACTCTATGTGAACGGTTTAGTTAATTGAAGACAAATACTTCCAGGACTCGAACAATATTATGCTGAAATTAATTGGTTATGTTAATTGAAGAGGCTAAGATACTATCTTGAAAAACCATTAATATCAAGAGTTCTAGTTATTCATACTTTTTTGAGGATGTTATTCTACAGCCATATGAATTCATTCTTCTTTACAAAAAGGTGGATTTGTTTTTATCTATATGCTTCATGCCTTTTCAATTATCTCATACAAGGCTCACATTTATACATAACAACAATAAAGCACAAAGAGACATAATGGATATGTGTAACCACTAAATATAGTTGTCATTGTCAAAACATTTATGATAATATTTCTTTGTACCCCATTAGTCGTTAATGCCGATCAGATTAGTGATAAATGGATTCTAGTGGGCATTATTGGCTTCTTTTGCTGATTTTAAATGATATGTACACATGATCACTGCATAAAGCGAAGTAAAAGAAACCATAATGGTTGATGAGTTGGCCATTTCTAAATTTGGAATAAATGACTGCCCTGAGATGGAAGTTTCTTTTTTATTTTTTATAGCCATAAACCTTGACCTCGTCAAAAGGCATAAGGCAATGGGATACATCATATCTATAGACTGGCATTAAAGAAAAATATAAGTTATCATGCTCTAATGAGGAAGTACTTGAAGCATGTTCTTAAGACAACAAAAATTAGCAAGGATGAGTTTGACTTTTTCATATCAATTATAAGATACAACATATCTTTAATGCATCTACAGGACTAAAATGAAAATTTTTATCTGTACAGAATTATTGTCAATGTGCATCATTGTCAGGTTCAGCTGATTTAACAAGTCTAAAAGCAAAATGGGTAAAATCAGAACAGAATATTTATCTACAAGGCACATGCATGAAAACCATAAAAATTATTAGACAACAAAGAAGCAAAAAAAAAAAAAAAAACTGAATCGTTTATTAACGGTATGAAACAAAGTATATTCAATGCAGTTTATGCTAAACAGAAAACATATAAATACAAGGGAAAGGACTTGCATCAAATAACAAATCGATTATTAACCCTGAACCCATGCAAAACGGGTAGGAGAGGCAGAATTGACATAAAAACATTTGCACAAGTTTAAAATAAGTGGATATTAATGGAACCTCCTCAGATCTTTAAGGGAGGAAAAGCTTATAAATCTTCAATTCAATTATACACAAATGTAACTCATATTTTAGCACTTATTATTCATACCTTGATATGACTGCAGCAACTTATCCGATTTACCAGAGACAACATTGAATTGAGGCTTTCTCCTACACTCATTGTGGCCTGCTAGGCGTTTACGACAACTCCGTTTACTATCATCAAATTCAGCCAGCAAATGAAACCTGTTTAACCAAAATCTTGATCATCAATACATAGTGAATAAACAAAAATAAATTGTAATCTACACAGCAAAGCAGACTAATAAAAGATTCTTCATTCATATAATTAGGATAGGTAATGTAAAAGATGTAAATATAACCACAAATTTTGAGGCACAATTGTCATAGCAAAGTAACACACCTACCAAAGTGAATCCACCCCTAAAGACCTTAATACTTGCATAGGTTTCCAAACATGAAATCTGATTTCTCACTGTTTGATCATCTCATTCAAGGACATTTGAGTTCCAACTAAGCAGAGGAAATATCCCACCTTTTCTTTCACTCATGAACCCTTTGGCACATTTAATAAAGCTCAAACTTCCTTCCTTCGATGAGGATCCTATAGTTGTCTATGACTTCAAGATACCAAATGTACATGCTTTAAAGGATCTAGCTCAGATGGCTTAGCTATGTCTAGCAATTGGCAAGCATTAATAGAAAAACAATTAAAATCACCTAAATGCAGATTCTGATTGAAAACAGAACGAAGCAAAAGATTCCTCAGTACGCCAAACTGTCTACTGTCTTTTGGTTACGCTTTTTGCTCATGAAATGTAGCATTTGCCTTTAACTCTCTTCGGGTTCTGTATTTTTTGAGCTAGACTTGGTGTTTCAAGATCCAGTTCACAAAACTAAAAGAAGATGCCATGTGACTACAAATAGCATTAAAGGCTCATCTGTTTGAAGGACAAGTTTTCATATACTTGAAAGGAGAAGACCGTGTATGAAATTTTCTGGGTATGTATCTGTTTTGTCTGCAAGGAAAGACAGTCAAGAAGTTGCTGTCTTATGGATTTCTTAAAGGCATAGCAACATTTTTAGTTTGTTTCATTGCTTCCTTCATGCTTTGGGTACATGCTGTTTTCATAAGCAAATAAATTTTTTTCTGTTTCTACAAATACTTCTTCCTTAATACATTATAATTTTTCCCAAACGAATTGCAACTTCTGAGTTATTCATGCAGAATATAGAGAATGAGGTTGGACCACAGCTATGAGCCAATTTAAGTGCAATATGGGAATCATAACATCAGCTTATATAGTAACCACTTTAAAATCAATCAGAAAAATATAATAAAAGAAGAGTAAAGGCTAGAGGGAGAGAAAAAGAAAACCCAACCTGCTACACTGCTGGCAAAACCTTTGCTCATAGCCATTAACTATTACTGTGGGAGTCTTCGTGTGAACCTCACAAACTTTATGCCTTTTGTGGTAATCCTTTGAGGAGCTAAGATCTGTATTACAGCCATAAACTTGGCAGAGGGGAGTTTGAGAGCATGTACTCGTTGAGCGAGCTCTCTTTGCAGTCAAAGATGGACGCAAATAAGATACAACCGACTTCTCCTTCCAAAATTCACCATTCTGCGTATCTACACAATCAACCAAACTCCCTAGCTTTAAATCAATAAGTGATGAATCCTGACTATTGGACTCCATACAAGAAATTGAAAATTTTGATCCAGATTCCTCCTCCCGAAAAAATGAACCTGAAGGGACCAGACAAGGAGGACTAATCACTCTTTTTCTAGAATCACAACTAATTTCACCCTTCATCAGACCTCCGCTTGTGGTACTAATGAAAGATTTTCCAGTCACATCAGTCAAACCAAGGTCCATATATTCCATATCCTCTACAGCATCACTATCTGAAATAAGCTCATTAATATCAAAAGTATAAGAGGGTTTACTTTCCCATTCTATGAATGTTTTCCCACTTCTAGAAATAGAGTCAACTGGTAAGTCTACTTCATCAGAAAACAAAAGGCCTTTCCCTTCAGAAGAATAGCTCCAAGATTCCACCATAGAACAGTTTATCAAAGCGGCACAAACTATTTAATAGTTTCAAGCTCCAACCACAATTCAAAAACGAAACTAACCACTCCAAAAGCCAAGCAACCGATACACAACAACTGCAAAAACAACAAAAAAAAACTCGTTCAACCTCAGTATAAACTAAATACTCAACTGCAAATACAGCATGGAAGCAATAGCGCTAAAATCAGAAAGACAGAGAAAATTTAACTTTAAAAACTTGTATTACATTTATTTCTTCAACTTTTCCAGAAACCAAACATGAGCTGAGTTAAAAAAACTCAAAATGCAAAACCCAGCAAGGTTTTAGAATCAGAAATACCAATCCCTTTCACTCTCAAAATCCCAAGAAACAGAGTAAAAAGCTTAAAACTCAGAATTCTCCCTTAGAAGATAAAAGCATTAAAATATCATTTAAAAATACAGGAGAGTAAATAAATAAATGTAATTGTAATTGTAATTTCTTACAGTGTGAGAGTAACCAAATAACAGATCCTTAACATACACTGAGAAGTAGCAAGGAGTTTAAAAAAAAAAAAATAAGAGAGGGAGATTACCAGAAAAGCAAAAACAGTGAGTAGGTTTAAATTGAAAAGGCAAGAAGTGAGAAGGTGGAAGGAAGGAGACACATATACATATATAGTGACTGAGTCAATATGATTTCCACTACGAGTAGTAGCTGCTCAGTGTCTCGGAAGCGTGACCTTTGTTTGTCCAGGTCCTTTGTAGCTTTTTGAATTTCCAATTTTGTACACGAATGTTTTGTTGGGGTTGGGCTTCCTTTGCTAGCCTCATTTTATTTATTTATTTATTTAGGTTAATTATATTCCATTTTTTAAGAATGTTTGTCTGTCTCCTGCCACGTGTCTTGTATGGAAGGAATCCCTAATAGGTTAATGTACATGATCATGATCAAGTGCCGTTAATTTCAATCCAGGAAATAAAGGTGTAATTGTTAATAAATTTGTTAATGAGATTTATTAGAATAGATTCAAACCGAATTTAATACGAACATTTTTTAGCTTGAGATTGGTTCAGATAAAATAAATTTGATTTGAATTTTGTTCGAATTTGTCAATTCAAAATTAGAGATGGTTTAAATTTGATTCAAATAAAAAAAAGTTAAGTTTAATTCAAATTTGGACTTGTAATTTGGATTAATAGTTTGAGTTTGATTAAACTTTATGGTTCAGGTTTGTGGTTTAGATTCGTGTTCGAATTCATAATTTATTAAAAAATGATATTATTTTGTCAATAAACTGTAAACTCAAATCACAATTCCAAGCCATAAATTTGAACTATAAACTTAAACTAAACTCAAACTACGAATCTGAATCGTAAATCTAAGTTACAAGTATAAATTATAAAATTGAATTGAACTCAAGTCATGAATCCAAATTATAAATGTAAGTCATAAATTCAAACTAAACTTGAACCAAATCAAACTTTATAAAACTTTAAGTTTGACTCAATTTAAAAAACGAGTCACATTTTTTTATTTGAATTCGATTCAAATTCAAATCAAGATAAAATCATGTTGAGTTGATTTGAGCAAGATCCAACTCTAAGAATTAAAATACAAACTTATTGAAAAAACAATATCTGGCTTTGAATTAAGAATAGGATTTAAATTTAGATTAGAAGCCAAGGTCTGAGTAACGCTTAGTTTTCTTAAAAACAGTCAATTTTTCAAGAAACAATACCAAAAAAAATGAAACAAGCCCATTTGTATACTGCTCTAATTGGATGAGGCATTGAATTTCACATTAATTCAAAAAATTTCACCTTTCGACTCTTTTATCTTAAAAAATAATTAAATTCTTTACCAATCACTATTAAATCTAACGGACCAAAAAATAAGACACAATAATAAAGTTCAATGTATAAATAGATATTATCATTCAAACGTTTATCGTAAAAATATGTCAATTTTAACAAAATGTCTTCGAATTGATTCCCCTTCAACAAATTTTTGACAAACTCTCTATTTACCCGTTTGGTTAACAAATCTGTTAAATTATTTTTTGACTTAGCATAATTAAAAAAGATAATTTTAATTAAAAATAATTGTCTAATGATATTACGTTGGTCATAGATTATTTTCATAGATTTGGTATCCTTAGTTATATATATATATATATATATATATATATATATATATGATCTAATGATCTAAAGATATATTATTTTGGTTTTTTTATTTGGGGAATACAAAATATAGAGTAAATTTGTTAAACTATTCATAACATAATTTCAACACAAAAATTTAGAATATTTTTGAACATAAAGACAACTTGAACATTATATTCAAATTTGTTTTGAGCTTTGGAACATTCTTAATCAAGAGTTTGGTAAGATTTGAGGTGGTTAAATACAAAAGCATCTGCTGCTACCACCTACTGAAATTCATCTCATTGATTTATTTCGGTCTTTTTGCAGGGGTCAGCTTGGCACATGATAGAGTTTGATCCAAATTTTATATTTATATGTGAATATATACCAAACAACTCTAATCAATTGAACCCAGATAGCTAAGATGTATTATTCACGGTGACCTAAAACGTGTCAAACAGACCCCCAACCAAAAAACAGGAAAAGAAAAAAGGAAGTGGATGGCAATGAAGAGTGAAGCTGTTCACCACGGCTGACCCAAACTTGAACTTCACAATAATAACATAATTGCTTGAATGCCAACTCAAGGCCAGCCCAGCCACTCTGTCCTGTCCTGCCCGCTCTGCCATCTGCCACTCCCTCTGTTAAAGTTGTCAATAATGCACCTACCTCTCTTAGAAACCCCACGATGCTACTACCATCAAGACCCCCGCAAACCTCTGCTCATAAAATGAACGTTACATTACGTGTCCAATTATTGTGGGTAGAAGGGATAATACACTTCCAAAATATACCACTCGGATGGAAAGAAAGGTGAGTCCAAATAAAACCTTAGGGCCAGGTGGCTAGGCACTCTGCCTCACATTATCTCTAGCTGGCACATCTGTTTATTTTGCGTGTATAAGGCCTAACTCTTACCTACACGAAACTGCGGTTATCCCCATCAACCACTCCAAATCTCTCTGAGATTTTTGTTGTAGTAGAAAGCTGAGCTCCCTTTTCTTTATCATTCACCACAGGCTACACCCTTCACCTGCTAACATCCCCTTTTTCTGCACATAACATTATAAACCCAGTTGAATGACCCCAAGTGAGAAAACAAAAAAAGGGCATTAGGTTAAAAGAGTGCTCGAGGGACATGCTATAAGGTGCGCCATTGGCAGGTGAAGGAGAGCGTGGATGGGGAGCCAGCCAAATTTCGGTGATCTTGTTGCAAAGGGTAACTCCAACTCAATTTTAACAAGTCAAAGGCTTGGTTATGCTGCTGCTTTAGATTTTGAAAGCGACCTAAGTGGATAACAACATGAATAGACAAGGGTTTTTGGTCTTCGCATACCCACTATGATTCAAATCTTTTTAACGACAAATAGAAGTCCTCGAGTCATACATATATATTATCAACAACAACCGTATCTTTATCTTCAAAGATATGCCGCTTATGTGGCTATCTACTGTTGTTATTTCTTTGTGCCTCCACTCAAACCATGAGACCACGACATAAAGAGAGAAAACCATGATAAGTCTCATACGAGCCTCTAACTAAATTTGTGCTCCAACCAATTTCTGGAGAACTTGGGCCTCCTATGACACAAATATAGGCCTGTCCTTGATTAAAATATTGGGCTAGTTTGTTCTGTATCTTCGACCTAAATTATAATCCAAACCACAAAATCTAAACCATGAAGAGATTTTTTCGAATTCAAAATGTTAATTAGAATGAAGCCTTAGTTGCTGTTGTCTGTTCCAGTTTTCATCCTACTCGAGAGCAGGAATTTTCCTTAAGTGTGAACATTAAATTTTTCCAGGTCTTAAAGCTGGTTTTTAGGGGTGGATTGTATCAAGCCAAGCTAAACCCATATTCACAAGTTAAAACGGTATGGGAAAGCAGAACAAGGAAAACCTTCTACTAGTACTATAAAGATATATATATGTATATATATATATATATACTTTTAGATTTTACAATTTAAAATGCATCTTAAAAATTTAAAACACTTATAAATTATTTAATAAATTATATCATAACATTTTCAAATAATGTGAGATACATTAATAAACCCAACATTTTTATTTTTTTTTTGGTGTTTTTTACCACTGTAAATTTTGTTTAAATATGTCACAGTTAAAATTTTGACTCACATATCAAGCAAAGAGACGACACTGATATTGATAAATCGTTTAGTTTGTTAATGTTTCACTTAAAAGATCATATTATAAGTGATGAGGCTCCTAAATTGACTTTCACTTTTTACCAACTTCCAGTTATTCAGAGTCTCAAACTTCTTGATTACTGGGGTAATTGTAATTATGTGGAAGAGAGATGAAGTTAGAAAATAATTAAGAACTTTAAGAAAAGGGGAAGTTAAAGATTTGATGATGTAGTTAGAGATCCATCTATCAAGGTTTGTGATCGGGCCCTCCACTCCATTACCATGGAGGATGTTGCGCCTGTCATGCCGTCTTAATGGGCTTCTTTCTTTTTGCTGTCTCATTCATCATCATCATCATCAACTCTTTCTTTCTTCCTAAGCCCTACTCCTTCTTAGATTCAATCATCCCCTCCAACATTCCACCTTTATACGCGTGTCTTACAATCCTACGAACAAACATGGCAACAGCCAAATTTCTTCGTCTATTTATTTATTTTTTAATATTCCATTCAATGTGATTATGTTTGCTCTTGAAATTAGGTCAATTTTGGATGATTATGTTCCAGCAAAGAAAGCTTAAGACCATCAAAAGGTGTATTTTTATATACATATATGTTGACACAATCCCACGTGCTAACATGCCAATACAAAAGTAGAAATGACAATGTCCAACTCTTTGGCAGGATAATCCATTCATGCTAATGGAAAGTTAGAACAAAGTATTTTCTTTCTTGCAAGTAAAAATATTATTAACAAAACAAAACTATATAAGATAAATGTTGGGTAACACCGTAAAATGATCCTCTAAACTACGATTTTTAACTACTAATTAAGACGATCATTTATAATTAAAATCGAAAATTACCTCATTATCTTTACTATTCTCTTTCTTTATTGCATTCCTTACAATTCAGTCTCTTGTTTTTAAATATGTATTTAAAATGACTTTATCTTTTAAATATTGTTTCATTATCTTTTATTATATTCACTTCTAAAATCTCAACGATTTTATCCAAATCCAATTAAACATATAGTCCAATGGGGTTTTTGCTTAGATATCTATGAAAATGGGGTTTCAAAATATTTTTAAATATAAATTATAAAATAATTTTAAAAAATATATATTATTTTAATAACTATACTTTATTATTAGTTTGATAATAATTATTTTATCGAGTTTTTTTAAATTCTAATAAATTAAGTTAGTGAGTATTTTCAGAGTCTAAACAAGCTAAAAATGTAGTTTTTGAGTCATCTCAAATTCTATACAAATTAATAAATGTGATAGATTAATTATTATTTATGTATTTAGTTAATTTAAAAAAAAAGTTTCTATATAAAAAATAATATTTTTTCATTATTTTTATACAGAAAAAAAATTAAAAAAATATCATATTTTATTATATAAGAATTACTAAAATAACTATTATTTAAAATAATAACTATTTTAAAACTAATTCTAATTTTATTTATTATTTACCCCATCATAACCTTGCTAAGTTAACGGGCATCACCTAAACTATATTATTATTATTATTATCATTATTCCACCCACGAGTCCATCCTGTTTGCCTGAGCTTCAAAAGTTGAGCCATAATTTATCCAAAATTAATCTTTAATTAATTAGGTACATGGCTAGTATTAGATTTTGTCCCTAATGCTGAGGAACCCGGAAGCATTACAAAGATATCCACTCAAGCGTCGGGCTTTGGTTTTTCCTAATTAAATTCTTTGTTTAATGGAACCGGCTTGGACCATGTGCTTAGCTTTTTCTTGGTGTCCCGAAAACACAGAGAAAATGTACGAATCCCATGTTTGATATTTGGAGATAGCATGTACGTATTACGTTGTAAGAACTTCATTAATTATAATATGAATTGAGTTTAGGTGATAAATTAATAAAACATCCCCCTACCCATGATGTCCGTACACAAGTGCTTTACGTACATTAATTTTTTTTTTTTTGTCTGGTTTTATTTATTTTAATTTATTTTTTCCTTCAGCCAGGTCCCCCAGGGCTTTCTTCGTAAAATTTGAAATTATCGTCAACCACGTAATTATTATTGTTTGTAATTAAGAGAGACTGTGAGAGTTTTAAACCTTGATTAAGGTCTTCATCAAATTAAGAACTGCATATATTTATATATGGATGTATGCATGTATGTATGTGTATGTATGTATTCACCACATAAATGCAAGATATACATATTTGGAGTGTAGAAGCAGAGGGATTTTATATGGGTTGCCTCGACGTGTATGGTAAGTTATTTAAAACTGTGGGTTATTATCAAGTTTAGATTTCGTTATCATCAACTCTAAATTTCACTAATTTCGTGATTTTACTCTTTAAAAGTGTCTTAAAATTTCGTTAATCTCGTGATTTTATTCTTAAAAGTATAATAAAATTTTGTTAATTTCATGATATTGTTCTTAAAAGGTGACGTACCCGAGAGGAAGAGACAATATTTCACATGAAAGCTTGCACTCATTGCATGTGCAGACAACGTATATATTGCACTTAGTGGGAAGAGAAAAGGTCAAAGGACTTACTCCCACCCAAGGTTTCGGTCAACTACATTTTCCCACCCTCTAACATTTAAAAAACCAAACACTCGCCGTTTATCTATTTTTTATCAAATTTTATTAACATATTTTATAAAATAACTCAAATGCTCTTATTAAAAAAAATAAAAATTTATAATAAAATTATAAAATAATATTTAAATATACATATATTAAAAAAATTTTAAAATTTTGAAAAATATTTAATTTTAAAATTTTAAAAAAACCAGCATTCTATTTTGGCAGAGGCCAGATCTAGCCTCTTGGTTTGGTGGAGGCGGTCAGATTTGACAGCCTCTTGGTTTGGTGGAGGCGGTCAGATTTGACGGCCTCTTGTTTTGACAAAAGTGGTCAGATTTGATCATCTTTGTCATAAACTATGGTCGAAAATGGTTAATGGGGTTAAAACCGGTTATTTTTAATCGCTTGTTCTGACATAGGTGAATAGATTTGGCTATTTCTAGCAGAAACCATGACCAAAAACTATCAATGAGACCAATGTCGACTATTTTCGATCACTTTTTTTGACAAATGTGGTCAAATCTAGCTGTTTTTGTCAAACCGAGAGGCTGGAACCAGGTGACCATTTCTGGCCACCTAGTTTCATTAGCTACGGCCACTGCTGTCAACACCAGCGGTGGTTGTTGGGTTTTTTATTTTTTAAAATTTAAATACTTTTCAAATTTTTATAAATATTTTATAAAATTTAAATAATATTTTATTTTTATATAAAATCTTTTTTATTATTTTATAAATTTGTAACCATAAATGACAAAAAAAATATTTTAACTGTCAAACTTTTTACTGTTGTCCATTAGATTTAACTGTTGATTTTGGTTAAGGTAGGACTTTGAGTTTTACAAACTTTGGAGGAGGTAATTGGTATCAGACCAAACTATGCGTGGGAATAAGTCGTTTGGCCAAGAGAAAACATTGAAAGATTACAAGGCGAGTCCAGGTGTGAATGCGATAATGCATTTTTTCTTTACTGATTTAGTGGGAAATTACTATTCTTGGCACAATCGAATAGGTCACTCCAATGGTGGACTCTTAGTGTCCTTTGCACTATTTATAAAACATCACCAAATGGAAAAGGCAAAGACAAACAAACATTCCAAACTGTACATATAGAGAAAAACAGAAAAATATAAAAAAAACAAGGCAATATTGAAAGAACTTTCAAAGAAACTAGTAATGGGGCAAAGAAGAAAAATCTAGGACATTAACTTCTCACAACTTCTAAGAGTAATAATAAGAACAAAGAAGCCATCAACAATGGTAAATAATTAATATACATAGTTCATAGAGCTGCATTGGAAATTGGTGCTCCTCTTCTGATACTGTCCATATGCGTAGTTTCATACACAGGCAGACCATTTGAGTATATACCCAAGTCGTAATTTTGCAACTCAAAGAGATCCGAACTTGAATCACTATCTGCACCATCATCAATCTCATTATACTTTTTAAATTCTTTTTCTTCGACCCAAATCCTATCTCTTTCTGTATGGTTACCAGAATTTTTGTACTTATCCGAGTATGCATTATTATTGAATTTGAATTTCTCATCCAGCCAAGGTAAATCAGTATTAATTTTTTTGTCTTCCAATACCTCATTTTGTAAAGCTGTAGTTTTTAGTGCTTGTCCATTATGCTTTGTCGACAAAGATACTACGTGCTTGTGATCTGAGAAGCTTCTTAAATCCTTGTAGCTCTTTGTGGGTGTGTGTGCATATGGAGGAGGTGTTCTAAAACCTGAACCTGAAGAAGAATACAACAACTTTGAGTCTGTGGTACTCGAGCTTCGGAAATGACTAATGCTACTCCTCCTTTTTCTTCTACCGCCAGGGCTCTCTTCATCGTCTTTAATGGACTGTGTAGAGGATTTTGATTTCTTTTTCTTGGAACTTGATTGATTGAAGAGCGAGTTCAAGAAACTAGCAAGTCTACCTCCTGGAGAGCTCGGTTGTTTGTATTTCTTCTCTTTAATTTGCTTCTCGATACCATGATGATGAGACTGTTTTTGATAACAAACAGGATTAGCATGTTGAGGAAGCGATTCTCTCATCATAGGCACGTCCAAGCTGATTCTGCCTCCTCTCCAGGCCTGTCTCTCTTCTTTCAAGATTTTCTGAGAAAACGATGGATAATGGTAACCAGAACCTTCATTGTAGCCAGAGAAATAACGGGCAGCCTCAAAAACATCAAGCTCACCAGAATCATTCCTGTGATGGAATGATTTCTTGTAAAGCTTGTCAGTTTCTGAAAGTGTGATGGACATTGTTGAAACTTCTCTATGTTAGGGGTTTGAAATTTGAGTTTGGAAGTTATTTAACAGGATGAAGATGGTATATATGGGAAAACTAAGAAGTAAGAGAGAGGGGAAGAAGACTAAAAGGAGAAATTTCGTGAGATTGTGGAGCGAATGAGATTAGACTTTGAAATGATTGAGAGTAGTGGGAGAGGATAGATTTATAATAATCAACTGCACTGTCAATAATAATTTTATATGATGAAGAATGTTTTTGGAGGTTTTTGGAGAGGTCCCATGTTGATGGTGAAATTTGTGCTTTAATTAGTTATACAAATGAAGTGGGCTACAAGAGGATTAAGCTTTTATCCTTCTCATACCGTGAAAACCAGAGGTTCTGGAGGGCATGGTGGGGGGCAAAGATCTGTGTTTCCTTGGATTCTAGGGTTCAAGTTTTCTTTTAGTGGGATTTCCTTTCAAGTGGTTGTTGGCAATGGCTATGTGAATGAATTATGAATGTCATGTACTATATATATATATATATATATACTTCTATAAGTGTACTTTCATGTATATCATAATAGAGATATATGGTTAGATATATGTACACACAGACACACACACACATGACATTTTCCCACCCTTCTTTTAAGGCTTAGAACTCACTCTTTAATAAATTGAAACCTTTAATAAACATCATATTAAAGGAAAGATAATTTGTTTGCTAAGGTATCTTTTGACTGTACTCATAATTCTAATATGCGTGGCCCAGTAAAATTAGAAATGCTTCCTCTTTGGGAGAGGTATGGGGTTGAGGGTTTTTTTAAAAAAAATGGAGATAGCAAGTATTAATGGTCGCCCTGAGTGGGGAAAAGATAAATATTCCTTTGCTTGATTTTCTTAGTTATTTGGGAAATCTCCTCCTCAATACACTGCTCCAAAGGTGTTTAGTTGTTTTACATGAAAGAGAAAAGTGGAAGACGACATATAACCCATTTCCAACTTGACACTAAATATATTTCAATCCTTCAATGTCATCATCGCAAATTGTCCTTGTCCAATATCAAGTAATTAAGCTCTACTTAACCATTCTAGATCTAATTAATCTTAACTCAATGTAATCTTACATGCAATTCACTCATTAACCTAGCTCAAAACTGGTTAACTACCTTGTCCATGCCTCTCTGTGTTGGTCAGTACAAAGTATTCTTTGAACAAAGCAAAAGAATATTGTTCCATTGGAAGAACAAGCTAGCCCGACCTTTATTTATAACTTTTCTGGAATTTTCAAGTGCTATGAAGCTAGCAAACAGGAAAATAATCCACTACACAAAACATTCCTTCATTGATGACATGCTGTAAATATATACAAGATTGTGCAATGTTTTCCTTTCTTTATCTCTCTTTATATATATGATAGTCTTTATCTTAGAATATCAAGATATGGAAGAACCGTGTGATGATAATTTATAAATTGAGCAGTCCCACCAAAGGGAAAAAAATAAAAAAGAAAATTTTGAGTAGTGCATTTTTAATTGTAAAGAAGAGGTGTATACAACTTTCTTTCGAGATTTTGGGTTAGTCAACAGAGTTGGCCCATTAAAGCACAAGTTCCCATCCCTTGATGTTGTCATGTAGGGGACAATGGGCTCGACCCAGTGTGCCTGTGGGCACGAGCACACGTGCATGGATGACTAATCAAAGGAGATCTCATGGCAAGTGTTCGGTTTCAGCCACTGGTGTACACTGTACACTGTACTTATCTTCATTAAACGCCATTTTGATAAGAACACATTGTTTCATCTTAGGGACAGTGCCCAGCGAACAGTCACCTCAAGAACATAAAAATTTTCACATGGATCATAAAAAATGATGACATCAGATTTTGATATGTGTTGTAAATGTGGCCAAACTGATTGCAAGCTACAAGTTGGATGTGTACTGTAGAAAGAAGAAAGGTGGCAACGAGATCAAAACAAGCATGAATTATGTGCCTGAAATCAGAGGTCCATGGAGGACCTACAAGAAGAAACCGATAGTAGGATGGCCACAAGTGCTAGGCCCGTTAGGCGGCTGGTTAATATCAGAATGAGCATCGTGAGTTGACATAGCTGATGTCTTCGTCCCATCTAGCCATTTTCTATTTGATATGGCATCGATCAATGTCCCATGTTTTGTTTTTTTCTTTAGTTGAACACCATGCATTTTCAAACAACCTTACATGGTTGTCCTCCTTTCATCAGTCCCATCTCTCCCTTCTTACCTCATAAGATTTATTATCTGACTTACCATTTGCCTAACTTAACTTCTAGTGTTGAACAGAAGACCCCACGAGAACCAAACTTTGAGCGAAAAAAATTGGGACATGACTCTGGACTGTCCTCCCTCTCACACCAATGTGAGTGGCTTAAACTCTTATGGCTGCCATGTCCAATCAAATGCCATCAACTTTGGTTAACAATCTCCGTTGAGATAAGAATAATAGAGTTTTGGGGCATGAGCTCTCTAATATCTCAAACAATCGATTATCTTGAAACGTTTTCCTTTGTATTATCGGTTAAGCCAATGAATCAATCAAATCTTCAACTCAACGTGGCCTTACAAGCTAAACATATAGCTGAATCCACGTCTTCTTTGGCAATTCCCTGGGAAAAAAATGGGAACCCTATGTGAGTTTTGTTCTAGGACTATCAAGTTCCAAAGATCTATTATCTATAATTATAAATGGACCTCAAACTCACCATAAATAACTAAATTTGACTGTTAGCTCATGTTCTGATTCTCAGTCTTATATATTAAAATTCTATGCGAAGACGGCTGTGGAAATGAATTCTGCAGGATCATTTCCTTCGTATTAATTTGCTTTCATTGATATTGAGTTGTAAAAAAGTTGCAAGAGACGGCTGTGGAAAATTATTAAAATTGAATTCAGGTGGGTCAAACTCATCCACAGGCCCAATCCATGTCCTTCAAAAAAGAGTTGGCCCATGCAGGTCTCGAACCTGCGACCTTCGCGTTATTAGCACGACGCTCTAACCAGCTGAGCTAATAGGCCATCCGCTTCAACAGTTTATTTATTACCCCAAAATGAAATAAAATTTTGCTATATTTCCTACACTTTTCTTTCAACATAGTTATTATTTTTTCTGTTCCAGTTGTACCCTCCTATGCTAATTCATTTCTGAGGCATAAGGTTCATGAATAATGCTTGAGGTAATATAATTTTTCATGAATTTAAGGTTTTAGTATATAGTTAGAGAGTTCATAATTGATTTGACCTGTTGGTAAAAATGTAAATTGTGGGTAAATTTGAATAGGATGATTCGAATTTATTGAATTGAGTTTGATGCATTTGAACTCATGCTCCTTTTATTTTAGAGTTTGTCCATTCAAACTTTAAATCTTTGTGTATGAAGTGGGTTCCTTAAATTTTTTTCAAATTTAAAACTATCTCTAGCTTCTTATGAAGCCGAATTCCCAAGAATATGGTTCAATTTTATTATTTTATTTAAAGTTTCTTTGACAGAGCTGCTTTCAATCGTGACCCTTGAAAGCTCCAATTCTATCTCGGGATGAACGCCACTTGTCTTCTTGGATTTTAACTCCAGAGCCTTGTCAGTCGTAATGATTTCTTTCCAAACTTCCAATCACACTTCGTTTTCGCGTGATTGGGGGTCTGCATCCATGGGCCAAGAGGGGAAAATTTTCGTCAACCCTTCAAATTCAACAGGCTTACACTTACATCCCAAATAACAAAAACTTTTCAACCCAATTATTTCTCAACTTGCCATAGAACTCCCCCAACCGGGTAACTCCCACAAAGTCTTGAAAATGCTTATGAATTCCAATTATTCCCCAAATCCACTGAAACCTGTGCAAATAGGTTCCAATTATGTTTAATCCTAACGGCATTCACAAATTAATCATCAAAATAATTACGATATTTAAATTCTAAACCAATATTCTTAACTATCGTATTAACCATTCAAATTTTGAAATATTTCGATAACCATTTAATAATAAAATTTGAAAATGACACAATGAGCTCTAATTTTTTTTTTCCCTATAAAATCAGCTGAATATCAAGTCAAATTTGAGGAAATAATGATGAAAATCGACACAAATTTAAGAACGCCAGTGACATGGTTAAAATCAATAATGAAATGAAAAGGAAGGCTGATGAAATGAATTCTATATAGGTCAAAATGAAATTGTAAAAATAAGAATTTCTTCTTTGGTGGCCCAGAATTTTATCGAAAAATGAAAGAGAATGGATGAAATTCTATTTCATCAGTCAAACCCTAATCTGACGCATAAATTTAGAACTTGTGGTTGTTTAGACTGACCCCTAAACCTTTGATTAATTAGATTAATTTCCCAGTATTTGACACTTTTATAAATAAAATGGACTGAGTTTAACAGTAACCAATCCCCAAAAATGGGGAAAGGGAAAACAATATACCCCCTTATGAGCCTCAAAAATTGTTTTAAGGACAGCCTAACAACATTGTGATTTAGTACCTTGATTTTTTTTGTTTCCCCTCACAAACCTCACAAATATTTGATCCAGTGTACTCACCAAAGCCCAACTGCCCTAGCACAATTGGACCATTAAGACTGTAAGATTCTTAATAAAACATAAAGTGGGTTTCAGAAGAGTAGAGACTGAAAATCAGAGATTGGAGTGTTGAAGTGATCGTTGGAGTGATTTTAGGTGGTCTACAAAATTCCAAATTCCAATCTCCAAGATCATATGCCGTTCCTCTACCTTTGCTGCATCTCAAAGCCAGTTATTAAATATTTAAGGCCAAGCGCCTAATCCCCACCCAAGGTTTCCTTATATGAGTCCCACCCAAGAGGTTTTGAAAAACCAAATACCAGCCAATCACTTTTTTTTAACACTTCCATTAAAAAGACTAAAATGCCCTCTACAAAAATAAATAATGGTAATATTAAAATTTTTCGTCAGTTAAATCAAAATATTGTTAGATTGTTTTTTAAAGGTGAGTATTTAGTTTTTTAAAAGTTTTTGGGTAAGAATTGGTTAAGGAAACCTTGGGTGTGTGTGAATGACACCTTGTGATGATGATTACTTAATTAGTTTCACAATCAATTTCAGTTAAAGTCAAAGATAGCATTCTGAGGGCACTTCTTGACCTTCTTCACAGATCCTGTTATTAGTATTCTTCTATTGCAAGCATAATTTTATTATTTTCTTTTATAAGAAGTTAAATTTGACATAAAATAATTAAGCGAAGTTTAAATGATACAACAGATATGAATTAAAATTAAGAGTTATGAAAAATAACCATATATTTAATCTTTACATCCATGTAGTCATTGAAATTACCTTCATATACAAATTAAATTTGTTGTCATTCTATTCTTTTATGAAAACTTGATCTCAACCTCTTCGATAAACTTTTTCGATCAAAATTTAAACTGACCATATTAAAAAGTGGGATGTAATTGTTCTTATATTGCATTATACCAATTTGATGGCAAATGTTTTTTTGAATGCAATTATTTAAAGTTTTAAGGTTTTTGACCAAACTTTAAGGTGTAAGTTTGTACATTGCATTTGATGGATTCTATTGTTATTTTGATGATTGCGTTGAGTAAAAACGTATTATTGACTTAAATTTTACGTTAAACTGGGAAAATATGCAAATTATCGATTAAATTTTCATAGTTCATGTATTTTTTTCTGATTGTATAAATATTATGCGAATAAGGGGTTATTGTAAACATTGTCAAACCTTGGACCCCTTATCTCACAAAGGAAAATCACAACAACACATTCTTTGCAACAAAAAAAAAAAAAAAAAAAAAAAATCTAATTTACCCCCGTTCATGTACAAAAACTAGTGGGTTATGTAATTCTTCTTCGTGAAAACAAAGTTTACGTATTATTTTATTTGAACTTATTTTTGTTTAATATGGTAAACTATGTAGATTTTAACAATCTTGATATACATATGAAATTGATTAGGTTCTTGCTAAAACTTAAGGCACCAATAACTCTTGTTGTCTTAATCCTTTTTAAAATAGCCCAAGACACTGAAAAAGTTATATTTCGAGACATTATAAATGAAAGTTGGAAATTTGATAGGATTAAAGTTTGACTAAAAAAAAGAACAATATAACTCTATTTCGAAGAAAACAAGCCACGATTAAAAGAATTGAAGTTATTAGTTGTGAACGAGAGAGTTAGATACTAATGAGAATCTATTGGAAGTGCTCAAACTTTAGTTTGAATACAAAGTAAAATATGATAAATACTTGTTTCATAAATAACTCTTTAGAAATAATGACTTGTTTTATAGATAGGAGATTTATTTGTAATATAGTTTTATTGTGATATGTCGTTTCGGATTTGAACTCTAATTTATTAAAGTATAAATCATTTTTAAATCAAGATTTGGGTTCTTAATTATGAGAATTTTGTTTCTTTCTTTTTTTTTTTTTCAGAAAATAAAGTGAACTCCGTTCAAGGACAATATTTTGGAAAACTATATAATATCAGTCCTTGAATTGTTGAAGGAACATGTTATCTGACCCATAATCTACAGTCAAAGACAGTACTGCCCTTTAAGCTTTCAATTTGATGAAGAACTAAATTGAGGAACCCAACCATTACCCATTTTACCAACCAAATTATCTTCAAAGAGTTTACTAGTTTTGTTTGATTTTCTGCAATGGGTTTTTGAGGAATAAGAAAAATAAAAATGAATAACGGTATTTTAATCTTCTCACACAACGGAACTGGTTTGAAATTGACCTTTACGTCCGCTAAAGAAAAGGACTAAATTGTGGTCCTTTAAACCTGCAGGGATGAAAATGTAATAAAGTCATGTGGCAAACAGGAACAGAACAGGTGGCAGCGACACCCTGAACGAAACATACAAGCAACATTAGTATTGATTTTCGCAAGTTAAAGGTTGGCGAATGATTAGTGGACACGTTACAGAGTAGCCCGATGATGACAATGACTGGAGTACTGTTTTTTTTGCTTTATGTCCCTCTTATCGTTTCTAGCGACTGCGGTCACTTCAAGCATTCAGTATTTTCAGAAAAATAAAATAAAATAAAATATTTTCATCCCTATTTTAAATTCAATAATTTAATTAAAAAAATTTTCAGAATTATTATTATTTTTGATGACGTTGTACGGATATCTAAAATGGCAAGTACTGTTATTCAAAGCGTGTTCTCCCAGAAGTCTCTCCTTATGGCAATGCACCGCGCCACGTTGCACTAGCTGCGGCAATGAATGTTATACCCTTTTTTACGATTCTCCTGTGGGCACAACCGACACCTCCTTTCGTCCTCTTTTCGGTCAATTTCGATATTATGATTCTCTCTTTAGGGTGTGGAAATATGATGTTTCCATAGGGGCAGTATAGTCAATGTGGGAGAAAAAGGGTACTGTGATGGGCTGAAGTGTCGACACATGGAAACCCTAAGTTGAGGAATGGTAGGGTTGTCGTTAGGGAAATATGGAGATTTTATTCGAAAAAGAAAGAAAATAGAAAAAAGTAAAGAAATAGGACAAAGAGTGAAAGGGCACTGGTCTGTTTAACTTTTTTCCTTCAACTCACCCAACTATCTCTCTCTTTCTTTCTCTATAAAACTCATATCTAGTGCCTACTCGCCTGCAGAACAGGATAGCTTCGTGCCCTAAACAGGAAGCAAACGAGAACCAAAAAAAAATAAAAATAAAAATCAAATCGTTTGTTTCTTGGTTGGTACAATTGATTTTTGATTTAAAAAATTAAGTAATTGATAATTTAATATGGGGAGGGGAAGAGTGGAGTTGAGGAGGATAGAGAACAAGATAAACCGGCAGGTGACTTTTGCAAAGAGAAGAAATGGATTGTTAAAGAAGGCTTATGAGCTCTCGATTTTATGTGAAGCTGAGGTTGCTCTTATCATCTTCTCTAGCCGTGGCAAACTCTATGAGTTCTCAAGCATCTCCAAGTATGTTATTTTCTTTCTATAATTCTTATTTCGCCATAGATTTTTTTCAAGTGGATTTTTGCTTGTCAGCGTTATTATTCCTGTGGTTTTTCTCTGCTTGGTTGTGTGGATACTTTGACGTAGTTGTGCATTTTTTGGCTGAAAATGGTGCATTTTCCCGTCTTTAGTCTGAAGAAAATTAACAGTCTCTTGTGTTACTCGTTTAAATTTTGATGTGGGATTTTGATGTTTTGTGGGATCTGAGCTTCTACAAGATATATACCTTCTGTATGTTTTTTTTAGGGGAACGTGACTCATTTGAAGTACTGTCATTTTAATTTAACAGGTTTAAACTTTCGAGGAAAGCAATTCCAGATGTTTACATATTTGATGATTTAGGTCTATGCAAAATATAAAATTCGTAATAGTTTCAATTATTATTACTGATTTTTTCTTGATTTCGAGAAGTCCCGAGGATTCATTTCAGAGAGAAAAAATTACCCTTGGCTCAAAATCAAAATAATTAAATCCCATGTGCTGGTGCGCTATTTCGCTGTCAAAAAATTAGTACAAAGAATAATATAACATTAATCATCAATTAAATAATAACAAAGAAAAATACTTGCATGAGGGTTTATTAATTAATAAATAATCCAGGTCAAATCTTATCTGAAATTTCCTCATGTCTGATATTATCGACATTATACTTCTCTAACTAGGTTTTATGGAAGTAGTTGGATGCTCAAAATAGAGATCACTAGGCCTGTTGAGCTTGTTATCCAATATGTTTATGATGATTTTTCTTTAGATATACACTAATGAATTGGTGCGTATACTTGTGAAAAGAGAATTTTTATAGTAACTGACTCTGGTGATCCCTGAGGAATTGAAATGCGCATGCATGAAATCAAAGTTCTTCATTTTTCGTATTTGCATAAGTATTATGATTTAGAAGCTTTTCCATTAATTCTCGGTTTCGAAAGGTTTTTAGCACCTATGATCACTCCAAAGGTGCTGTAAGACTACCAAATTCTGTGGTGCATTGTGTATATTATGTGATCGTTTGATGTGATTTCCTTCATCGTTTAACATGTGAAACCCTATGTTTCAAGAGAAATTTAAAATTTTTTTCTTGTGTGTGGATTTTAAATTTTCTAGTAAAATCAAAATAACAAAAAATGTCATTTTGAAATAAATTATATATGGTATAATTGCACTTGTTCATTTTAATTTACAAGGATGTCAAAATATGGATATGGGTACCGGTGGCTGGTTACTGAGCAGATGACCAAGTTCCGCCCAAGCCAAAATCATTTATAATGCCTTTTTCAGTGTATCACATGCTCATGCCACAAATTAATTAAAATTTTCTTCTATGTTAAATTTCAAGAAGTAATGTTTAAGTTACTTTGAGGTCTTTCACATTGTGTGTGTGTGTGTATATATATAAAGCCTACGATAATATTTAATGTTCGAATTAGGGTTGAGTTTAAATCAAATTGGTTTGAGTTTGAGGGATGTTTGGTTCGCCAAGCTTGTGAATTTATAAAAATTCGATTTAAATAAATTAAAACAATATTATTTTAAATATCATTTTAATGAATTTTGTTAAAAAGCTTAATAATAGCCTAGGTTAAGAATCTCGTTAAGAGTCTTTGGCTTAGATTCGACTCTTTATTAGTTGAGTTGAACTTTTAATTCAACTTAACTTGAATTTAAGCCTTATTCAAATTATACTATAAAAGTACAAGATATACCTAATGGCAAAATACAATGTCAAAATTTAAAAGTATGTAAATATGCGTGTAAATAAGGAGCAATATATTTGCTACAGAGGTTAGGGATTGAATGAGGGAATTTAGAATTGTTAAATAATTAACAATTCAATGATTATTGGATTATGATTATGAGAAGAATTGATTTTATGATAATCAATTCTTGTATGTTTGGAATCAATAATCCAACAATAACTGTCTCACAAATATTTTAAAAAACTCATTATCTGTGTTAAATTGTTCACTTTGGCTTAAATTTTATTAAATAATCTAACACCTGAGAAATTACAATCATCAAGGAACTCCAATATCATATTGCATATTCTCCTACGTTGTACAATTACAAATGACATTGAATAAACACGTCCATATACCATACTCCTAAAACTATGTTATTTTGGTAAGATCCTGAGAGTTTATGAGATTGTTACTTGCTGTCGATTACTTTTCAGAATTCTTCCGAAATTTTACAAGCATAGGAAGTAAAATATGTCAGTTTGATTTTCTTTTTCTTCTTCACTCACTATCAGATCTGATTTGTAAAAATTATGGATTGAACTTTGAAGTCATTGGTTTCGTGTTACAAATTTTATCATTTTTTTTTTCTGATCTCATAGTGTAAAATTCATAATTATTGTCTAGGTCTATCAATAGAATGGCAAACATCTGTCTACCTAGTTGATGGGTTTAAGCCTCACCTTAGTTGAGATGACTTGAAACTTACATTTAGTTGATATGACCTAAGATTTATGATCTAGCACGCACGGGCACATGTGGTTGTGTCACAAACAATGCATCCACTGTGGCATTCATTCCAAAAGTTTAGAGCTAAGATGCTTTCCCACTTTAAGTGGACTTCAAACTCAGGTGTCAACAAGTCTGAGACCATCATTGCCATACCATCAAATCAAAAATTGTAGCTTGGATTATTTGTATTTATGTCTTAGTAGCTACCCTATCTTGTTACTGCAGTATCAAGTTGTGTACAAGTCTGATTTCCCCAATGTGATTAATGACAGAACGCATCGTGGTTGCTTTCTTTAGAGGGGCGACAGTTTTTAAACTAAGCCTACACTTCGCGTGATTGTTATAGTACACTGTCAGGTCATTCATTGTAAGTGCTTGAGCCCTACCGATTGAACCATTGAGGTTGTTTAGTTAAAACGGAGCTAATACACATCCTTGTTGATTCCTTGAAGAGTACCAAGGCCTATAATCTAAGCCTAGCTAGCCTAGGCCTCGTGTGGTCATTTAACATACCACACCATCTTATCGTAAATCTACTTTGGTAACATTTATAGATGTTTGAGGTATTGGTGTACAAATGTGTATCAACGAGTGTTAAATTGAATCAGAAACATTTGGGTGCAAAAATATGAAATACAGAATGTATAAAGAAGAGACTAAACGATTTCTATGCGTTTCAGCGAAAATACTGAAGGACCTACATCTATGATGCCATTTTTGAGCTGATCGGAAAGCATTACAAGATCGTATGTTGTTAGAATGACTGTAGATTGGTTACCTTTGTTTTTTATGATGATCCCTTACTATTTATATTTACTGTTAGAAAAGAGGATTGACTAATTTTAAGGATTTTTTATTTATTAGGGATTCTCTCTATTAAGGGATTCTTGTATTATCCCTAAATTATAGTTTTATACTATTAAAACACAGAATTTGAATATACAAATTTTCATTCATAATATTTATAGTGAGGGGTTTATATTTGAGTTAATACAGTAGTTCATAATATAGTAGTGACTTTTAAAATGGTAGATAACATAGTTCTACTCCATTGGTTGTTGCAAATTTTCAGAAAGTTCATTCCTTAACACTAGGAAATATCTCATCAATGTAGAGATATTTTTGAAGTCATGGTGTACGTGGTCCTAGTATCTTGCTTTGAGGCTTCTAGAAGATAGCTTGTCCTTCTTGAGTTTTGATCCTTTGACTTGTGCCCTTAAGTCCTTATTTAACTGTTTTTTGATAGTCCCTATCCACTAATTGTTGTCTGCTAGTTATTTAATAGTTGTTATGTACAATTATTTTTGAGAGTTGAGTACGGGAAACACCATTGATCACAGAGCAAAAGTCAATGTACCAAAACCTTCAGGTTGCATAATTGAAGGTGCTAAAGTTTAAAAGCGAAGCCTAGAACTCGATATTAACATTAGGTTTACGATAGAATCCTTCATCCGAAATAGGTTGTGTAGTTGATATAGAGGCCAATGCTCTTAAACTATGGCCAACGATTGGTGTCACAATTAGGTTCAGGATAGTGTTTTTCACCTATAGTACCACACCATCAAGTCATCCTAAAATGGGCCAAGATTTTGCTATTAGGTTCCTTAAATGGTTTTTGAGGTTTAGTTTGTAGGTATTAAGATGTAGCAATTAAATTTATTTTTCTAATCTTGACATTATTATTGTGATACAAGCCATTGAATTGAATTTACATAATAAGTAAAGAGAAAATCGAAGTAAAAAAACAATCACGTAAGACACACAAATTTATATGGTTCACTAATGAGTTTATACTCATGAAGTTGCAGAAGAAGAAAATCTATACATTATACCGAATAAAGTGTCCCTCATATAAATCCTAATATGGGTAACTCAAAGTATAATAATGTACTCATTTCAAAGTAAAAGTTAGAAAAAATAGCAGTATAATATTGTACCATACTGCGGGAGCCCCTACACTCAAAACTACATATTGGCACTACCAAAATTGTCTATAGAGGGTTGTAAGAGGATCTTGTACACGGGAGGGGTTCATTACTCTCATCCCTCAACATACAAAATTCTCACTTTTGGGATCTTGAAGCGATTTGTAATTCTTTGAATATGAGACATATGGTATAACATACACAAGTGTATTATTCGATCTACTATTAAAATTTTGGCAAGGTGAATTGAAATGTAATTATTCTTATAATAAATTTATATAATCACCCAAAATTTATTTACTTTTTTTACTACTCTTATGTGGTAGTTTGTGATTGAATAATTTAAATTAAAGATAAAATATAGTAATTGTATTATCAAATCACAAACCACCTCCTAAAGGTGATTGAAAAGATGAATGAATTTTGAATAGTTGTGTAATTGAATTCTTATTCTTAATATTTATAGTCATGAATGTGCGTAAAAGTTGAAAGTTATAATCGTCTAATCTTATATGAAATAATTAGTTGAACATGTTGCTGATGAGAATAGAGATAGGTTATCTATTTAACTTATGTACAAACTTGAGTTTTGGATTGAATGGATCACATATTTCTTACATTTCTGCTTGCATTTTGATGTACATTTAAGGCGGTTATATTGTCATCAAATTAGTTTGGACTTTTGGGTTGTCTGGAATATTGGATATCTCTATTTGTTGGAGGCATGTTTAAGATGTTTAGTTGAGTAAGTTAACTAAACCTAGGCTTGACAGATTGTGTTATTGGATCATATTTATGGTGTGATAATTCAGATTTTGAATTGAAAGTCCTCAACACTAACTCAATCTGAAATAAAATCTTATTGAAAAATTTCAACCCTAAACTGAATTTAAGTATTTACGGATTGACCCGAACTGATCCTAATTAATCTAAATTATATAATAAGTAATTTCGTATCAAAATAGAACATATAATGACATGGTTTATTATTAAACAAAGTACTTCATCAAATGCTAAGAAATAACAAGCTTTGATACAAAATAACACGGGTAAATATTTTGT
Organism: Anacardium occidentale; assembly: GCA_026122585.1. Lineage (NCBI taxonomy): Eukaryota > Viridiplantae > Streptophyta > Magnoliopsida > Sapindales > Anacardiaceae > Anacardium > Anacardium occidentale. Next base: position 547,062 of record JAJEJH010000141.1, on the reverse strand, counting down.
GTCTAGTGAACATGTAATAAACACAATTATTTATGCATAGACACAACAATGAATTGTGTCGGGTTGAATCCAATGTGGTCCACATTGCTCATAGGTTTTGGCTTTCTAAGGCTAACAAATTGGTAGGTCTTTTGGGTTAGGTTGGTTGATAGCATGTTAAGGTATGAGGCATGACATAAAGCCCCTTAGGTCGTACCTCCAGGTTGACTTACATGCTTTTATGAGTTACCCAAAATTTTTATAATATATTATATATTTTTAATTATTTATTATTTTTATGGTCTTGTCGGGCCGACCTATGGGTCTTGCCCCAAGGTCTCCGACATGGCCCATTGGTCTAGCATAACCCATAAATTTATGAATTAAAACAATAGTGGAGAGCTCAAATTGAATTATGGGTCAAGCTGACTCTCTTATTATATCTATTTGTTTAGGTTGAGATGATTACAAAACATAATTAATTAATGTAAAAAACCATTATTATAAAAAATCCAATAATGAATCAACCTAATTTGACAATGCTGATTGCCAAAATAATAAGTAAATGAGACAAATTTGATGTATAGTGAAGCAATGTTTTTTTATTGTTTCAAATTAAAGAATAGATATTTTGTGGATTAAATCTTTTTTGATTGAATGAAAAAGATAATTGATATTGTGAATTTTCTATTGATGTCATATTGTATAATAATTTGTTTAAAATTTGGGTTAATTTAAATTGGTTATATATCAACCCTAACTCGATCAGATTTTGTTTGAGTTAATCTAAACCCAATTTATACTATTTTTCATGTCGAAAATCATAACCCTAACCTAGTTTTTTAATGTTAACGAGTTGTATCAAAATTTGTCAGGTCTAGCTAAACCCTGGTGCCGTAAATTAGCACCCAACACTTATTTGTAAGTTGAACTATCCAGTATTTAATGTTTTGACTCCACTCTTGAGTGTCCATTCCCTGTTACACATCAAGGGGTGCTTGGCGTCCAGGAGGTGCAATGCAACGACACCTTACTTGATTTCTTAAGTCAATTTGGAACCTTTTTAGATGAATTGCCTACTTTCACTAGAACATGAGGATCGTTAGTATTTAAGAGCAAAACGCCATCTTGCTAGTTAGATTTGGCATCCATGATTATTGTCCACTACTGATTTTATGTCCAACATTCATTTCAGTATTGCCGGTACGCTTGAGAGGTACGAAAGGTATAGTTATGGATCAATGGAAGCAAACCAGCCTGCCAATGATAATGAGGTAACTGAGTTAATTTCTGTTACTACTCATTGACACACTTTTCAGCAATGAATTGATGCATTGTATATATATATATATATAGAGAGAGAGAGAGAGAGAGAGAGAGAGAGAGTTTAATCTTTGTTCTTCATTTTGTAAAGCATATTGTATAAGTGATTACTGTGTCACATCACATGAATAAAAATTTTTAGTGTTTTACATCATGCAGAGCAACTACCAGGAATACTTGCAGCTTAAAGCAAGATTTGAGCACTTAAAACGTTCCCAGAGGTATTTCACTATGCTAAACGACCAGCAACTGTGAATTTACACACACAAACACACTTTGGCAGCCTGCATTTTCTTTTTTGAGTATGATAGTTAATGTGTGCTTGGCTTTGTATAGACAACTTCTAGGTGAAGATATAGGAGACTTGGGGATATCAGAGCTTCAACGGCTTGAGCAGCAGCTGGACAATTCAGTGAGGCAAATCAGGTCACTCAAGGTATCCAGATATCTTTTTAATGAGCCTGGCATGTTATGTCTTCATGTGGGTTCGGATTAAAGATGCTTCAAGAGAAAACCAGAACTCTAAAGATCTCTCTTGTTCTTACTAGTTATTGTTTCTTTGATTACTTTCTTTTAACGCTATACTACATCCTTTTTGAAACTACTATTCGTTGAATTCAGGCTCAATCTCAGCTTGATCGGCTTTCTGAGCTTCAAAGGAAGGTATAACTATGCTCAGGAAGTTTTTAATTTATCTTTTGTGCGTAATGCTGTACATACAGATGAAGGATATCAACTGTCAAGCGTATACTATCTTTCATTTCTCTCTTGCACAGGAAATAATGTTAATGGAAACCAACGATGCCTTAAGGAGGAGGGTAAGAAGCTTGCTCAACTTCAACTTCTAATAATCCTCATCATCATATTTTGCACCATACACATCCTCATCAATTAACAAACAATTACTCTCCACTTTTAATTCTCCCCTTATGATTAGCTCTTATAAGTTAAGCAACGTTGGGCAGTTGGAAGACATTGATGCAGCACTTAAATCATGGGAAACTGGCGACCAAAGCTTTATCTACAGGAATAAACCTACTCAGTTCGAGCCTTCTATCCGTCCTTCAAACGAAAATTACACATTGCACAGAGGGTAATTTATCTTTCATGTTAACAATGAAATCAAATAATGAATTTCTACTGATGATTGGGTCCTTCGATGCCTTTTTTTTTCGGTTTTTTTGTTGTTGTTTTCAGTTGCCATTCTGGTGGGGTTGCACAGGAGGGAACAGCGGCTACTTCATCCCACGATGTGAATGGACTCATTCCAGGGTGGATGCTTTAAGTTTGCCAGTTGTGTTGAAAATACCAACAATTATATGTGAAAGCAAATAATAATACAAGAGGGTGAGAGACTCTGTTATCTGTCAACTAAACTGTTCTTCTGAAAAAATGGTTATTATTGGCACTTGTTGAAAAACCTTCTGTAATAAAGGGCATGCCCATGCAGTTATATGCAGACTTTGAACAACCAATAGGCTTCTTGTTATTATTCTAGTCTCCCTCTTTGGTATACTTAAAAGTGAATACAGTTCCATTACTTAATGGATTAGTGGGCAGCAATTTATAAAGTGAAATAGTGTTTATGTTGGGTCAAATTACCTAAAAAAGTGTGGACATTATAAAATAATTTCAATATATTCCATTTTCTTCCCCAACAAAATCTAATCAAATCTAATCTAATGGACTTTCTAAAATTCACCAAGTACAACAGTCGCCACCATACACTTGAGTGGAGTCGACAGCATGGATGCCTTTCCTTTTATAATTCCATTTATCAGACTGAGTGAGATTCCTTTGTTTTTTTCTTTTTCTCGTCGATGGAACGACGGTGTAATTGTAAATTTGTAAAATTCTTGTGGGTTTTGAAATCTTATGGGGGGCTACAAACCTCCATCTGTCCGTCCATTTCAACCAGAAGAGGAAATTATTGAGATTGTGGTTTCTTTTTCTTTTTTTAATTTTTTTTTTATGTTGTTGGGAGTGATTCAAAGTGATGGTTGGGTCAGTTATGCAAGACAGCGAAAAGATATGGCGCCGTGGCCCCGCAGTCCCCCCCTTGGTTCCGTCGCGTACAAGGCGTTGTGATTGACGAGGGTGGTGGGGGCATATCGAAGAGCCAAAAGCGTGTCACATGCCCCCACCCCACCGAACTTGTCTTTTCCAAAGTTGACAGTTTAGCTTAAAGGTCCAATTACATAAATACCAAAAACTTAGGGTTATTACAAAGAACTATTTTTTAAGGGGTCATCAAAAATAATTCTCCACCCTAGAGTAATTATACTTTGCTAGTTCTCGTAGTAGGGTTCAACAAAGTTACATCTTAACTGACCCTTGATTCATCTTAAAAAATCTTTAACTTTAAAATTGTCATTATAGTTATTATTGACAATCATGTTATTATAAATTTTGATGATTCAAAAGTGAATTTTACATATAAAATAAGAAAAAGAAGTTAGTATATTATTGATATTCATTTTTTATTGTTTATATTATGGAAATTTATATATATTTGCATTAACGAGGAAGATGTTATTAATATGAGTTTAAATGTTTTCAATTTTAAGATTTATTAGGACTCTAGATTGTACTGACTGATTTGTTGTTATGATATGTATGAATAGTTTTATGACTAAAGAGGGATTGAATTTAGTAATTGAAAAAAGGGGAAAAATTATCTTAAATAAAATGGTCTTTTATAATATAGGAGTTCTTACTATATATTACTGTACATATTATATTTCTTTATTATTATTATTATTATTATAGGAAGTTATGTTTAATAATATTTTTCACTGAAAAACATCATCATTAATATAGAATAAAAACCCCACAAATACTGCTCATCTAAGAACATGCAATATGAAAACTTTAAACAAAAATTACGATGATATGTTGAAAACTTGATATACAATATTTTGAAAGAAAAATACATTTTAATACTATTTAATAATAATGAACATACATGATACTGTACATCATATGTATGAGCATAACAAAATATGAGAGCAAACATGTTATTTGTTGAAAACTATGTGTGTGTGTACACACACATACATACACATAAAAATTGTGAACACGGGTAAGGATCTGTTCAAAATTGTTAATCACTCTCCAGCCATCATGTCTTCCAACTCAGCTTCCCAAAACACTAACCTACAAGAGAAGAAAACGAAGGAAGATGAGTGATGAGTCACTCAATAAGTAATTCCTATCTCTACTCTCAAACATGTTTCTACTCTATTTTACTTTCGTGACTAGTCACGAAGCTCTGACTGTTTGTCTTATCCATTACTTAGTTGATGTCATGTCTAATCTCTTTCTTTTACTCATTTGTGTTTCTTAACACATTTTATTCTGATATTTTTATATTGAGTCTATCATAAATCCTTATATGGTAGACTTTGCTTAGTCTTTCTTTTGCCCTATAGGTTTTATTTCTTCTTTACTTATCTTGTCATTTATATTTATGATTTATATCATACCATAACTATATATATGAGTATATGTATACAACACAATATGAAAGGTTTAGATTGGTGTGACTTGTCAAGCTTACCTCTTTTTTTATACTTAATTCTATTATATTTTATATATTGTATAGAGATTCTGTCGTACTCATCACTTCTTTTGAATCTTATCTTATTTTTTTCTTGTCCCTAATTATGATTATCTTTTTCTGTAGTATTCGTGATTTGTTATGAGTCTTTGTGTAGCTTTACTTTATTTTTGTGACTACCACGTTGCTTCCTATGTTTGTAACTTATTATGGTACTTATTTTGTTTCAGACTTAGTTTGTTATCTACTTATCTATTATTTGGCTAATATTCTATGGGTATTTCATTTCTTATCTTACAATTCTACATTGTATGTTACTAGTTAGAATCTTTTACTTTGTTTTATTCTATACTGTGAATGATATGATATAAAATATACTGAAATCATGCATTAGCCTTTGGGCCTGCTTTCTTAAAATATTTTCTAAAAACTTTTACTGAAAATAATTATTTGGATTCAAGAATCCTAAAAATCAAATGAAATCTCTCTTTTATATATACATACATTCTATAAATAAAAGCTATATTTGTTATGTTGATCAAACTGAGAAATGTATAAATTCGACACTTTGACATATAAGCTGAATCAGACTTGTGATATACTAATAAGCTAAACATATCCTATCATAATGTTACTAGTATCAGTACTAAAAATATTAAACCATACTGATAAAAGTCAGTAAGCTAAAACTCACAAATACTCCTTCATATTTACCTTTAAAATAATGATGTCTGGAATATCGTATCTCTATTTGAAAATATGTATATGAATCCCTTAATTCCTTTTTGAAAACTTTGTTTTGCATGTCATGCTGTGCATATACTCTTTATACATAATATCTTGTTTTCTCTTTTATTCTGATTAAGTTCTATTTGAACTGAGCTAATTGTTAAAGTTTGGTTCTATATTTTGTTATACTTGTTTGTTTGCTTTCTGTTCTGTACTCTGATTTTGTGTACTGTTCTAATATAGCTTGTTAATTTTGTTCTTTGTTTTGCATGTTTCTTTACTATGGTTTTTGTGTCTTTTTCTCCATTTTTTTTTTCTATTTTGCTACTTTTTTTTTGTTCTTTTCTAGTTGCACGATCGTGCACTTTGAACGCATGAGTGTGCATTAGACACACGACTATGGCCTTACGTGCATAAACATGCAAAACTTTACACACATGATTATAACCCCAAAGCACGATTTTGTAAAATTAGGAAAACACACACGACTATGCCCTAAGACACTGTTACTTTGGTCTCAGTCATGTATGCACACACACGATCATGACTATGCAGATTAGATGACATCACGATCGTGTGCCCACGAGAGCACAAGTGTATATGACAACCTACTTTTGTAAATCCAACTTCGGAAAATATAGAACTCAACCTAAACTCATCTAACTCTCTAATCAAGCTCTTTCTAACATACATACATGTTAAATATCTTATTGTCTATATACATTCTCTAGCAATTATCATATAATTACAACCAAACATGCTTAAACTCCTTTCACTACTCATACAAATATACATACATACAACATGCTTACACCTCCAAAATCTCTTATTTTTTTACAATTTATTAGACACTCATGCTTCTTAAACTAAAAACATGCTATAAGTTTATTCTTTACCTAAGATAAAGAAACACATACTGGGAAGACAAAAGGGAAGAGATAAGAAATTACTTACCTCAAGATGCTAATTACTTTTATCTTTCTAACTTTGACTGGATTCCTAACTGGAATGGCTACTACACGTTGATCTCCCTTTCTATAATTTGGTTAAGGTTAACTGAAGAGAAGAAGAAAAAAATAGGTGAAAGTTGATTGAAAATGAGAAAGCTCTACTTTATATAATAACATTGACAAAGAAGGAATACACGGTCGTGTGCCTCAAAGACACACAATTATACATCTTTCTTTTACATGATACATACTGTTGAAAGGATACATGATCGTGTGTCTAAAGGACACACAATTATGCTCCAAGAAAATCATAGATTTCTAACTTTTTATGTAGCACATAAGAAAAACCTCTCAAAGTAACCCATGTACACACCATATAAAGCCTTTAAATGACTACCTTACCCTTGAACATTTCTTAATATTATTTTTACTATTAAATCTCTTTCTTTTAGTGCTAATTTTAAGCCTAAGAGACCATGTTAACATTGGAATGTTACATCTAGTATGTATGATTCATAACCATTACACACATAGAGATATGTGCAATACACATAATAAATAGGTTGTTATAAGTTTTCCATACAATAATAGTATGTATACATGACACACATTGTGGAAGTTAATTGAAATTTTACACAAGTGAAAGGATAACTGAAATGTTGTTGTAATAATACACCATTATGAAATAATAGAGAAGGTTCATGATAACTTTAATGACCATCAAAAGAAACTTTTTAAAAATACATGCTTTAAGAAGCTTTTAGACTTGGAGGAGTCTCGTTTCAATGGTAGATTTACTCTTAAGTATAGTTACAAGAGATTATTTAGGGGAACTCCAATAACGTGTTTTTGACTTTAACTAAATGGTGTTGATGTTTGGTTCAACCTGTGCAAGTTTGCCTCATTAAATAGCTTGTAATTTAGTTATCATACTTATGTATAATACTACCTTCTAGTTCTATCGTAAAAAAAAATACAAGAAACATATTTTAGAAATAAAGGATTAGTAAGTTATGTCACTTAATGACTTTTTTTAAGACTAAGACATGAGAGGAGAATGATACCAACACAAGTAAGTAAGCATTGTTGTATTATCTATACATTGGTTTTTTGGGTGCCAAGAATTGGAAGATTGTCAATACAAAGGTTCTTCAACTTGTCAATCAACTTGATAGGTTTAGCAAATATCCATAAGGTGTTCAAGTTTAAAAGTGATTGCCAAATCCATTAGAGATATGATAAGAACACAATTTAAGGAACTTTTATCACCCACTTGAAGAAGGGAAAACACCTCCAATGAAATCCTATAGCCTTGTGAGTTTATTATTGCCTTCTTAGTGACATTGTCTTATAAATTCATTAATATAAAATTATCTGAACTTTATTATGGTGACTAACAATGTTGACTTTGGCATTATAGGTGTGAATATATAACATGCTCAATAGTTTAGAAGATTTGGCAGAGTTGAAGTTATTATCAATTGTCCGCCAAATGTACAAATGAAGGAAAAAAAAATTTTAGGATGAAATGACGTCAACAAAATTTTGGATGAGAACGTTATAAGTAACTTTCCATGTGAAAGTTTATACCCTTGTTTCAACATTAATATTGTATTTATAACTCATAAATATGTATTAACAAAATAATGTTAATGTAAAACTGGTTTTGAGTCCGTTAGAGAAGAAAACTCTTTATTATAATGATATTGTAACGTTTATAGGTATGACAAAAGGTCCTTGGCACATGCCACCATCCTTAATTATAGGTTGTCAACATCACCATTTATGGACGATCCATTTTCTCCATATATGAGTGGTCCACCATCTTTACTCATTGGTGGTCCACATATTAGAGGTGATTTACAACTATTATACGACACTGAGACTACATTTGAAGCAATAACACCAAGTGATTCATATGCTACCAAATCAACAGTTGATGATGGGTTTATGTGTATACAACACATATTAGCGATGCATGAGTAGAGACTTTGTTAGTTGATTAATAGTGTACAAGTCCATTTTGATGCTTTTATGAGTCAAATGGATGATTAAATCAGTATGATGGAGGATTTGGTGGTGAATTAACATGACTCAATGCCAACTTTACAAAATGAGTATACAAGACATTATGTAAGTGCTATTTCTTTTATCAGTTCAAGGATGATTGTATGTTCATCCAAGTTTGGATTATCATTTAATTGCATATATTTTTTAAAAGGATATCAAGATGGATGTTATGTTCGATGCAAGACTTGGTACAAAAGTTTAACTTCTACAATTTGGCCTTGTGTGACTACATTATTAACATCAAATATAATAACTTCATCATCATATGAAGGAACTTTATTATGAATTGGTGGATGTCCAACTTATCTAGTATCCATCATAAGTGGAAGAATAACTCTAGAATTCTCAAGATGAATGCATTCTAATGTATCCTTGAGTGAGTTCACTTTTTTCACATAAAGCACTTGGTGTGTCGTAGTTTTGTAATATGGATGCACCTACTAATAGAAATTCAAGAGCTTCAACAATAGCAACATATATATAGGGTATTTGAGAAAGCTAAAATTTCCTATATGAATAGATAAACTTAATAACTCGATCAATTCGATCTTTTGACCATTTTCAAGAACCTTATACTGATGTCTATTGATTGGATTGACAATTATGTTTACAAATTTTCATATGTGATTAGTGTTCTTATCCTCTGCCAGAGGGGTAATAACACCTTTCCTGTATTTATACCCTCAGAAAGAATATGAACTCGAACAAGCATGTTGGCTTTATACTTTTCTTAAACATTTATAATGAAAAAGAAACATGATATAATACTCATAAAGATGTGTGCAAAAAGGTGTAAATAATATAACAACCTCATACTCAAATCCTTTAAATAATTGGTACTAAGTGTCTAAAAGAATCAATATTTATGAAATAGAACATAAAGTATCACAACATAATATAAATTTGCAAATATATGAAATCATCATAAAAAGAAAGTGATTTGATTGCCTTCCTCATGTAGTGCCTTTAGTTGATCCATTAGGCTCTTCCGTGTGGCTCTTACCTCGATCTCTCCTATTTGTAAAGTAACAGAAAAGAACACATAAGTAAAAACACTCAGTAAGTACTAACCTAACGATTATGCATAACATAATTTCTTGTGTTTTACTAATGTGAAATTTAACTTATTGACACATCATGTGCCTTGTTCAATTCTCTCAATGACATCTCAGACGTCACCCTTAACTTATATTTCAACATCTTAGATGTCCTATCTCAAAGAAAGATCTAACATCCCATATGAAAAAAATTTGAAACTTCAATTATTATACAACGATCTCAATGTGAAATCACCACTAAATTTGCTATATAGACAATGTAGTCTTTTACCTTATTTGGAAACCACATCCATGACTTAGTTTCCTCCCTACCTCTAACATTACAAACCAATAGATATAATGATTTAGTTTTATTTCATCCATATGCCCAATCATTTACAATTGGTAGTAACTCAATACTAAGCATATCCACAAGATCATCCTTATCAACATCATGATTTGTATTACTCTATTCTATATTAGTTTGCATTAGTTGAACTTCAATATTAGTCTTTAAAGGAGAAAAAATAATGTTCCCCTAATAACAAATTAAAAGGTTTACTACACATTTATTGCCTCAATACTCGACTTTCAAATTCATGTGCTTTATGACCTATTACTGGAGATTCACTTCGTTTTGGGGTAATAGTCACAAATATGAAAATGGGTTATTCCAATTTGTTGGAAGGGCAATCATGCAAGTAACATTATTATCATTTTCAATGTCGTAAAACATCCCATTGATGATATTTTATGGTTTCATGGTTATATTGGTAATATTTTGCATTTGGTCAATTTGTAAATGACTACTCAATAACTTAAATAATCCCTAGTATGTCATGTTCGGTTAAATTATCATTATTTTTTTTTTATTTTCCACTAATGTAATTCATTATCTTATCTATCATCTTCGTTTGATTACCCTTTGTGTCGAAACAAAAGAATATAACATGTGATAAAATATCAATAAGTCTTCACATGTTGCACATTGGAAAATTTTGTTGAAACCCAATATGTTTGATATGCATATTAGGTTTCAATTATACTAAAAAAATATCAATATATATATTTATGAAAATTTAATCAACATAAGTAAAAACAACACATAATCATTCTATAAATAAGACTTAAAGTTAATTTTTCAATCAAATACATGGATGTAACAAACTTTTTTCTTCGATTTCATGTTTTAATGTTGGTTAAAAATGTTCCTTTTTTGTTGCTACTGGTAGGGTTCTTTTCTAAATTACGAGTTTGTTGAAAAGCTAGGGGTAACCGTAATATTGTGTTGGACATAGACAATTGGCTACAAAGGTATGACTTTAAGGTCATTTCATTTAATGTCATTGCAAGCTGCGTGATAATTAATACTTTTAATAAAAAATAATAAAATTTTATTTTTTTCAATAAAAAAATTTGAAGGTCAGGTGCTTTCAATAAAAAAAAATCAATTCCCTTGATAGAAAAAAAAGATAATAGTTTAAGAACTCCAAATTTAGTTATCTCCATAAAAATAAACATTAAACTGCTTCAATAAGTAAATAGCGCTTATGACCGACAGCATTCTTGTTTTTACTTCAATTTGGAATTTAATTATTTGGCATATAATTAAAAGTAGAAATTTATATAGATAAAGATGTAGGTGACGTGGTATTGATCCATTTATATTGTCAACTCTGATCAAAATTCATGAGTTAGGTACTTCTTGCCATACTTGAAATGTGAACCTTGACACCTTGTTTTCTGTCCTAATTAAATTCAAACTTCGTCATTTCTATCAAATTATGGCCTTCTATTCCACCTCCCTGGCGTTTTAAGACCCCACACCTTCCTAAAATGCTCACCAACTTTCCTTCTCATTTTTAATAATTGAACTTTTTGTTCTTAGTAGGATGAATCCAATGAAGTGAGGATTCATATTAATTGTACATGATACAAAATCTAGAAATTTAGAGGAAAAAAAAATACAACAATATCATTTGTAAATGTACATATATGCATTGAATTACCAAATACAGATATTACTTCGATTTGTGGAAAAAAGAATGGATTCTAAGCATGGTCTTCCGTCAACTTAAACTACCTTGTTGCATGCACGTGCATGAAGGAGATTAATTATTATATTGAATTTTCCATCTTGAGCTTGCTCACCCCCCACGTGAATAGATTCTCTTGGTTTCGGTTTATTTGTTCGTTGTCATCAATAATGTGAAATTTGTGGAGCTTTCTATAGAAATAAAGAACATGATGGATACATTGACAATGGATTTGATATGTATCTTCCGGTCTCACTCTTACTTCCTCCACCTGGACAAGGGAATCCTTCAATTGATGAGAGGTATAACATAATTTTGGTACTTTGGTTGCCTCTAGGCTAAAATTACACGATTTACAATGGCACGGGCTGTACCAGACCAAGACTCATAGAAATTCAAGTTATGTTGGCTCATAAAATTTGAAGGCTCGAAGCATGATCTTGTTGTGGGTCATGCCACCGTTTTTAGCGGTTGACTTGCAAAAATTTAGTTTCATAAATTTTATAATTTGATAATATTTTAATTTTTGGAGGTTAATATGGGAGATCTATGAATCTTCTTTATGAGGTTTCAATATGATAGTAAATTTATAATCTTGACATGAACCACAATTTTACTAGTTGTTGTACCCTATAAACAACATAATTATATCTATGGCTCCTTTGTTCAAAGTTTTTTGTTTAATTAAAAGAAAAATTAGCATTTTCCCTGATATTTATCCATAAAGTGTACAAAAAATATATTAATATTTATATTCGCAGGGACATCAAGAGTAGAACTTAGAGAAAACATGTTGATATTGAAAATGAACTCTTCCTGATCCGCGAATTCTTCACTCCAAATTGTTGTCGCTCTTCTATGCTTGATATCTACATTGTATTTCATGACTTTCTCTTTACTTTTGCTCAAAAAGGATTTATTTATAGTGACAATACAAGTTTCTTTGGAAGAGTCTCAAATGAATTAGAATGTGAAATTTCATAAAAATATGATATGCTCTATGTACGCCTTGCATATGTCTCGACATCAATTTCTCAATGCTAGGTTATTTACGGCTCTATTTTCTTCATTTAAGGACATAACCTGTTAGCATGTTGAGGCATTAAACCTTCGATTGCAAATTGAGAATTCATTATTTGAAATGTCATAATTTTTTTGTTTCAATTTTGGATCTTGATCCGTTTGTTTTAAATCGTCTCATATCTCTTCCACAACATCAATTTCCGTTAAAATATCATTTTTGAACACTTAAGACCTAAAAATACAAAATATATACCTATGATTTTGGAAAACATCGCTTGACTCAAACCTAATTTTCCATAGTTTATCCCCCAAAACCCTAAGTGTAAGTGTGTTTTCAACCACTTTCATATCACGTTTCTTGTCACCCAATACAACATAAAAAATATAGCCTTGGTGATGTACCAATTACAAGAGCTTTTTAGATGCATTGTTGTTGTCGATTTTATGTCTTTTGGAGGGTTATGAAGTAGGAAAGCTAAACAAGGAAAAATAAACATTTTAGATGCAATGAATTTTGCAATCTTGGCTTGGACCGTAGAAGTGAAAATTGTAAATTGTTTTCGCCATTGCAAAATTTGTTTCCTGGAAAATACTACTTCAGAGAGTTTAAATGCACTGTTAGATGGTGAAATTATTCAAGAGCTTAAAATGCAGTGAAAGAAATATGTTATTATGATGGAATGAATGTTAATGCCCATTGAAATACCCTGGAGAAAATTATACGAGTTTAGAGATTTCGATTGATGAACGAGAGCACCATAGGGAACTTTGAAGAGAGAACATAATTAAAGATGATAGTTCTATTTTAGAGTTTGTTTAATATAAAGAAGTCCTTGTATATTACAGTACTTTTCCCTTCTTTTCCCTTCTTTGCCCAAGAAAGGATAATAAATTTAAATCAAAGATTCATAAAGAGCTGGGATGGAAATGTCGTTTTGCTTATCATCAAGACGGTGGGCATGGACTAACAAAACAGAACCCTTTTGTCAGCTTCTCAAACCGCATCAACTTCTCACTATATGAACATTGAGTTGATTATACATGTCTAAACCCCTAATATTGTATGAAATTTTAGAAAAAAAAAAAAAAAAAACACAGTTTGGGTCCCTTTCACGAAGTAAGATTACAAGTACCTCTTAATGGACAGTAAAAGTTACATCCAATTCTATTTTTTCTCAGAAGTCGCTTGAAAAATTTTATGATTTCTACAAATAGAAAACAAGTTTAAATAAATATATTTATAATTACAGCACCCTTTTACGGCAAAGTCGTTTCACTATTGAAGCAAAATTGATAAGCAAAGAGGAGGCGCAGAGGACTCACATTTTCATGGTTGCTGGTTGCTGGGGTTGATTGAGAAGCCCCAAAAATGTACAGGAAGTAAATTTGTCAATGATTGAAAACGAAGATAATCTATTATTACTAATAAAGTCTTAATACATATTAGATTACTTTATATAGACTTAAACGGAACTCACGAAGTACCAATATTTTGATCGTGTATTTAAAATCCCGGTAAAAAATAGAGACATATGCCGTCAAAAGGTAAAAATCGTCTATTTGGTCCGTACAAAGAGGCGACAGAGGTAGATTATAGTTTCAAAATAAAATAATGAATGAAATAATTACTTGTGATCTAGGAAGAGACAGTAAAACGACGACTGTAGGAGTGAGCAACCAATGGGAACTCGACAGCAGATCCTTAAACAAACCATGGTGGTTTTCCAAATCCAGGCAGTTTTCCCCAAAAACCATTATACTCACATCTCAAAGTATTAGCTTCATTTCCTAATCTATATATGTGCATGTTTCATTAGACAATCATCACATTTGGCAAGAAGGAGAAAGATCCCCCATTTATAACTATCTGATTTTGGGTTTTCTGGGGTTCTTCTTGTTGGGTGTTTTTAGGGAAAACTAGTTTACCAAACGAGAGATCGTCTTCATCATCAACATGGGAAGAGGTAGGGTTCAGTTGAAGAGAATAGAGAACAAGATCAACCGCCAAGTTACTTTCTCCAAAAGGAGAGGTGGATTGTTGAAGAAAGCTCATGAGATCTCTGTTCTTTGTGATGCCGATGTTGCCCTGATTGTCTTCTCTCACAAAGGGAAACTCTTTGAGTATGCTACTGATTCATGGTAACCACACCGGAATACTTTTTTTTTTTTTTCTGTATCTCCCTCTCTTCTTCTCCCTCTTTATTTTCGTTGCTTTTTCTTATACCCTCCACACAAATTTTTTTTTTCCTGCGAAAAAGGTTTAACCTAGATTTCTTTAGATCTTTTGCCATAATTCTAGGGTATAGGACCGCTGTATAACTGCAGGCGTTTCTTTTGTAATTTTTAATTCTATGAAAAACTAAAATTTTAGCTAGTTGGAGTAAAGCTTATTTACAGATAAAACATACTTTTGAAGCAGTAGTTCCTAGTATAAGAGATTTTCATGCAATAAACGAGCTCATGGTGTGGTTTGGATATTAAAACAGCTAACAACAAACAGTAATTACATGTTTACAACTTCTCTGGGGTCAGAACTCAGAAGTCCTATCAAAACTGAAAATCTGAGTACGAGAGATAGGAGTCTTTTATACCATAATCCTGACCTCATGGCTCTAGTTCCCAGGATAAACATAAGACTTAGCTATAACTGTACTGAATTCAAAAGTATTTCCCTTTTTCTGTTTTTCTTCTTTTTGAAGTTCAGGCTCATAAATTTAGATTTAAGAAAGTTATTAAAATATACTGATGGGTAGACGGAAGACTCATCGAATACTTGACTTAATTCTTTGTCTGGTTAGTCATAGTTTATAATTGCATTGCACTTGTTAAGGGTGAGTGAACTATACATATAATACATAGTTAAGAAACTGTTGTAATTGAATCGAAGCTTTTACTCAGGAACACAGTTCAGGAATTACTGTTTTCGGTGTAAAGCACCTCATAACTCAGGTTATTTAGATATTAATTTTACTTTCTTGAATACTAATAATGCAAGGAGATTGTTAAGCAATCAATTAAAATAATAAACGATGGACGGCACGATAAATAAAAAAATTGAAGATTGAGATTCAATTCGGGGAGAAAAATCGTCCATGAAGCTTCATATGAAATTCTCAACTTAAAAGAAATTGTTTGATCCTTAGAAATCTTAAAGGTTTCCCGAAAATATAGAGCCTTCCATACAGATGGTAAGAATACAGATTTGTAGCCTGGGAGTTATGGTTTTGGATCAGGAATATCTCTCTTCTACATCTGAGTTTTTCAATTGTTTTACTCAATTTATAAGGCCAATTTGATTTGATATTGGAGATTTTGTTCGACAAGAAGTTGAAAGCCCTTAGATGTGGGTGTGTCTCTTTATGCATATGCCATGTCTCTAGTATATTAAGTCCAGTATTAAGGGAGAGCATTTGAATTTTGTTCATATCTAATAAAACATAATCTCTTATATAAATTGTCTAAATTATCTATTATTATAGTTTTCAAGATATATGAAAAATTGTAAAATGATATAATACATATAATTTTATTGGAGTGTGTGTGTTTCTTATTATTATTATTTTTTTTAATTTTTAAAGCCTTCTAATCCTTTCAAGGTTTCATGTAAACTTAGATAATTTGGTTTTGAGCAAGAAGACGATGATCTTGAACTGGAATAATTGGCATTTGATCCTTCACTTTTCGATGAAACGTTATAGCTACAAGACTCTGATCAATGGAGTAGGGATAGTTTGTGGTTAAAAATCAAAGAAGCCAAAACGTATTTTAAAATTTTTAAATTTACTAGAATACAACTTATTACATTATGAATGTCTATTGTCATATCCTCTAGTTTAAGGATAAATATAATTTTTAATTTATCATTTTCTATATTTACAGTCATTTTGCTAAACTTAACTTGTAGTTCTAACGTTTTTATCTTGTCCACAAGCCCCGAATTTTAATATAGAAGCCCAGTATTTTGAAAATGTCATACTTCAGGACTTGACTCCTAATGCCAATTTAATTTTCATCCTATAGATATATTTATTTTTGCTAATGTAGTCAGTTAAACTTTATTTGAATGCTTTACTGTGCATTTCTTCGTGTTATGTTATTAGATGAAGTGATAATAAAGAAGAAAACACATAGGATTTCCTACTCTCTGTGTATTTATCCTTTTTTTTTTTTGCTTGATATCTGCAAAGCTAGCTCAAGGACTCTTCATTTCGTGTGTCATACCTGATTTTCTCCTGTAGATTTCACTCCTCTTGTTTTGAAATAAAAATATAGACACGGTGTATTTGTGTTTGAGTTCCTTGCCTTGCTCCACAATTTTCTCTCTAAACTTTATTTTAAATCTCATTTAATTCACCTAATCGAATTTAAATTTTATTTTTCAGTTTATGCATTGCATTGTATTTGATTTTCAAGCAAAATAATATTCCAACCTTATATTAGTAAATGTTTCTCAATCTCTTTTTCTTTTTTCTGACAATTACAAAGAAATACAAATACGAGAATACAATTTGATTCTTTAAAAATTAATCTATTTATTATATCGGATTTGGTTATATATTTCTTTAAATTAAATTGTTAATTTGAATAACAATGATGGTGTATCTCCTTTTGAATGAGTTATGAATATATTTGAAACTTAAGAAATAATAATGTTCTAAAAGTGAATATTAAATGGGAAAAGATTACATTTGTTGTTGCAAATTTATATTTGGTTTTTTATGGAACACAATAATTGATAGGCATTATATTTTTGCCTTGACACTTTAAAATTTAATGTAGACTTGTTGACACGAAATTAATTGGATTTCTTGATGCTTAAATCTATGAAGGAATACGTTAGCCATATCCTTGAAATAGAGAAGAAACAGTTTTATTTTATAAAAAGGAATTTCTATTATGTCACTGTTTCTCATATACATATTTATATGGATAAGAAAATGAACCTGAACAAGGCTGAGAGTTACAATGGAAGTTCCTTTAGAAGAGAAGGAAAAATCTCCTCAGTGATTAGAACCATAAACCTAAGTTGATACCAGAAAACTCTTTGGAAAACAATTGTTTTTTGGGTAATGAAAGGGGGTCAGCAAAAAAATTATATCATTTCTTGCATAATAATCTTACTGTTGAAAACAATCATGTTATATGTGCGTATATTGAAGAATTTCTTTTGAAACGGAACAACATATTTTGGAAGGACAGGAGATCTTTGTTTAGAAATTAATTTCATCTTGTGAAACAGCATGGAAAAGATTCTTGAACGCTATGAGAGGTACTCCTATGCAGAGAGACAGCTGGTTGATCCTGACCCTGAATCAATGGTATCTACTTGCACTGAATAATAGTTGAAGTTATGTCAAATAGTCATAGTCCTTCTCGCATTTATGAAACTGCTTGATTGTTCAGGGTAACTGGTCTCTGGAGTATCACAAACTTAAGTCCAAAATTGAACTTTTGCAAAGGAACCAAAGGTATTTAAAGCTATAAGGACAATATGTTTGCCATCTTTTCATGTTATCACCCAGGTCCCTTTTGAAAACCAACTCATTTAATTGATTATAAACCTCTCAGGCACTATTTGGGTGAAGATTTGGACTCACTGAGCGTGAGAGATATCCAAAATTTGGAGCAGCAGCTTGACACTGCTCTCAAACACATTAGATCAAGAAAAGTAAGTAGGACCTTTTTGATTTCTCCAAATATCGATTAATATTTTTTTTGCTTATTTGATGTTAAAATTCTCTATTTTGCAGAATCAGCTCATGTGTGAGTCCATCTCTGCGCTCCTGAAAAAGGTAACATCTTTTACCATAAGTCTGCTGTAAAACTTGAATGATCAGTGGGACTAGGCATGGACTAAAAATTGGGGTGATCTTGATTATGACAATTTAAGTTGCTAATATATATGAAGTAGTATTTACAGCTCTTAAATTGGACAATTTAAGTACAACAACACACACACACACACACACACACATATATATATATCAAGAAAGCAACGTCACATTTTTATGGTAATTTTTGAAGAAATTTTGAGAGAAGTTAATTTGTTTTTGTACCTTTAGAAGTCGTTTAGTGATCTAACCTCTCTGATCAAGACGTAATATTCTAAACTTTCTCTTGCTTTCTTGATAGACATTATAATGGTTAATTGATTTCAAGCATAACCACAAGTAAAAGATTTCTTAATCTAATTGTGGTTTAACCACAAACAAAAGATTCCTTAATCTACTTGTGCTTTAACCTTGTGTACACGATGAAAGTATTGTAGAGGGGCTGAGCTGGTCGGAGTTCAATTGTAACTCAGTTTGAAACAAACTAGGAATATGTTCGATTTCGAGTCTAAGGGTTTTATATTGTCAAACTCGAGTTTAAGTTCAAGCTTAAAGGGTGATCGATTCACCAAGCTCACGAGCCTAAAAAAGCTTGAATTGAATCAACTAAAACAATATCTTTCATAATTACCAAAAAAAAAAAACAATATATTTATTTATCAATATTCATCAAAACAATGTTTGACTCAATTATAGTATTGAATCGAGCTTGGTTTAAGTTTGACTTTATATTGTAATGGAATTAGAGTTAGGCTCCCTTAAAACCGAACTTAGCTCAAACTTATCTGAGGGAAGCTTGTCAAGTTTAGGTTCAACCCTTTCAAACAAAACCGAATTCAAATTAGCCCAAACTCAAGCTTGGTTCACCTCAAATCCACCCCTGGTTGTAAAAAATTTTACTCTCTTCTTTTATTAACGCAACCGTTTAAGCATGAGACACTTTCCAAATTCCGTTACTTTTCAATGACAACATCTTAATTGTACAGAGCTCCTAATTCTTTTCATATACCGCTTCTCTTTGTGATCTATGACAGGAAAGAGCAATACAGGAGCAGAACAACATCCTTGCTAAGAAGGTTTGATTTACCACATTTTGTCATGCATTTATAATATACTTCTTTTCCAGTAACCTGTTATCAAAGATGGTTCTACTAAATATAGTTAGCGTATTTATTGGATCTAGTTAATATATTGATGGTCTGTCGTACTTCTCTTTACTTATTTAGTATTTCTTTTATGATGTTAAAATAGATCAAGGAGAAGACTATGGCACAGCAAGCACAGTGGGGGCAGCAAAACCAGGGCCCCAATACATTATCCTTCCTGCTGCCACAGCCGCCTCCTTGCATGAAAATTAGGTAATTATAGATTTCTTGCATACTATGAGAATAGTCTATGTTTATCACTGAGTAAGTTGGTAAATATTCTACAACTACATGGTAACCATATGTGTACTGAATGACAATTAATACTAACCATATACCACTGAATATGAAGAAAATTTGAAGTTATGTTAAAATCTTGTATTTTCTGTTAAAGTGATGTGATTTCTTTGGATGATGGCAATTTCATTCTTCCAGCACAGGATATCATCCTCTAAGCTATCATAATATCTCAACATGATATGATACTTTTAAATTGATGTTATATTTTGGGATATAAAACCTAGAATATAGACTTAGTAACCATAATATTATTCTTTTGACATGTAACCGCAAGTACACATAGCTGGTGAGCCTATTTGACAATTTTAAGCCTTATATTTTCCTGTACATTTCCCTTTTCCGCAGAGGATTAGCTGTGTTGGTTGGCCACTTCTACATGCTTTATATGATGAACAACCTGTTCCTAGGAATTTGTCATATTATTAGTAATTTAGAATATGTTCATAAATATGCATATATATTCTGAATATGAATCCTTTTAGTCAAGGATGGTTCTCTTACCTTTATTTTGGGTGGCTGCTGTGTGAGGCAGTGGTGCAACTGCTTATCACCAGGAAGAAGAAGAAGCAGCAGCAGATGAGATGAGGCGTAATGGGCTTGACCTCACTCTGGAACCAGTGTATTCGTGCCACCTTGGATGCTTTGGTGCATGAATTCAAACAAGAAATTAAGACACTTTATTTCTAGCTACTACCTATACTTGTTTGTAAATGTTGAAGTGAAGGTGAAACCTAGGGGGCAAGAGATTAAGTAACCACCAGACTCTTCTCAGTCCTCTTTAATCTATTCGATATGACTTAAACTCATCGTAATATGGCACCTGATGAATGTTATGTTAGCACTTAATTATCACTCTGATATTTCTATTTATTATCTGATGGTTTGCTATGTGTCTGCATCTAGTAATAAAAAATGGTTGATTTAGAATATTGATCGAGATTAACAACTTATTTGGTAGGCTGTTTGACAAGAACGTTTTCAGGTTTATGAAGAAAGTAAGATAGGGTTGGGATCTTTTCGCTTAATGTTTTGTTAATAATTTATTAGGTTGGGATGTTTTAGTGGTAAAATTTTTTCTTATACTTCTTGTATGAAACCGACTAAAGATAATCAAGTTTGAATTGAAATACCTTCCAGGGGACGAAAATTTTCTTATATTTCCATGGAAGATATATGAAGTTGGATGGTTACATAGAGTACTAGTAAAATAAAGGAAACTATGCCTTCTCTATACTACGGTATCACATCCTCTCACCAGTAATCTGTTCGTCTCTATATTGTGCGTACCCCACTACACTTTCTCTTGGATTAAACAGTTTCATCAAATTTCATCACCTGCAATGTCAGTTTCTCCATTAAAAGGTTACAAGTTCAAGAGCTCTACTTTAAAATGCCAAAGAAATTTATACCTTGCTGCAAACCGGACAGGTTGGGCTTCTCTCCATCCACTCGTAAATGCAGCTAAGGTGGTAATGGTGCAAACATTTTGTATCTATCCTTGGATTTTCAAGGGTGTACTCTGTACAACGCAAATTAAATTCAAAGAAACTACTTGGGAAGTCTTTTCTGTAATGTCTGTTAACGATTATCAAAACGACAAATCCAAAAAGTATTACCTTCTAGACATGTGGGACAGACATCCTCTTCTTGAAATGATTCATAAACATAACCGGGTTTCATTTCATTGAATGATAACTTCAATGAGGAATTTACAGGTTTGAAGGTAGAATGATCACTATTTCTAAGTTGTTGTGAAGCTGCATGTCTGCTCAGGCGCGAAGGAGTGGCGCCGTGCTTTTGTGTTGAAACAAGCCTGTCGCGCTGTAAATTGGTACGGCTGGAATTGACATCGAACGATAAAGTTCTCGGAACAGATGTTGTAGTTTGAGACTGTGGAATCACAGATGGCACATTAGAAGTCAATATGAGACTGGCCCATCATCAGTTTGTGGGAGGTAACTGATGTGATTATTGCTGAATACCTTGTTGATCAACGTGTGAAAGAAGGCAGTGAAACCATTCGAACTATTTAAATTCTCTCCAGCATCCGGGACACGAACGCAAGAACAAACGCAGCCCATAATGTTGGCTTCAACTTAAATCACTGGAAGTAAAACAAAACAAAATAATCTGATTCAAGAGACCAAGATTAATCTCTCGCAAATTTTTAAGGCCGTATTTATTCTGATAAACAAAGTTTAAAAATAATAATATGTTCGGGAAGGAACATGCAAAAATTTAAGATAACAGTAAGGCTCATAGATACAAACCTTGAGGTGGGAGGCGAAGAAAGCGTAATGGATACTTATTTACTTAAACAACAATCCCAAGGAAGAATATAAAAGAAAGAAGAAACAGAAGCTATATATAATAGAAAAGATTAGTCCTAGTTGGAGTAGAAGAAGACAATATTAATTTAAGTTGGAGTAGAACTTGTAATTGGGCAGTCACTAACTATTTAGGATTCCTCTCCTGCAATTCCTAATCCACTTTTGGTATTAATTTATTTGGGCAATATATCTTTATTTTTTATTTTTAGTAAACACCAAAATACTTAAGCTCGTTTTGGAATCATAACTATACGTTTGGATGCGTGTTGACTTAAACTGGCATCGTAATTTCGGGATTCTAATTTTCATTATTGGAAGGGAATGTTGGATTAAGGAAATTATTAATTTATTCTAGAACTCAAGATTTTACACAATCATATCATTCATTAATCAACAAGGACATTGACCTTTTTATATTTACTTATTGGTAAGAAGACTTATTTTCATCCAATGTATGATGGAATAATAAAATTTTATTTATTAAATTAAAAAAATTAGATTTTTATTTGTTTATTTAAATTTTTATTAATCTTTTTTAAAATTATTAAAAAGAAAAATATTGAAAATTAAATAATAGTTTATATTTAATATTTTAGTAAATATATTTTATTTTGATTTATGTTAATTAAAAAATAATAAAAATTTTTATTAGTATACATGTTATATATTTAGGTCAAATAATAATTTTAAAAGTCATTTTTGTTTTAAAATTTAAAAAAATTTTATGATATTTTTTGTAAATTAAAAAAGTTTGAGATATTTTTTAAAATTTTAAAAAGCCTGAGATGTTTTGAAAATTTTCAATATAGGTTAATATAATAATTTTTAAAATAAAATACAAAATTTTTTTTTTCTCTAATAAGTCTAAAAAATAACATGTATATCTCAAATGTATCTCTATTCCAATGAGTTAAATACAGTTTTTAAAAATTTCAGGGGTTTTTTGGATAATTTGAAAAATTTTGAAAGAGATTTTTTGAAAGTTTGAGAAAAGTATTGGATTATTTTTAAAATTTTATATGCGCCTCAATAGTTTCAAAAACTATAATTATACCCCCAATTATAACAAATTAGTGATTTAAATATTATATTATAAATTATTAAAGTTATAAAATATTTAAAATATAACAATGAATATAATAATTTTTAAAATAAAAAATGAAATTATGTATTTATACTTATTAAGTTTTGAAATATAACGTTTATATTTTAAATATATTTCTCTCATAATATTTTAATAAATGACATAAATAATTTTTGACCATTAAAGTTAATACCTAATTTTTGATAAATAAGTGGAAATTTGATTTTTCAAATTTAACTGATAAAAAATTATAATTTCTTCGTACATTAGGATGGGCAATAGTCTTTTGGCTTTATTACTAGATTTCTTTCTACTTAGAATAATTTGGAAAAAATTTTATTGGCAAGAACTAAAAGGATTGTCTAAAGTTAGGAAAATATCATTAACTCCCTCTTACATTTACACATACCATATGGATAAAGACAGTCCCCTTTTTAATATTACTCATATACTTTTACAATTGTACAATGATTCCCCCTTATCCTAATTCCATTGCCTTTGTGTTATATTAGACGATTAAAATACAATAAGAAAATAATATATAATCGTCTAATTGTTCTTAACATTTATTTGATACACATTTTTGTTCATATCAACCTCACATATACTCAATAGATGGTGTCATGTTGCGGCAAATTTTACATAATTTATCGTGTATGAGTCGTGCCAAGCCAAGACTCGGACAATGTAAGTTTAAATGAGTCATGTTGATTTGCAAAATTTGAAAGCTTGAGGGCACAGCTTATGGCATGATAAATCATGGTTTCGGAGACTTTATGGTGAGTCGATCTTCTAAAAATTAATAATTTTATATGCTTTTAAGTTATCATAATTTTAAAATTTTTATGAATATCATATCAATTGGTAGACCTTTGCGTAGGATTTTGGCACGATCGATTATATTCACGATGCCGATATAATACAAGACGTGCACTGGCCCGTCTCCTAGTCACATACACAGACCTAAGTAACTCGCAGGACACACAGTTTGTACTTGGTTATGACTCCCGAGTTACAAAGCTACTCTGCAAGGGTTTCAACTGCTTTATAGCTTTCTCTCTTCACCTTCTGATCAGTCAAATCACCGGAATAAAGGTGTCATGTGTCTTCTATTTTAGCAATAGTATTGTCGAAAATCATGCAATTCGAAAATTGCAAAATTGAGATGCTGGATTTAGAGAGAAGTACGGTGGCCTTGCGGCGATGTTGACGCACATTTGGTGTTCTTCAAAGGCCATAGTTTACGGGAGATGAAGAATATTTTTCAAGTAGCAGCAACGGTGAATTTACTGGTCTTGGTTTGGTTTTGTTTTACTTTTAAAGCGGACTTATTCTTTTTGACCGTTTGGTAACGCCAAGGTAACAGACTTAGGGCATAGGAGTGCTTGTGATACTAAATCGAATGTTTAAGGGTAAACTGAGAAATGAAAAAGTTGAAGGTAGATAAAAAGAGTAAAAAGGGAATATAGGACCTCTTAATGCAGTAATATTTCATGTCACCCCTCAAAAGGGTTAGTTGGTTAGTTGTAAAATAAAGTTTTAATGAATAATTAATCCCCAGCTTAGGATTTGGAATCCGACGCTAAACTTTGGCATGACTGGATAGGATGAAGAATAAAGGCAGGGCCCCAAAAAAAAGTTACTGGCTGATAAAGTAATTCAAAGTTTTTAACCTAATTATCCCTTAGATGACGCTAATTAATGGTGTGGATTCTTTTCATTCACATAAAGTTTTACAAAGGCAAATATACATGTTGAATAATTGACCAATTAAAGATTGACATGAGAGATCATTTGTTATAGAAAGTTGATAGGACTTGCTACCCGTCATATATCACAAAATTTAGAAAAGTCACCTTAATCGTTTTCTCACATGGTTAATTTATCTTATTACTTTTTCTAATTTGCATTATGAAGTTGACTTCCTTTTGCCCTTTTAAATACTTTTATGGAAAATGAATGATGCACCTAATTAATAGATATATAAATCTTACTTGTCTAAAGCATATTAATGAAATGATGATGAAGAGGCTTCTGAACTACGTTTCATTCAGCCTATCAATGTTAATCTCAAGCTTCTGCTTATCATTGCCTTAATTGGCGTCGGCAATAGTAACTATATCAGAAGTTGAACGTCCTGATCACCGAATTATGTATTTTATACTTGGCAATTCTCATTTCTGCTGGAAGAAGTTGTCTTGTAGAAACATTCCTAAGTAATGCGATAGTGGGTTGCATTAATCTAATTGTAATCAGCCTGATAACGTGCGCCAAAACTGGCTGGTCCAAGAGGGTTGGGGCCTACGGCTTCATGACAAGCACGTTCAAGAGTGCCCCCACAGAGACAAGAAAATAGAAAAGAAAACAAGCAAGTTACATGATTAAACGACAAAAGAAAGATAAAGAGAAAAAGCAAAGCGAAAACAATTAGCAAGCCCCTCCCAGGACCCAGTTCATCGACATCTTGAACTTTGGGCTCTTGCTTCCTAACTAACTCTTCATTTCTTTTATTCTTTTTCAATATTTCTTTCTCCTTATAATGATAATAAGTGGTGTTATTGGTCTCCTGTAGTGATCATTTCATCCCGAGAGATGGGCAAGAGAAGCACAAGGTTGCCAAATTTCTGTCTAAATAGAATCAGGCCTCTGGTCAGAGTCCGGTCGCCGCCTGTACAAACCAAGCCTACTGCTAAAACCAATGGAAATTGTGAGGATTCTGGCATTGTTAATGGAGAAGATACGTGTTGCAGTGATGGAGTGAAAGCCGGGTTGGTAAATGGTAGGAAAATCATGATCGTGGTTGATTCGAGCAGTGAAGCGAAGGGAGCTATACAATGGTCATTAAGTCACACAGTTCAGAGTCAGGATAAAATGATTCTTCTTTATGTCATCAAGCCTTCTAAGCAAGCTTCAAGTGGGATATTTTTCCTCTCTTTAATTATTATTTTTTCCATATTGATTGTTAGCTATAACTGTTTGCACTTGCAGCTGCAGGTGAAGAATCATGCAAGAAGACGGAGAGATCAGCTCTAAGGGCTTATGAACTTGTTCATAACTTGAAAAATATGTGTCAGCAGAAAAGACCTGATGTGGGTATCAGACAGCTTTCCCACTATAACTATTTTGTAACTTTATAACATAACTAAGCTATAAATGTTGGGATTAACGACAGATACAACTTGAGGTTGCCGTGGTGGAGGGGAAGGAAAAAGGTCCGGCCATTGTAGAAGAAGCGAAAAAACAAGGGGTGGCGCTTCTCGTTCTTGGGCAGAAGAAACGCTCCACCACATGGCGTCTCATTATGATGTGGGCAGGTAATCGAGTCCCTGTTGGCGTTGTCGAATATTGTATCCAAAATGCAGCTTGCATGGCTGTCGCTGTGAGGAGAAAAAGCAAAAAACAAGGAGGTTACTTGATCACCACTAAACGTCACAAGGATTTCTGGCTCTTGGCTTAAATATTCATTACCATCGTGGGTTTGTTAATTTTTTTATTTATTGATTAATAAGTTATTGTGGTTATGTCTAATCTTAGTGCAGAGAATCATTTTGTGAATGTGTTTTTGTGTCGTTTGTTAATTAATGAAAGTTAAGAGAAAAATGGAAAGTGATTGGAATGTGACTGAAAAAAGTGGAGGTATGGAGGATTATCATTGAGGGAGACAATGAGGTCCCTTGGCTCCTTTGGGGTGGGTGCCTCTTTTTCCACTTGTTGCAGTGGCTGAATGAGGCACATACTTCTCCATATATAATCTAGGCCTAATGACTATTTCTCACACATTTAAGTATATTTCTCACACATTTAAGTTTGAAAATTTCTTTTACAATTTGTTAATAGTTCATATATATATATATATATATATATATATATATATATATATATAAAATCATTGTTTTGTCAAACTTGAAGGAGAAATAGTCATTTGACTTATGATTTATAATAAAATTTTGTGTATTAATGATAATTACTAGTTTATACATTAATAATGATATATCAATATACAACTAAGTAATTTTAAATTAAAGATAAAATAATACTTAATTTATATAATGATACATCGTTGTTAATATATAAATTAATATTTATATGTTTTATACTACAAGATAAAAATTTTGTTTCTAGTTTCGAGATGGGACCAAAGTTTCACTTCTCTAGACTTAGGGGCTAAACTGATAGTTGATAAGTTTCATATCTTCCTAGTAAACTTAAATTACTAAACTAGAATGTGTTTTGAAGTTGAATTGTCTTGGCGACACATATCAAAACTAGACAATTGATCGATGAATTTATTTGTTAGGCCCAAAATTTGACTCCTATTTGATATGGTTGGCATTTGATTATAACATTTTTGAAGAAAAAAAATAAATTTTAGTGCAAGAGAGATGTTTTAACTGTTTATTAGGATGAACTTGTGTATATAATTAAACAATACACATTCCGGCTTTAAAATTTTGCTTAAAAGACCCAATTTTTATTTTTTATTTTTTAAAAATTATTTTATTATTATTTTAATAAATTAATACTATTTTATAT
This sequence comes from Anacardium occidentale, assembly GCA_026122585.1. Classification (NCBI taxonomy): domain Eukaryota; kingdom Viridiplantae; phylum Streptophyta; class Magnoliopsida; order Sapindales; family Anacardiaceae; genus Anacardium; species Anacardium occidentale. Next base: position 519,133 of record JAJEJH010000141.1, on the reverse strand, counting down.
TTTTTTTCTTATTTTATAAAAAATATAAAATTTTGTTATTTAGAAAAAAAATAATGTTATTAAACTGTTTTTCGGCTCTAGAAGCCAGGTCCCGGTAGGAAACGAACCAAGGAATTTGGCTTTTTATTAGATTGGAATAGGTTGGGCGCTTTAACCTTCAGCTGCTAATAATCAAACTTCTTCATCAAAACCCTGATCCCTGCCACCGTCTCTTTCGTCAAAACCCCTACCACTATTTCTTTCGTCAAAACCCTAATCGCTAAGACTATCTTGAAGAAACCCTATGGCTAAAATTGGCACCAAAACCGGCAATAAGAAGTCGAAAAAGAAGAAGAATGCTGGTCCGAAGACAGTGGCCATGAAGAACCAAGCCAATCCATTTGAGACTATTTGGTCTCGACGTAAATTTGACATCCTCGGTAAGAAGCGAAAGGGTGAAGAAGTTCGTATGGGTCTCTCCCGCTCTCGTGCAATCCAGAAACGGAAAAATACATTGCTTAAAGAGTATGAACAGAGTGGCAAGTCATCTTTGTTTGTGGATAAACGAATAGGTGAGCAAAATGCTGAGTTGGGGGAGTTTGATAAGGCCGTTATGCGGTCTCAGCGTCAGCGGCAGGTTTGTTAAGTAAGCTTTATATAATAGAAACCCCAAAGAATATGTAAAGCGAATTTTATTCTAATTTATTTTTTATTTTTGTGTTTCATAGTTGAAATCGAGCAAGAAGAATAAATACAACTTATCTGATGAAGAAGAGAGTGAGCTTGATATTTCTGGGTTTGGCTCGAATTCAGAGAGAGACGATTTTGACTATGAAATGCTATCTGATGATGATGATGATATTGAGAACAAGAGTATGTATTGCTTTATTGTCACAAAATACTATGCTTTTTGTTTAAATGAATTATGAAGCTGACATCTATTTGGTTTATTTTTTGTAATTATTTTTGTTCTAGTTTCAGTTTCTGGATTTTTATATATATATGTATGTATTAGTAGTGTAAGACTAGTATTGAATCACCCTTCTGAGATTGAATATCAATTAATTAGCTAGAAATATCTGTGAATCACCTTTATGTGCGGGCTGTGTTGTTTTATGATTACTTAGTTAGGTGTATAATTGCTTTTAATTTTGTCTTAGTGAAATTGCTTGTTACATTTAGTGCTCTGTTTTGTTTCTGAATTTTTTGGAACTATTTGTGTTTGAAGTAGTCAATAATGTTGATAATTAAATTGCACCATCCATAAATTTGTGTTACAATAGTATAACATATATGATCTGAAACCCTTCATATCGTTCTAAAATGTCTTTAACATCTCCTTATTTTATACTTTTGCTGTCATTCTACTTAAACTCAATTAGTGATCACATGTGGTGGGTTTGTTTTGTTGATATCCTGAGTCTATTTTTCTGTAGATGAAATACAAATTTTAACAACTTGATTCTCAGTGGTTTTAGTGTTCATGATTCCTTGATATCTGTTTTCCATTCTATTTTAGCTAGCAACAATGCATTATTTGTTTCTTTGATTGTCAATCACTTATCATTTTGATTCCTGTCAACTTGAGGTTTTTTTTTTTGTCAATATTATTAATGATCTCCTTCTTATTCTTTGCAGAGAGCTCAGATGTATTAAAGCAAATTAATACTCATAATAATATGCATGACCCAATTGAAAGGGATTTAATGGAAAAAGAGGAAAATGTAAGATGTGTTTTTTTAATTCATGTCTCATATTTGCTTCATTTATTCACATTTGAGTTGATTTTCAATGTTGTTCTCTTTCTCTTCTATTTCTGATTGGATGGTACATGAACCTTATCATTGATATAAAGAGATTATCTTTTGTTGCAGAAGCATAAAAGCAAGAAGGAAATCATGGAGGAGGTTATTTTAAAGAGCAAATATTTCAAGGTGATGATTCAGTTTCTGTTATGAATTTTGGTTTTTTCCTTGTTATTCTACAGATCATTGGTTGGTTATTCTCAATTTCTTCTTAACAGGCACAGAAAGCAAAACATAAGGAAGAAAATGAGCAGTTGATGGAAGAATTAGACAAAAATTTCTCATCTTTAGTGCAATCTCAGGTGTTATTGTCCATGACTGAACCTAGTAAGATGAATGCTTTGAAGGCTCTTGTCAGTAAGGACATTCCTGATGGGCATGTGAATTCTGATGGTAAAAAAATAGACACTTTTAAGCAGGTATACTTTTACGTGTTTGTTGGTGATTTAAACATTCCAAATGTTATAATCTTATGTTTCCAATTGCTGAATTTGCTGCAATTTTATTTCCAATGTCCCAATCCTTTCGATGCTATTTCTTTATAAATCTCCTTGGCATATTGTTTACTTTTCTGATTGTTGAACTTTTATGCAAAGACCTTTATGCATACTTTCTGATTGAAAAGAGAAGGATTTTAGAGTTGTTTTCATTTCTGATATAAAGCTGTAGGTTCAGCTCCTGATATCTGTTTGCTGCTTCTGGCAGGACCAACCTGATTCTTATGATAAACTTGTGGGAGAGATGGCATTGGACATGCGTGCACGACCTTCAGACAGGACAAAGACAGATGAGGAAATCGCTCAAGAGGAGAGAGAACGACTAGAGCGACTGGAGGTAAGTTGCATGATTCTCTAGTGTATATGCACCCTTCCTTGCATGCTGATCTTATTTTATTTTTGCACATTGTGATCCTCTTTCACTCTGATTTTTTGTCCCCTTGGTAGATCAATTTTGCCACCTTCTCTGAGCAACATTTGATATGCAATTTAGGCTAGTGTAGGTGTTACAATACCAAAAATAATCTTAAATCTTGGTGGTGAAATGTTAAATTTGAAATTTGTGGCCTGCAACTTCAGCCAAAGCAGAGTCTATATAAAGCAATATTGGACTTAGACCATGTAAACGTCCACTGCCTATTGTATTTTAGTACATTGTACTACTCTGCTTATATCATAATATCAACGCAAATGAATATTGCCAAAAATACAAAAAATTTAAAAGCAATGGTTCCTTTGTTATCTTCTATGAGTATATGATTATTTAGTGGGTTTGCCATGCTTGCTTTCTGTGATATTGGCATGCCTTTGTTATCCAAAATTAGTTCAACCATGTTTTTATACAAATAATGACAATCATTTTCATGTCCAGTTTCATAATATTTACTAGCTTCACAACCCTTAAAATCCAACACTCTGTAATATTAGAAAAAACCAGTCTTATACAAATTTAAACAAATAGTTAAATGATGGTTTAAAAATTAGAAATCAAATCATTAAATAGCTATTAAGGTTGGATTTTTAGAATGGTCTAAGTTTCTACATATTATACAGAAGGAAAAATTGTTCTTTATGGCCAATCAGAGTCATCGTCAAAATATACTGTATCTGGTAGTTTTGAATCCTAAACTCTTTCAGAAAATAAAAGATAGAGGTTGTGAGACTGACTTGGAGGACATCAAAGTAAAATGTGAAAATAAAAGAAAGAGAATGGGAAGAAGCTAATAAGATATATGCATGGGCAAGATGAGGTGCAGATGGGTAGTAAAGGGAGAAAAGAAGAAGGTGGTGGATTGAGAGGTGATAGAGGAGGGTGATATGCGAGAGGTGAAAGAATGTGAACAATGCATTAAAATTTTTCTTCATGTGTTCAATGCCTTCATGAATGATGTTGGCCAGAAGACACAGAATGTACTTTTCCAGAAAAATTTTCATTTCTGTAAATGTTATCCTCCGAATTTTAGAGAACAGAATAATGTCCTGTCCATTAGTTACATGTGGCCAGATTTTAAGGTTGTGAATTAGTTTGTTTTTAATCGTATTTTACCTACTATATTGTGAAAGTTTAGAAATAATGGTTTTCTGTATATTGAATTGATCAATTTACACATATATTTATATCAAACTCACTCTAATCCTAAGAAGGAATAAATCCTAATTTTCCTAATATATTTTGATATCTTCCTAATGTATTGTGATCTACATTAATACAAGATATACACAATATTCAACACTCCCCCTCAAGCTGGTGCATATAAATCATATGTACCAAGCTTGTTACAAATAAACTCAATTCGAGACTCCCTCAGAGATTTCGTGAAGATGTCAGCCAGTTGTTCATTAGAGCAAACATGACTAGTAGAGATGCAACCAGAGATGATCTTTTCTCGAATAAAATGACAATCTACTTCAATATGTTTAGTTCTCTCATGGAACACTGGATTAGAGGCAATGTGGAGAGCTGCTTGATTATCACACAATAATTTCATTGGTGGGACATCTGCAAACTTTAATTCTTGGATTAATTGCTTTAACCATATAAGTTCACACGTTACAAGGGTCATAGCACGATATTCTGCCTCTGCATTTGACCTAGCAACAACCTCTTGCTTCTTACTTTTCCATGAAATAAGATTTCCTCCAACAAGAACACAATAACCAGATGTGGAGCGTCTATCAGATGGAGAACCTGCCCAATCAGCATCTGAGTATCCAATGATCTGTGTATGACCCTTATTCTCATATAACAATCCTTTTCCTGGAGCTCCCTTAATATACCTCAAAATCCGTAAAACTGCATCCCAATGACTGTCACACGGAGACTGTAGGAATTGACTAACCACACTTACTGAAAAAGAAATATCAGGTCGAGTGATTGTAAGATAGTTGAGTTTATCAACAAGTCTCCGATATCTTCCAGGATCAGTAAGAGACTCCCCCTGTCCAGGTAGCAGCTTGGTATTTGGATCCATAGGTGAATTTATAGGTTTGCAGTCTGTCATTCCAGTTTCTTCAAGGATATCAAGAGCATATTTTCTTTGAAAGATAACAATACCATCACTAGATTGAGCAACTTCTATTCCCAGAAAGTATTGAAGTAGTCCTAGATCTTTAGTCTGGAAATGCTGGAATAAATGCTTCTTAAGTTGTTCAATACCATTCTTGTCATTTCCTGTAATAACAATATCATCAACATAAACCACCAAATAGATGCACTTCCCCTGTAGAGTATGTCTGTAAAATACTGAATGATCAGATTCACTTCGAACCATTCCAAATTCCTGAATAACCGAACTAAAACGGCCAAACCAGGCACGAGGTGATTGTTTCAAACTGTATAATGATCGACGAAGCTTACACACCAATCGAGACTCCCCCTGAGCAACAAAGCCAGACGGTTGCTCTATATAAATTTCTTCGTCAAGAGTGCCATGGAGAAAAGCATTTTTGATGTCGAGTTGATAAAGAGGCCACCGTCGGATAGCGGCCATAGAAAGGAATAGCCGAACAGAAGACATCTTGGCCACAGGAGAAAATGTTTCACCATAATCCTGACCATAGATTTGAGTATACCCTTTTGCCACTAAACGAGCCTTTAAACGATCAACACGACCATCAGGGCCAACTTTAACTGTGTAAACCCAACGACAACCAACTGTAGAGTGTCCCGGTGGCAATGGAACAAGTTCCCAAGTACCATTTGCATGCAAAGCTTCCATTTCCTCAACCATAGCTTGCCGCCACCCAGGATGAGACAAAGCCTCATGAAGGGTGGAAGGAGTAGACATAGAAGACAAAGTGGAAACAAAAGCATAAAAAGGTGAAGATAATCGATGATAACTCAGAAAATTATAAAGAGGATGAGGGTTACGGGTAGAGCGCATACCTTTATGAATGGTAATGGGAAATTGATCAGTAGGAGACAGGACGTCGAGACGAGGAGAAGCTGGAGCAGGAGGTGAGTCAAGCGGGGCCGCATTGTCAGGCTGGACCTCATTGGCAATGTCATGGTTTGTAGGGATGAGAGTAGTATCTAAGGAGACAACATCCGACGAAGTGACATCAGAACTTGTAGTAGGAAGAGAAGGAACATGGGAAGGCACAAGGGGAAGTTCAATAGGTGACAATGGAATAAACTCATTGAGTGGACTCGTGTTTGACTTGGAAGGAGAAAAGTAAGGAGAGTCTTCGAAGAATGTGACATCAGCAGATACAAAATAGTGATGAGTATCTGGAGAATAACATTTATACCCTTTTTGAAGACGAGAATAACCAAGGAAGATGCACTTGGTAGACCTAGCAGAAAATTTATCTTGGCCAGGTGATAGGTTATGGACAAAACAAATACATCCAAAAACTCGTGGTGGTAAAGAAAATAAAGGCTGAGTAGGGAATATAATAGAGTGAGGTACCTGATGTTGAAGGACAGAAGACGGCATCCGATTGATTAAATAACAAGCTGTGAGAATTGCATCTGCCCAAAAAGACATTGGAACATGATGATGTAATAATAGTGTGCGGGCAGTTTCGACTAGATGCCTATTCTTTCGTTCAGCAATCCCATTCTGTTGAGGGGTATAAGGACAAGAAGACTGATGTAGGATACCCTGACTTGTCATAAATGTAGTAAATGAGGCAGAAAAGTATTCACGTGCATTGTCACTTCGAAGCATTCGAATAGATGTATGAAATTGATTTTTAATTTCAGCACAAAAAGATTCGAAGATAGAAAACAATTCTGAACGACTTTTCATTAAATAAAGCCAAGTGCATCGTGAATAATCATCAACAAAAGTAACGAAATATTTAAAACCTAAAACAGAAGGAACACGACTAGGACCCCACACATCAGAATGTACGATTTCAAACGGGAACACAGCCCGATTATTGACACGTTTGGGAAACGATGAACGAGAGTGTTTCCCTAACTGACACGACTCACAATTTATTGAAGACAATGAAGAAAGACCTGGGACCATTTTCTGTAACTTTAACAAGCTGGGATGACCAAGACGATTATGGAGAAGGGCAGGAGCATCACCAACAAGACAAGCTGTAGAAGTGGAAGGCAAAGTGAGATGATACAAACCCTGTGACTCACGCCCTGTGCCAATCATCTGTCCCGTCCGTCGGTCCTGTATATAAACAGAGTCATGAACAAAAGTTATGGAACAGTTCAAAGAACGGGTAAGTTTACTAACGGAAATAAGATTGAAAGGACAATGAGGTATATACAAAACAGATTCTAAGGGCAAAGATGGAAGAGGTTGAGCCTGTCCAATAGCTTTAGCAACCGTTTGGGATCCGTTTGCTAAAGTGACAGACGATAACATAGAAGAACGAGAGTAATGAGAGAGTAAGTTAAGATTACCAGATATGTGATCAGATGCACCTGAATCAAGAACCCATGGTCCAACAGAGGAAGACTTACTGAGGCATGCAAAAGAAGTACCCTGAGGTGAGACGGAAGCTGTGGTCGAGGAAACCTGTTTGGATGCTTGGTACCTAAGATAATCTTCAAAATCAGCACCAGTTAAAGTTATAGATGGCTGAGAGTGTTCTGTAGAAGATTCTGAACGAGTTTCAGGAGGATTTGCATGTACTACATTGACAGTACGAGGTGGTCGTCCATGTAATTTGTAACATTTATCTTTTGTGTGTCCCCACCTATTACAGTAAGTACATTTAGGTCTGCCTTTGGTACCCCGATCTTTAAATTCAGTTGTAGAGGATAGCTGAGATTGAGAAACCAAAATTGATGAGTCGGAAGCTGATGATCCGGCAACCATGGTTGGAGAAGAAACTCGAAGAAGACGAGAGAACACATCATTGAGAGATGGCACTGATGGACTTGCAAGAATTTGATCTCGTACAGGCACAAGATCAGGCCCAATAGCAGTAAGAGTGAGAACCATAAAGAGTTTGTCTTGTTGTGCAAGATCTTCTTCAACAGTCTTACCGGCAGGGAACAAAGAGTTGTATTCTGATTTGAGAGAGGCCATCCTTCCAATGAAATCAGACATACTTAACCCTTGTTGCTTTAGATTGACCAGATTGGATACCACTGAATACAATCTCTGAATGTCGTTTGTATACAAAAGTTTAGCTTGATTCCATATCTCAACACAGGTACGATATGCTTTGAAAATAGGATGAAGGGTTGGATCAATAGTTTGCCATAACATGCTACATAAGAGGGCATCAGTTCTGATCCACGTAGATTTATCAGCATGTACATCAATGATATTGGTAGTCAAATGATTTTCAAGGCCTTGACCTAAGAACCAAAGCTCAACTGAAGCGGCCCAAGAAGTATAGTTCACGCTGCCAATCAATTTTTCACTTGTAGTAATTGGAGCTGAGTGAAAGTTGAAAATCGAACCTGATTTCGTACTTTCAATTGACATGGTTGGCTAAAACACAATCAACAGCAGTAGATAATCGATTAGCACTCTTGAATATGAGAAAAAATGCACGCAGGAAGTAATCAGCAACAAGAAACCACTGGATCGACAGATCTGGAATTTTCCGGTGACCGGAAAGTATATTCCGGCGTCGGAAAGAGCTGATCTTGGCAGGAATAGACGATTGACAAGGTCTGAGATGAACCACGGCGGTGGTGTAGCTCCACGTGCTGAGGAGAAGGAGATCGGTGAAAGTGAAGACCAGAGATGCGATCGGCGCGTGGTTGCACGTGCACCGGAGAACGGCAGTGAAACCTTAGGGGTTTTGCCGGCAAGAGAGAGACGAGCCGGAGGGAGCAAACAGATCTCAGATCTGACTCCTGGCTGTGATGGTCTGACAACAACCGGAGAGGTGATCAACGCGTGGAGGAGCGTGCGGCGGATAACAGTGACCGGATGTTAGGGCTTTTGCCGGCGAGAGGAAGACGAACCGATAGGTAGAAGCGGTTCTGTGATCGAACACCTGGAACGAACTTCGCCGGAAAAAACTAGGGTTTGTCGCCGGAAAAATTAAGAGAATTAGGGTTTATGATAAATTAGGGCTGGTGGCTCTGATACCATGTGAAAGTTTAGAAATAATGGTTTTCTATATATTGAATTGATCAATTTACACATATATTTATATCAAACTCACTCTAATCCTAAGAAGGAATAAATCCTAATTTTCCTAATATATTTTGATATCTTCCTAATGTATTGTAATCTACATTAATACAAGATATACACAATATTCAACATTTATGAGTTTGTGTCAAATGATAGCTTTGTTAAGGTGTTGTACCAAGAACCTGACCTTGGAGTGTTTTGGAGTTCATATAGTAGGATTAACATTGTAGGTGTATTGGCTTTTGCTTTCAATTACTTGCATCAGGAATGTGAGCAGGAAGTCATTCATAGAGACATAAAGGCTGGCAATGCGATGCTAAATAGACACTTCAATGCATGACTGGTTTTTAATAGAGTTTTGTGTAGAGGCTTAAGGCTGTGGAATGTGATGATGACTTGCTATGCCTTGAATTCTTGGGCAGCTAAGGCTTTTTGGGTATGTAACTTGATGCTGTTGGGAGGTTAGAGGGGGTATGAATTTGTGTTTTCTAATTTGCTCAGGGCATGTGGAAAACTGGGATCTTTTGAATTTGGAAGGCATATTCATGACCCTTTAATTAAACGGTTTTATGATTTAGAGGGTTCAGTGGCTAATGCACTTGTTGATATGCATGCTAAGAGTGGAAAATTTGATGATGCTCACAGGGTTCTTGATGTGATGCTGCTAAAAATCTTGTTTTTTCAAGCTTTCCTGTTTGTAGGAAATGCTTTGATAAACACATACTCTTACTGTGATAGCATTGCTGGTCTATCTAAATATTTTAGTTTAGTTACAGCCATGTTTCTATTAAGGGGAGTTCAATTATTGATGCACAAGCATTCTATAGCCTTTCTGGAGAAAGTATTCTGAGAAGATGTTATTTGGAGATTTGGTGTATTGGTGTAGGAGGATTAGAATTAGAAGTATTAGAATTTACGTTTTATTTGTATTTGTTTTATCAAGCATATAAATACATCTTGCACTTGTAGGAAACATTAGAGCTGATTAGTAAAATATTGTCGAGAGTTGCTCCCTTGCTATCTTTTTTTCACTGTTTGTTTTTTTACTCTGAATTTTGATTCTATCTGTCTATCTTAAACCCCCTAATCAACTCTACTCATTTTACTATGTGAAAAGTTTCAATGCAACATAAGCATTGTTGTTGCTCTTCACACTTATGTTCAAAGTAAATGGAGTCATCGTGGTGGTTTTATGATTTTTTTTGAACAACAATAAAAAGGAATCTGAATTAGCTGGAGCATCTTTGTAATTCCAATTTCTGGTTCTGTTAGGGCTGACGAGAGTCATGTAAGTTTTTGATAATAGTCATTCATTGAAGCATATGTATGGTATTGCATTCTTTCTTTGTTTGCTAGAGATTTTTATGTAAGAAACACAGTTATTTGTGTTGATAATTTCAATTGTTGAAACCTTAAAATGTTTTCTTCTTTTTGGTTGTAATTCCTTATAACTATATAGCTAGTCTTTCTTTCAACTTCTTATAATATATTATAAAGTTGAATTTCATTGATTTGGAACCTAGCTTCTGTCGCTCTGTTAATAGAATTGGAAAAGTAGTGTAATCTGATGCGAGAAGTTTTTGTGTTCCAGTCTGATGCTTATTAGCATGATTGATTTTATGTTTTTTTGTAGGACACGTGATACTCTTGTGCTTACCATTAGGATGTTCCAAGCCAAGGTATTGTTTCTGTATCATGTGCTTAGAAAAATGTTGAAATTTTGCTTAGTGAAATCTGTTTCAGTTTTCTAAAATCTCTCATTTATCCCTTCCATGATTCCCCTTTTTTCTGCTTTTCCTTTCATTCTTCTCTTGTTTACATTATTGTTTTTTGTATATAATCTATCAAATGAAACTAATGTTCAAAATGGAGTATTATTGTTTTCTTATTTTTTCTTGGACCTATAATACAATTATAAATAATCAGAGTCATAGATCCAATTCCAATAATTTACAAGTTGTACAAACCAATTTAGGGTGAGTTTGGGGCTGTTGCAGCTTCTTCCATAATCACTTGTTTTAGAAGCTATCAGCCAAAATGTGTTTGGTAAGCACATTCCAAAAGTGCTTATGGGAGAAATAGTTGTTAGATAAACTATTTTATTGAGGGGTTTCAATGTTAGGATTTTTAGCTTTTGAAATTCAAAAGTTGCCTTTCGGGGAAATCAATTGCAAGAATCCTAGAGTAAACTGAAGTTCCTTTCTTTTCTGTTTAACCATTCAAATAATAAAAAACATTTATAAATGGAAATGTGAAAATTGGTCAATGGTGTTGTTAGCTAATCAATTGGCAGTGGGTCAATGATCTATGCAATGGTGCTTCATCGTTGTCAATTACGACAATGTTTGTCACATCACGATGGAAACGTTTGACTGTTTAATGCTCTGCCAGCCAATTTTTTACATTTCTAAGTCAAAAATTAAGCTTTAACATGTTTTGCAGAATTTTGAATAATTCTACTAGTTTTATTCTTGTTTGTTCTATGTTCAAAACTCAAGTGAATAAATAGTTTACCTTAAACTCATAATCAGAAAATTAAATCCTGACACAAGTAATCATTGATTTTATGAGGACAATCTTAGACAATTAAGACTAATTATACAAGGAAATATACTCCAAGAAGGATTCACGTTCCCTCTCACGATTGGTTGTCGACATTAATCATTCTCAACTTGGATTTTAGATACTCAACCAACAGCAAACCTTGTTGATGCTCATATTGTTTTCCCAGCTTAAAGGGATCTCTATCTACACTTTCTCTAGATTACCATTAAGAAATGTATTTTTAACATCTAGTTCATGGAGTTGTCAATCTTGATTAACTACCAAAGAAGGTAGAATCTAGATTGTGTTCAAGTTTGCTTCAACGGCGAAGGTTTCTTAGTAATCAATTCCATTGGATTTAGTAAATCTCTTAGCAACAGGGCAATCTTTGAATATTTTAATTTCACCCATTGCTTTGTATTTTATAGTGAGTATTCATTTCAACTATCAAGACTTTTCCCTTTAGGTCGGTTAGTAAGTTCCCATGTCTCATTTTTCTCAAGAGCACTCATTTCATCATCAATAGCTTTCCTTCGCTACAATCTTTGTAATGTTTCATATTCATTGCTTGGAACTTGAATAGTGATAAGACTTGTCACAAATACTTTGTATTATAGAGACAATTTTTCATTGGATGTAACATTGAAAATGAAATGTTTGGTGCATGAATGGACCCCTTTATGTACAACTATTGGTAAATGAAGATTATTAAATTCATTAAGGTCTGGATTTGTGTTACCTGAGAGTGTCTCTATTGGCATTGAGTTTAGTCTGACAGTTGAGTAGTAACTGGATGTGGTTGACACGTGATATGCTCCTAAGTTTTCTTGTTCTTCCTTGTATACTTACTATTTTGGACAGTTTTGGAGAGTGTTTTGGATATGGAGCTGAGATGGAGGACAAGGGTCAGTGCTAGTAGTTTAAGGGACTTGAGACTTTGTTTGAGGGACTTGAGCCTCAGCTTGAGAGACTTGACACTTGGCTTGAGGGACTTGAGAGTCGACTTGAGTGGGTGACTTGACTATAATGTCCTTAGAGTGTTATTCAAAATATGAAAAGTGTTTCTTCCATTGAATTGTAGTTTGGGAATGAAGATTTTTGGAGTAAAAAATTCTTGTATTTCTCAATGATTTTACATCCTATTGAACAAGATATTTATACACAAATTCTATAACTAATTAGGAAATACAATAATAGGAAATAAAATAATTAGTCTAATCAAATAATTCCTACAATCAAGCTAATTAAGACTAAATCAAATCTTTCCTAATCAAGCTAGTCAACATATAATCAAGACTAAATCAAATCTTTCCTAATTAAACTAGTCAACACTCCCCCTCAAGTTGGTGCAAAGATGTCACACATGCCCAACTTGCAAGCTAGTGTATGAAAAATTCGTTTACTGAGACCTTTTGTAAACATGTCAGCAAGTTGCTTTTCTGATGATACATGAAGCAAACTCAAGATACCACTTGTAAGCTTTTCTTTTATGAAGTGTCTATCAATTTCAATGTGTTTTGTCCGGTCATGTTGAACTGGATTATGAGCTATACTGATGGCAGCTTTGTTGTCACAGTACAAGGAAAGTTTCCCTTTTTCTGATAGTCTCAATTCCTCTAGTAACTTTTGTAGCCAAAGAAGTTCACAAACACCCTGAGCCATAGCTCTGTATTCAGCTTCTGCACTTGATCTAGCAACTACACTTTGCTTCTTACTTCTCCAAGTAACTAAGTTCCCTCCTACCAGTGTACAATAACCGGATGTAGATCTTCTGTCATCTATAGATCCAGCCCAATCTGCATCTGTAAAGGCTTCAATCTGGAGGTGACCATGTTTGGAGAAAAGTAGACCTTTCCCTGGAGTAGATTTCAGATACCGTAAAATGTGGAAGACAACTTGCATATGAGAATTTCGGGGGTCATGCATGAATTGACTCACCAAGCTGACTGCATAGGCTATGTCTGGTCTAGTGTGAGAGAGATAAATGAGTCTTCCAACCAACCTCTGATATCTCTCCTTATCAACTGACTCTCCAACCCCTGCTTGTAACTTATGATTACTATCAATAGGCAATTCTGCTGGTTTGCAACCTGTCATACCAGTCTCTTTTAAGAGATCCAAGATATACTTCCTTTGAGAAATAAAGATTCCTCTTTTTGATCTGGCAACCTCTATTCCCAAGAAGTACTGCAATTTTCCTAGATCTTTGATCTCAAATTCTTGTGCCAACAACTTCTTCAATCGGGTCATCTCCTCTTTGTCATCTCCTGTCATTACTATGTCATCAACATAAACTATGAGAATGGTGAGTTTACCCTGTTGATGTTTTATAAAGAGGGTATGATCAGCATTGCTTTGTTGGTAGCCGAAAGAGATCATGGCTTTGCTGAATCTGTCAAACCAAGCTCTAGGGGATTGTTTTAATCCATACAATGCTTTCTTCAGTTTGCACACTTTCCCTTGACTTTGCTCATTATCAAATCCAGGAGGGATCTCCATATACACTTCCTCTTCTAAGTCCCCATGAAGAAATGCATTCTTCACATCAAACTGTTGTAAGTCCCAATCAAGGTTAGCTGCACAGGATAACAAAATTCTGATAGAGTTCATTTTAGCAACAGGTGCAAATGTCTCTTGGTAATCTACTCCATAAGTTTGAGTGAATCCCTTAGCCACCAGTCTAGCTTTGTATCTCTCAATTGAACCATCAACTTTATGTTTCACAGTGAAGACCCATTTGCAGCCAACCAATTTCTTATCTGGTGGAGGAGTGACAAGTTCCCAAGTCTCATTCTTGGACAGAGCCTTCATTTCTTCAATCATAGCTTGCTTCCACTTAGGATCTGTGAAAGCTTCCTTCCAATTCTGTGGAATAGACATAGAGGAAATAGACAAGACAAAGGCTCTATAGGATGGAGACAAGGAATCATAGGAGACAAAGTTAGATAAAGGATGCTTAGTACAAGACCTGACTCCTTTTCTATGAGCAATAGGCAAATCTAACTCATTAGGAAAAGTAGATAACTCACCAGTAGAGGAGGATTCTGTAGATTGCATAATGGCTTCTTCTACCCTGTTTCTCCTTGAATATCTTAACAAATCAGGTCTATCTAAAC